>JAACJT020000007.1:20234730-20315125 GCA_009936485.2 Gymnarchus niloticus
CCCTGAACGGGATGCCAATCTGTCATAGGGCACAAGGCTGGGATACACCCTGGATGGGATGCCAGTCTGTCATAGGGTACAAGGCTGGGGTACACCCTGGATGGGATGCCAGTCTGTCATAGGGCACAAGGCTGGGGTACACCCTGAACGGGATGCCAATCTGTCATAGGGCACAAGGCTGGGATACACCCTGGATGGGATGCCAGTCTGTCATAGGGCACAAGGCTGGGGTACACCCTGGATGGGATGCCAGTCTGTCATAGGGCACATACATGTGCAAACACACACACACAAGATCATTCTCTATGAGCAATTTACAGACACCAATTAACCTAACTGCATGCCTTTGGACAGCAAGAGGAAATCTGCACGGCAACAGTAAAAAATGCAAACTTCACACACCCACACATTTATATTTCTAACCTTGTGAGGACCTTCCATTCATTTCTATGAGCCTAACCCAAATCCTAGCTATGACAACCCTCACCCTTACTCTAACCTTAACCATAAGTAATCCAACAAAATACAAGACTATATAGCTATTTAGGATTTTTAATTGCATTCTCAGGTTTTTATAAATCTGAGTTTTCCCTTGTGGTACTGTAAAGAAGGTAAAAATGTCCTGTTTTTAATGCCTCCTAGGGACATTTTGTCCCCACAACGTAATATAAACATGGTATACGCACACACACACACACACACACAAGGCAATGGTGGGATTTGAAGCCCTAACCCCAGATATGTGAGACAAGAGCGTCAGCCACCATGACACCCCCAAAGGCACCATCAGTACCATCCATATAAGGCCCGCCCCTTCTCACTTGCTCCTCCTCCCCTCCTAGCACATGAGAATCAGGAAGTGTGCACAGGGGCTGCAGGCTCAGGGGATTGTAGTCAGGAAGCCCACACAGTTAGTCCCCATCATAAAGGAGAGCCAGTACTGACTCTGCTAAAGATGGAAATGATGATCCTTTAATCATTGTTTACCCAAGGTTGAGTATAGGCACATTGGAGTTCCTCGGTTTTTGCATCTCCCATCTCACTCTCCGTGAGAGACACCCACATTCGCACGTGCCCACAGATAGCGCTCCATAAACCTGAAGGTCTGCCTTCAGCGTATGGCAAGCAGACCATGTTTACATTCAGTTGATACGTGACTTTTGTGTTTTTTTTTTCCCTAAACATTCAGTAATGGTGTACATCTGGGCATCATTACTGTCACCTAAGGCCGTGCCAGAAGCAGATCCCTAAAAATGGTCCTACCGCTCTGGGACCCAACTCCACAACGTTCCTGTCATATAATAACTGATGTTTATAGTACTTAGGCGAAGACATCGGGTGTCACACCCTGCTCTCTAATTATCTCTGAAGAGTATACTGTAATTATTTTTCACTCAAGACTACACAGTGGTAGTACTAATTAGCGATGGGACAAATGAGGCGTCTAAACTCATAGCAGGTGGGAGTACCCTAAACGAACCAATCAATGCTGCCACTAAATGACACTTTGAAATAGCTCGAACTAACCAGCACTGATTGACAGTTCAGTAATTAGCCAGTAATTATTAGGGTTGGAATAATTCAGTAGACTGTAGACGTCAGCTGGGCCAGAGACTTACGAAGAAGAAGAAGTTGAAGAGAAACAGGAAATATTTGGTCGCCGTAATGCAGCCTTTCCCCATCGTCCTGAACCTGGGAATGTGGACAAAGAAAGAATCCTCAGCAAGAAGAACATACAATCCAAAGAGAACGATCATCTAGGTACACTGATGGTGGAACATGGCTGAGCATGCTCACTGCCCATGTACCCTTGAAGGGTCTTAAAGACGTACGTCTTCTAAAGCACATCAAATCCAAAGGAAATTACAGAAGTATTCTTGGTCAACTCTAGAACGCAAAGGGTTAAAGAAGAAAAAAAAAATGCACCCAACTTCCGCAGGCCTGCATTCTTAACAGAAGTGCGTGGCTGACGTATAACAGAAACACATGAAAAGACTGAGAACCACAACAAAGTTGCTACACGTAAAATTCTCACCATTGTAAAGTGTTGGTGTACACCAGGCCTGAGTAAACGGCAGTCTTTAAAAAAAAAAGGGTGCGGGCAGTTTTTACACAAGCCTTTTATAGAAGTGTTTATGCCAACATCCCTCACAGACCATAATGCATACAAGAGAAGCAGAGCAGTTTCAACAGGGTTTGCCCATTTCACTAATCTGGCTAACGGTGACACAGCTACCCGGCTGGTCTTCCAGTGTCCCAGACTCCGGGGTGTGACACTTACAGAATTAGATCAGGGTGGCTGCTGTTAAACGGCAGCACAGATGCCTAGAGTTAAGTATACATTGTCTTGCGGTTGAATATTGCACATCCTGGAGACTAAAGGAAGAGAATATTCCCCTGAGGCATGAAAATAATGCTACGGGTGTTGCTAGGTCACGGTGGGGTTGACAATCCTGTGTAAATTTACCCAGAAAAAACAAAACATAATCAAGGATGGCATTCTGCACTGACTCAAACTGCTGAACTGAGTCCAGAGGATGTCAATGTGTGAAAAGCTCCAGGCTAACTAAACAAATCTGTCTTTAGCATGATTCATTACGTTTTCTAAAAATGAAGAGAAAATATAGAAAAAGAGCATTTAAGAAGGGAAGCATATAATTTAGTGTGGAACAAGGTCCACCACCGAATGCTCAATTTTACCTACCTGAAAAGCAGTGCCTCCTACCATGTACAGAGATGGGCCGTGGTTGTTAATAACCCAAAAGTAAATGCTTGTTTAAATACTTTAAATACTCTGCTAACAAGTTGTAGTGATTATTGTAAACAATCACTAACAAATGTGACATGACAGTGGTTTCTAATACAATCACAAGGGGTCATTTCACTGCAATTCAGAGCAGATGAAGTCTCACGTTTTTAAAATAACCACTATAATTAAAAACTGTTGACAAAGCAGGGTTTTACTGAGTCCTGTAAGTGAGTGAAAGGCAGGGAGAATATCTGCCAGCAACCTGACACAGTGCTTCAGTCGAATTACAAAACTTCTACTCAGATACTTCTGTAGACAGAATTAAAAACAGATCCACTGCTTTTCAGGATGAAATTGCTGCACCAGCTATTTGCTGCTCCTTCACACCTTAAGCGAATGAGGGGCTCAGTCTTTTTCCCTCCATTTATCGGTACTGAGTGGACAAAGAGTAAAGGCAGTCTGAGCTGAGACTCCCCACATGACCAGCCCTGAGCTTTGAGAAAGCAGCTGCGAGTCTTCCAGATTTATCTGCCAAAATGAAAAATTAAATGTTTTAATTAGGCCTACATAATGAAGTTCAAGTAAAAACATCTTTGAAAGAATATGTAACGGTGTTAAAGGCTTCACCCTTCCTGACTAGCTTTTAGAATTCATTTCCTTCTGTTCTCTACTTCCCTTGTAACCTTTCTGTTTATTCTTGTCTTCCGAAAAGAGAAATCCTGAATTAAGAAGGCTGGAAGAATGCATTGCACATGAACGGTTGCATCTTAAAAGGTCATGAGAACATGACTGAGATGTTCTTTTGAAGCACTTCCCCAAACCTCTGCTCTTTTTGTCTAGCTTGTGAAAATAACACACCGTCAGTGAACTTTGCCTGAGCCAGCAACAGAAACGCTCATTGTTGTGTCTGTCTGTGCACCGTCACCCATATAGACAGTCACAGACAAACTGCTAGCTAGACACACACACACACACACACACACACACACACACACACACACACACAGTATGGGCCATTTAGAAATACCAATTTGCATGTCTTTGGAGAAGGAAACTCACTCAACACAGGGGGAACGAGCAAACTCCACATGCAGAACCAGGGCAGGATTCAAACCTAGAACACTGAAGGCATACATTAGGGCTCCCCTGAACTCACCGTTGCCGTCTGACGCTGACGCAAGTTGTCAGTTAATCAGCTTCTGGCAGCCATGCTGTTTTGCCATAGGCCACACAGACTGTCATTTCCCTCATCTGGACAATTTCAAAATCGATCCATTCCATCGCAAATGGGAACCAGTTCAAATCAGCCACATTTTCATAATAAAGATAACACACCAATACACCTCAAGCTTACATCGGTAATTTGTTATTAAAATGACCAGCGATGCACATGGCACACCACACACTGTAAGAAACTCCAATTCTGTAAAGTTCTACAAAGATGCTAGGATACCACTTATATTCCCTGGAAATGACTGGGTGACCACTGATTCAGCTCTGACCCTATTATGGTTTTATTGACCATTAAATATCAATACTGAGACCATTATTACGTCACAGAAAGCATCACAAGTGAAAATGAAACCATTTGTTTTCCCTCCAGCCCCAAACCCTGAGAACAAGCAGTACAGGAACGAAATTCATTGAAATGGACTGGTAATCTTCAAGTGTCTTACCATTTGTGGTGGAGCAAAAGAGGCTTCAAAACCCAGGGTGGGTGGGAGCATCCTGAACCAACCAATCAGTCAATACTCGCCATTGCTGCAGCATCCTGTATATCTTAAAGCAAACTAACATAAACATAAACAAGCGAACGACTGTTCCTTAAGTAAACCACGTGTCATCAAGGAACAAGACCAACGTCACATTTAGGTTAGCTGATGCATCGTGGAGAAATAATGAAACAACAATAATTATAACTTGTTTGTTCAGTATTATTCTTATCCACAGCTACTTCACAGGTAAATACGTGACAAAAAAACAGCCTACAAAATAACTGTGTGTAATGAAATATTTTACCAGATTTAAGAAATTTCTGCCTGTCATGAGTAATTTAAAAAAGCTTAATAGACAGACCAATTTAGCCTGGGCTTGAAAGAAAGCATTTCCTTTGGCCCTAAAGTCTACATTTTTATTGAACTTATTAAATGTGTAAAACTTCCGTTTTGAAAATCAACCCTTCTTTTAAATTCATTTATGTAATTCACCTTTGTGAAAACGGAAAAATACGTGCACAAATTCTTGGACTTTGCTTCTTCCTTGACAGAAATTTCACACAACCACGAAAACCAAATCCGTATGTCTCACATTTTCAAGCAAGCTCTCCACAGAGTCACCCAAATTAGTGCACAGCACACAACCATTTTCAGAAGCCTAATCCTCAGGAATTTGTCCTTCATCACCAAATGTTGTGCGTGACACGTGAGCTTCTCGACTAAGGGATGTGTTTTCCCTCACCAGAAAAAGTGGTGGGAAGACGTGGCAATGAAAAGTGTTTATTTAATGACCGCATTTCCATGCATCCATCTTCCAAACGCTTACTCCATTTCAGGGTTGGGAGGGGGCCTTGAACCCATCCCGGGCACCATAGGGCACACAGCTGAGGTACACCCTGGATGGGATTAGCAGTCCACATACACCATGGGTAATTCAGAGATACCAACTAACCTGAGTGTGTGTCTGGATGTCTTTGGATTGTGTAATACAGCAGGAAACCTGCATTACACGGGGAGACTGAGAAAAATCCTCACATCGAGTGGCTGTGGCATCTAAACCCCCAGCCCTGGAGGTGTGAGGCAACAGTGCTACCATTAAGCCACTGTCACCCCCCCAAACTATATTTACTATGCTTATACAATGTTCATGCATTATAATCAACGTAAGTCTAATGAACATATACCGTATATACTGTCCAGATTCCAAAGAACAAAACTTACTAGTACATAGAGACACAATGTGTTTCGCTATAAGTCTACTAAGACGAGCTTCATCGATATACAGCGGGCCTAATTTTATACCACGTGATCAGTCTTGAGTTACTTTTACTACCGTTGACTGGGAGATGCAGCTATGGTTAAATTTACATTCTGAAGTCAAACTGTCGCAGATTATAGACAGTTTTGTTACATTTTATCTTTAGCTTCCTACCCCAGGTTTACCACCTGTCCTTGGCTGTTGAACATGACCTCATAGTTGTGAGGAGACGGAATGTACCATGACCTCATAGTTGTGAGGAGATGGAATGTACCATGACCTCATAGTTGTGAGGAGACGGAATGTACCTGTCGTGCTCTTTTTCAGTTCAGACCAGCTCACTCCGCTTGTTAGTCTCCAAATCCAACTGGTACCCCATACTAGAGGATCCAACCATTTTTGATCTGGGGATGCAAACTGGCCTGGCCAAGTATCTTCAGGATCCACTGGCCTGTACACTGACACATTCCCGAGCTACTTGTATAAGGTATTGTTAAGCTTTTCTGATCTATATGTGCACAGATTTCATAAGATTTCAGCAAAACCTTTCATCATGAGAACTGCTTAAAATCTGTACATTTTGTAAGTAATGGAGGCCATGATTCCTGATGGCGCTCGTGATCAACCTGAGGACCAAACAGATCCAAGATCCAAGGTAAACAGCACTGCCATATAAATTTGGCCTTCTTAGGTCCACATGTGGAATTATCCGCAGGCCAAAACCAAGTAGCTCAAAAACAGCCAGCTTGATGAGGTATGTGATGCAAGATTATGGAAACTGTGAGGCCGTGGTTATGAAGTCACCTTCACTGCCAGGAAATCCATAGAATATAAATTTATAGTGTGACATAGAAAAGGTGTGAAAAATGCCCAGCCAGTTCTATGAAACAAAAAAGAAGAGCAACACAAGATAGCTACTGATCAGATGTGTCCAGTGCCGTCAGGACTCAGTGTACCATCTGTGCCACCATGCATTCCTGACCTACTTCCAGACTGCAAACCATCCAAACAAATATCACTCTTGCGGTATTAAATGCCCACCAGTTGTGGGAAAAAAAAAAAAAAAATTCATTAAGTGGGATGATCCTTGATTGTATTTCCTGCAAGACTGTGTTTACTGTAGCTCTCCAGACTGAAGCGACAGACGGGGTAAAGTAAGCCCCCAGAATTACGGTCAGTATGAGCAGGCAAGTGAAAATCTTCTGAGGCAGAAGATGCAAAAGTCCTTCCAAAGTCCTGGCACACTCGGTGACCTCCATATTTTGTACTAGATACTGCAACCTCTCTTATTTGTAAATCTGACTCCAGTTTTTCCACGGTAGCTCCATAAATTTTTGGTACAGAAAATGGCAGTTCAAGTCATACAAACAGAGCGTTCATGTAAAAGCCGTGAATTCATGTTACTGGTTTAAGCAGTTCAGCAGCACCCATCCCCCAAGCTGGAATTAAGCTGTTGTACTATTTCACTTTTTGGGCTATTACAAAACACAGAATACGCGTCTTACAAAACTTCAAAATAAAAACTCCATTGTGTGTCGGAGTCATTATGAAATGGGATGTACAAGACAAATATTCAGTGAAATGGCATGCACTGTTGGAGTCACACAAGCCATTTTCCCAGTAGCATCTCTCCATCTATCTTCAAACCACTTTTCTTGGACAAGTGGTAGCGGGTGATAATGCCTTTTCGAGGTGGGTGGGATACAAAGCAGGGGTACACCCTAGACAGGATGCCAGTCTGTCACAGTTCACACACACACACACACACACACACACACACACACACACACACTATGGGCGATTTAGAGATACCGGTTATCCTAATTGTAAACCGAGGTATCCAAAGGAAAGAACACGCTATCTCCACAAAGAGAACGGGGCACAGGATCGTAACTGTAACCCAGCAGTGCATGGGAAACAACAGTGTTACCCACTGAGACGTTTCCAGTGGAAATAAAATCTCAGATTTCCTTTGTGGTGGATGTTTGTAAGTTTACATGTTCTCTTTCAAAACAAGAAATGAAAATGCTCAGCCACTTATTAGCCATACGGCAAGTAAGAAGATGTTTCACCTTCCAGCCTCGGGAGCTCGTGCTCTAGCAAACAGGGAACGTTCAATAACGTTCTCATTAGGTTCTTAAAAGGTTCGGCTCTAACTAACTAACGTTCCTGTAACGTTCTTAAAACGTGGATCGGGAAACTTAACCAAAAAACAGCGCTGTAGGAACGTCTATAAAATAAGGTTTTCAAAAACGTTCATGGAGCGTCCAGAAAACTGGACATAAACGCTCTAACAGCCTAAAAACAACGTTTTAAAAACGTTCTGCTATCCCAAACTTGTTAGCTATATACGGGTTGGCAGAACAGTATACAGATAATGAAATAAACATGCAAATACTGAATTTAAAGGTTAGTTTCATATTAAAGATAAATCTGATCTGACTACTTTATACCCACATAAACACACCAATTAAACGCGGGGCGTAGGTAAATTTGGTTTAAATTTGGTTGGTAACCAAAGTATTTGCAAATAATTGTTTCAATTATACATGTGTAAAAATGGGTACAGATGTTCTCATCTTTCCTGAAAGTATTGTCCTACCAGCGCTACTTAAATCTTCGCCTATCAGTCAATAATACTCCACTTACAACAGCCCCATTAATTTATTCTGTACAATCAATACCTACAATGAAAAATTAATATGCAGAGTGTCATGTCAATGGGGTAAGTGTAAATAAGACAATTCTCGACGCATGTTGTCAGTTACAAGCTTTTCCGAGGGATGCCATCAAAGTCATTCCGTCCAATACAGTAAATTGCCACATCACCAAAGCTAAACTGTATGGGAACTTTCCACGGTCGTGTATTTTGGAAAACACGCCGACTAAAACGGAACAATATAAAACAATGTTTCGAAATGTGCACATCTATCTCTTATACTGCATTTCGGAGTAAACCTGACAGTAAAGTCTGACGCAACTTAATTCCTTCATTTCTGTCAGTCTATAGCAAACGACAGTTCATCTACCAGTTTTGGATTTGGACGTCTTGTCCTGGAAGCCAGTTTGATTCGACACCATGCATGCATGCAGGAATCCATGCATTGCAACTTTCCAGTGCATACCCGATGGCCGATACTTACGTTTTCGAGGAATCCGTGTGATGACAGGCGCCTCCGTCTCTTATATTAGAACTGAATGATAACTGATGACTTTAGCACAGCTGTACGCGTTATGACACTATGAAATATGTCCAGGATCGTCAGCTGAACCTCCACCGACACCCACACTTATTTCACTTAACCCTCGCTGATCCGGAATGCACAGCAGGGCATGTTGAACACCTTTTTTTTAATGAAGACATGATTCCTTCACAAAGCATTTTTATTTCGACTGCACAAATGTCCACGGATTAAAATGTTTAGTACGACAGCCGGGGAAAAAATACTCTATTGAACAACAATTTAATAATAGCAATGGCGCTTCTGAAAACCACCTATTGTATCCGTTTAATTAACTCTACTGTTATTTTGTTATTAAACTACGTTACGTCCTTTGGACTTTTCAAAAATGCACTACCGCCATTTTATTCAAAAACAACAGAAAGTTACAGTACATTAGAGTAAACAAGACTGGGTTTCTAGATCAACTTTCATAGAGGAATTTGCAGGTTATCATTATTTTTTTAGTTTTTTTTATAAATCTGTTATTAGCATAACAACTGTCAGACCCCAGTGCAGCCAGCCACACACACACCCAAACTATTCCAGATTATCACCTGAATACTGATCAGCTGTGTCTCGTTTAATGAACCTTCCTTATACCCAGCCAAGTGTTTGTCTCATTGTCAGTTATTGTGTGTATATCTTAACCCCCTGCTAAGCATTTGACTAATCTTTAATGCCCATCGTGTATTATCTTTGCTTCTTCGCTGTTTTTTGCCCTTTACCTGTTGTCCCTTTGGTGTTGGTTGCTGTTCTGATTGGTCTTCTGGACTTTGGACCTTTGCCTGTGACCACGACCACGTTTTGGATTCTCCTTGGCCTCCTGGAAATCCTGTCGGTCCTGACCTCGACTGTCCTGCTTATGATTTTTGAATACCCCGTTTTGCATCAAAGCTCCAGTCTGTTTGGCTTTTGGCCTCTCCTGGTTTTGACCACGATTAAAGAGCCTTACCTGCACTTGGATCCTGCCTGTGTGTTCATGATGACAACAACATAGCAGTGCGTTTCCTAACAAAAGGCTGACCTGAATACAATGTATTAGTGGCTGTGTTGATACATGACCCCTGCAAAACAAAAAGACAGTGAATATTTTTCGTTAAAATTTGAATGCAAAAGTATGTTTAATAATGTTGATGACTCCCTTATTTCAAGAAGATGTTCAAAATGAAAGACAAGTTTTAAGTTTCTAAAAACGGCAGTTCTTTAGGCTGTCAGGTATTGAAAGCACCCACATTTAAGCCATGCTCATATACTATGCATTTACACAAACTTTAACTCTAGTAACGTACGTATAGTTTCAGTCAACAATGCTCAAAATCAAGTACAGCTTTTTTTTTTTGATTGCTCGTTTGTAAAGAATTGATATTTGCTTTTTTAATCATGGATGCTGTCTTAGACGCAACAACCCAGCAAACAGGGAACGTTCCCAAAGTCTGAATTAGGAAACAGCTGTGCTAGCAGGATCTGCCTTGACTGCGTTTACTTCATGTACATTCAGACAGTGACAAAGAGAGTGGAAAATCAGACAGACAATAATTCAAAGAGTTGTGTTGACATGGCAGTCAAGCAGAACCTCTATAGCTAACAAGAACATCTGAACAGGAGACACCTGCAGGAGACTGGGTGATAAATACATGATTTGAGCTGATGCGTGATGGGAGGTACTTGAAAAAAACCCATTTTATTTAACAGTGTATAATATATACACAATGTTACATAGTACCATACAGTTTACAAAGCAAAACTTCTTTTGCATACAACATTCAAAACAAACCTATACCTTTGAAAAAGAGCAAAACTGATTGGCTTAAGGTACACTAATTTAATTTGTGATATATTCAGGTCTGACTGGTTAAAATCCTGTAATCATGACACAAAATCATACAACGAGAAACATAAGGCTACATCCTAATCATATTAGGGAACACATACATGGAACTATGACAGTACAGTATTATCAGTTTTTCCATTTTGTAAGAAAATCTAAGTTTCTATCCTAAAAGAGACAGTAATGAACATGTTTTATATACAATACTGTACTGAAATGAGAGCCAGTGGGAGACAGATTCATGTCATTATAGTAGATTTTCAGTCTTCTGGGTGGATCCAGCATTCTTCCAGCCTGTGAACTTGCTAATGATGCCCAGCTGGTTCTTTTTATTGTAACTGATGAAAGACAGCATATAACCATCTTGGCTAAAAGTAGGGTGTGGGGAGAGAATAGAGATTGACTGGTGGGCTCACTAAAATTGCAAACCCGCATGCTTAATGGAAGCCTGTGTAATTTAAATGTCCTATTTTTGGCGTGGCAGCTTCAGTCATGTATGTTTTGCGTTTGAGGTGCACTCCGTTTAATGGCAGTTCTGAGTTTATAATGAAGGTCGATTTTTTTTAAGTTGATCCTTCTTGGTGGCTTCACCGTACCACATGAATAACAAACTTCTGATGCATCTAAAACCTTCTCTGTACTGGAGCACCAGATATGTAGGAGCAAGATGGTGCTCCGCGGCTCTCTCAAATTAGGCTGAAGTGTCAAACTCAGCTGGAAACAAGCTGTTGAGAACTCTTACATTTCGTCCTGGCAATTCACTTGCAGCCATTAATATCTAAAATGCTAAAGATTCCCTGGCCAGTGTGTACTTATAAGGACACCGGTCAAGCAATCATTGCCTCACAGAAAGGCACGCTACATCGGCACTTCCTGGACACCGCGGAAAACGTGGAGATTCCGACAACATGCATATATTCTCAACAGCGTAGTGAAAAACAGCAGTTCTTCCCTGATTACAGGAGCTAAGGAGCAAACGCTACAATGGCTACGACGTTACTTCCACATCAAAATATTTCTCAAATACGCTGTCCTGAAACTCCTCATTGCTGCCTTTACAGGATGAAAAACAACATACTAAAAGCCAGTGAAGGTAACAAAGGCAGCTTTATACTGTATATACAGGAAACAACAAACACTCAACAGTCTGCTCCACCTCTTCATGTCTTTAGTGGTCTACGGTGTACACGACATCGAATATAACTGTCACAGTATAGGTTTCTTAATCCAGGGCCTAGCAAACCGCTGCGTGATGGTGTTTTCTACATTTTACATTTACAGTTAATTCATTCAGCAGATGCTTTTGCCCAAAGCGAGACACAGCAAGGCAGATATAACACAAGCATACAGCATTTTAATGAGCTACTTAATGTATAAGTACAGCTGGGCTGAGCGTCCAACGAGGGACCAGCAACAAAGTGTATGTTAGCACTGGAGGACGAGATATAACCTACAACACATCCAGCTACAGGATTCAAATTTGGTTAGATAAAACACTTGTGGGTCGCCAGTGAGTCATTTATTTGGTCTAGTCTGTCATTCTTGCATTTCTGAACAATCAAGGGCTGAATTATACATCGGTATTAATTTTATGCTGGCTTTACAAATAACCAAGCAAGCAAATCAAAACAGAGACACCCCTGAATGAACAAACAATTATTGTACGAAAAATAATGAAGACTAGACATATATGAAAGGGCAAAATGTTTTGAATCACTTTAACTTTAGCCTATGTTAAAATGTACCCCCAAAACCTTGTTTAACATTACTAGGTCAGCTAGGGTGCACCCTCAGTTGTGTTGTGTATTAATGCTAAATGAAGGGGATGCGTAAAATTGACTGTTTCAAAGTTGCAAGATGTAATTAACCGAAAGGTGGAACAAGAACTAGCACACACAGTATGTTGCTAAAAACAGTATTAAGGAATCATGTTGCAGTACATACTTTGTACTTCGGACAATGTAGGAACTACACATCTGATTATATGATCGCAGAGAGAATGCAGGCATTTATAGCTACATGTGGACTACGTTAACATGGAACACAAAATTGCAGTCAACCACTGAGGAAGCTAATCTGTGATACCAGCAAATGCCAATTACTTTTATAATCTGCAGTGCAACAAATGCAGTGGTTATTTTTAATTTATTAGGAAATGGATTCTCAAAAATACAGTAAAACGGCAGAAAAAAACTCAAAAGGTAGGCGAGTTATAGGAAGGAAACAGTTAACATCATAGATACAAGCCACATTGTCCGACATTGTTTCTCGCTCCCAGGTAATTTGACCAGCACCGGATACACACAACAGAGAGGCAGTAAACATGTAGTCAAATTAGCACAGTGGACTCAAATTCTGCACACACTACATTGATCTGATAATAATGTTCACGCCCTCCAAATCCCTTCTGGAAGAAGGGGTTAATCAGATGACAAAGTGTTAAGTAGGTTTCCTTGTAAACTGACAGGTGTTCAGTTTTGGTAAGGGAGTACCTGTGGTTTATCAGTAAGGACCACTGCTAAAGAAAAGTAATCTGGTCCTAATGGTTCCTGCATGAAGTCATTCACACCTAACACATGTACTGAGGTGTATAGTTTACGGAACAAGCAATCAGGGTCACCCAGGGAGACACAATTACTAAAGACACTGTATTACAACAGTTAAAGAACTGCATTTTACCGGGGTAGCTGAGGTACAGTGCTTAAAACCATCCCTTCAAGCCAGACTGAAGCTCTGGGGCTGTGTTAAACCTAACCAGCTCCAGGAAAAGATTAACCCTCCTGTACAAAGACAAACACCCCTCAAACCCTCCTATGGTACTCCTCATATCTTCTTGGGCCGCCGTCTCAGATGGAAGTAGTAGTAGAGAGTAACAGTGAGGAAGAGCACTTGACAGAGGAGGAGGAGGATTGTGCCACTGGTCACTGGGCTGATCTCTACTATGATAACAAATGTAACTGTAAAAACAAAATACACTGCACTGAAAAAGGAATGTTAACTTTAAATTAACTAAGCAGACAATGTCAAGACAGTAAAAATCTGTATGATAGCTAATAAACAAACACTTGAAGATGGGCTTTTAAAGCACAGGACAAAATAACGAAGAGTAAAGTGATGCTATTCTCTTTTGCCTTTCTCAGTCATTTTCAAAGGGTACACTGAGGAGTAGATGCGCCTAAGACTTGCCACTAGAGGGCAGTGTACATCGAGGAACGGTGACATAGTAATCCATATATATTTATTTGTACAGTACCGTACAATAGTCTAAAAGAAAATGATGCTTAAATTATGATTATGTTGGTGTAAAACTAAATATATCAAAACATCTCAAGTCATCCCAGAATTTGCAAATACCTTCCAATATATCCAGGGTTTTTTAAAACTCAACTAGGCGGACATCTGGTTTGGCTAATCAATACATCATGAAATGAATTAGCTAATTAAGTATACTAGTTAAGTGAGTTGCTGGTGAAATTTAACAAATACATGAAGTGGCTGGGGTCTTTCAAGGAGAGTTCTGGGTACCAAAGCTGTGTTCTTCTAGCCATCCAACCAAATATCAGCAACATTTTGGAGATCAGAAGGAATTCTTGCTACATTTTTATTGTATTACTGTTTGTTTGTATATATTCTCATGTTAAAAGGTTAAATCCTGTTTTTACTTACTCCTCTGGTAAATGGCCTTAAATATTTTCTTTGCCTGCCTAAGAAAATTGCACAGTACTGTGTGTCTAGCTCCATAAAATCATTTTAGTAATCATTACTACCAATAAAGGTCAAAGAGCAGAGAGCAGTGTAAGCAGGCAAGTTAAACACTGTGTTGCCAAGAACTAACAATTTTTATCACTTTACCTAAAAGCTGGATCCCCATGTAGCAGGCCTCTGTTAGCAGAGTCCACTGAATCACAACCTTCTCTGCAGTCTGCAAGCCTTTCCACATGATTAGAGAGATGCCTGTGGAACACAGGGACAGGGCACATTAAGCAGGTTCAAATGATTACAGGATTTTTTTTAATCCTTTAAATTTGCCTGCTAGTATTCGTCAAAATGCATTTTCGAGGCAGCAAAATACCTGAACTACACTCAGATAAACAACAAGGCATTAAGAAATATCAGAGTTGAGCTTGTAGTTGCTTGACCTGCAGTACAATTTACTGGTGAAACTTCCATGTATATTTGATGGAATATGATAACTACACCGGCATCTTTTTGGGTCTCTCCCATTCTTTCCACACATGTTTAACAGGGAATGTGTCTTCACCCCTGCCAAGTGCCATCTGCCCTGAGGATTATCCCTGCACTTGCCCACCGAAATCCAGTTGGCTATGAATTAGACATACGATATCTCATGGATGGCTATCATATACACCTTGGAACTGAAAGTGTGAAAATGCACGACAGGAAGTGGGTCACCGTATGTGCAGAATCTGAGAGGTCTTTATGAAAAAGGTAGCGGTGTCCGCGTAATGACATCAAAGCTATGCCTTGAAACTGCTGCAGTGAAGAAAACGACAATAAATACACTTGTTTTATTCTTGGACACGAATGTTTACACAAACAAAGCACTGTCCTGCATCCTCTGACCATTCACCCGCGAATAATGTTTTGTGTATGCATTTTGCAAACGTAGCAAGCTGTTCCCTAAACCATGATGGTTTGAGAAATGACAAACTATCACAGTGACAGTCTGAGATGACTCGAGGTCCTTGGGGGACAATTGCCACTCTTTCATGTACATTTTTTCAGTAGTGGAATGACTGCACTGCATGCTGGTCCAAGAACACTGGACAGGAAAGGATTTCAATGTGGAAAGACTGGAGATCTTTTACTGCTTAGCTGTCCCAAACATATGCCAGGGTCTGTTAACATTTCAAATCCATTTAAAAATTCTTTCCTCTAAACATAAACAGAACAGTGGAAATAACTGTAAGGCAAACTAAAATATTTATAGTCTCTAACACAGCTGTCACTGAAGACAGATTTAAAACATTCTATACAATTAAAGGAGTAACATGCATCAATCAAAAGCGATGGAAAGCTTTCTCCCTCCCACCCATTCTGAAGCCCATTCAACTTTGATTTAATACCCAGAGTGCCAAGGGGCATCATTTTCCAGGAAGAGCTGGGAAAAAATCTTCTCTGTGGGTAAGTTCTGAAACACATTTCTAACCACTGAATACTGAGTTACAGGAGTGATATTTCTGTATCCTTCTTAGTTTTCACGTCTGTGTAAAAATCGCTGATGAAATTCAAACGTTTCTGGGAAAACTCCTGTGCATCTGGACAACTTGGCTTTACCCAGTGACCACTGTGAAATAAACAAAGATATGATAGTCCAGGAACTGGGTATTGACATCTCACTCAACCCTGAATTGTACCATGACACAGTGAATCTACAACGATAAGCGACCAGAAACAGACACGCCCTTACTAAGAAGTGCTCCTCCGTACAGGCGGATGGAAATGTTGGTGGCAGAGAGCTCCTCCTTGAATAGCATCTCGTAGAGCCGGCTGGGGAACACAACAGCCTGTAGAGGAAAGGACATCAGATATATGCAGGCATATAGATCTTCCTTTAAAAATGTGGACTGTAGTCAGTATTTAAACCCCTTTTTTTCAGCAGCACTAACAAACAGCAGGTGGCAGCACTGAATGAGCAAGCAAATTTTTGAAATGACAAAACCTCAGTACTGTTTACTAACCTAATAGTGGTAACCAGTACCCACCGTGTTCATGGAACATTAGACGTCATGACCAGCACTGCCATAAAAGATCTCCATTACTGAAAATTCATAAGTCCAATGTCATGCTCAATGCTAGTGATGGGATAATGAGGCTTCAAATCCCAAACAGCATTGATTAGTTAGTTTGGGATACTCCCACCCAGCACAGTGTTGATTGGTTAGGTCCTGATACTCCAACCACAGTTTTTGAAGCCTCATTTATCCCATCACTACTCATGGCCACCACCTAGTCATGATCTAAGATCCTCAGATTCTGCTGCATGGTAGGTGTGACCTACTCCACACTACTCACCGTTAAAGCCGTCGCAGTAAGCATGACTGCTGAGATGAGGATCCAAAACCTGGAACAACGTATAACACAGGGCTATATCTGAAACAGGAGGTTCTCCAAACTACAAAACAGGCTGAATTTAGGAGGTAAACCAGTGATAACAGACCAACATTATGCAACTACCCATTCTTACAGCAACGCCCAGGAGAAGATCTCTAACCTGAGTCCTACAGGTTCTCGCCCACCAAATTTGGTTTCATTGCCCAGCATTTGACTGATCTGCAATAAAGTGATGTAAAATGAAAATATGAAAATATTTCACAAGGAATGTACATACACCTAACCATTTTACATTTTTAAAAGCAGTTACACAACTTTTTAATATATATTTTACATACAAAGATTTTTTTTTTGTTTTGCTAATATACTTTTTTTGTTGTTTTATACTTATTTTTGCTTGTTTCCTTTTGTCTTACTTTTAACTTATGTCCCATCTTTTATTTCTGTAAAACACTTTGAGTGACCAGTTTGAATGACACTGTACCATATAAATACACTTACCAACTCACCAAACCTTTTGTTAATTTATACTTTCCAGCTGCTATGTATTGTCACACAGAAAAGAAAATTAATTTCTTTGTTTTTTTTTTGGTTTTTTTTGCCTTTACTTGTTAAGGAGGCACTTGTTGAATCCTACAGTCGTTCTGATTTTTCCACTGAAGTATCAAGACATGCTTAAGATCAAAACGATCCTTAACTCTTGGTCTCCCTCAGGTGTTTAGAGTCCTTAGAGCTGGCATCACATTCGTCAGAGGTCAAAACTGTAGACCATGGAATTCCTGTGTATTCAGCTTCTGTCTCCAGCCTTCATTCTTAATGACTTGCCTCCATCATTTTAAAGTATTTTTTAATTTGGTTAAATGACAAACTGCAACAAGAATCTACTCTACATATCATTGTGGTATCTAAGGATAGAAGGATGTGTATAAACAATGTAGATCATTTAACGCCACTTTTGTCAGTTAAGTCAACGAGAAGACGTGAAATGAAGCCAAAGTATTACAAATAAATTAAATGCATGTTTCAAGCACCAGGATCATGCCGGGTCAAGGGTAGATGAAGCAAAGCTATTACCTCTGCTGTTGAACCATTGAAAGCTCCTAAATGTGGATTTGCAGGTGTATCTGCTCACCAGGTGAGCTTAACTCCTCTCATCTTCCCATGGAGACACCGCACTCCCATTGCGTGAGCATCTGCTTGGATGTGCCAGTGATCCCCGCCACTTTTACGCCAGTGGCGGTTTACCAACAAAGACCATGGATAAAAACAGGACCTCATTCCCAGGACTCATTTCAGAAGGTGTCTGTACAGGAGGCATCATACCAGAACGCAACGCTGGCTTAGGGAGAATAACCAGAGACGAAAGCCTGTACTTATTGCTGGCAGACATTTCACTCGGAGGAAATAAAATGTGCGACAGACAAAATGAAGCAGCGAGGCCATGGGGGGGGGGGGGGGGGGGGGCAAAGTATTACACTGAAGGCAAATGAGGGGCCAGACCTGGTTAAGGCTTGAATCCCACCATGGATGACTCAAATCCTGACCTACAGGTTTGCTGTGTCTGCACTTAAACAGAGTAAGATAAAAGCAAACCACAGCCCTCTGCTCTAGGACACAGGAAGAAGAGGGGAGCAATGACAGCTCTGTTCTGGGGCCTGGGAAAAACAGGAAGCTTTAGGTTCAAGAAAGTCTAATGGAATACAAAAGAACTGGAGTGATCAACCAGAAAAGAAACCTGCAATGTGTCACCAACTACACATTCATAATGAAAGTACACACTATACAGTACTGTGCAAAAGTCTTGAGCCACCCCTCATTTCTTTATATTTTACTAGGAAAATGAGCCAATAGGTACAGTGATTTATTGCAGCATCATCTGATCATCTGTAATATTCTGCACGTTTCTTCACTGGTTCATGCCTTAAGTTAGAGTTAAGTTAAGTTAGTTATGCTTGAAAGATTCATATGTAGGTCACTGTGTGGCTTAACAAACAAAAAAACATTCCTCTGAAACTGGTCAGGTACAGATAGTGGACTGAAAATGAGAGCCAAAAACTTTGAAAGTCCTTCAGGAAGCTTGGAGAGCTATTCCTCAAGACTACATTAAAAAAATACAACACAATCTGGCTCTTTGGAAACATATGAAGAAATGAGGGGTGGCTCAAGACTTTTGCATGGTACTATACATTGAGTACAAAACGATCTTCTTTTTAACTCAACAAAAGTCTAGATTATAAAACGCCTGCCTTTCAGTTTGAATCCAAATAACATTTATCATTAGGCACTGTGAAGTCAGTGTTCACTCACTGTAACCATATTGATGGCATTTTTCCAGAAAATGATTTCCTCTTTCTGGGTCTACGTGTTCACTACTGGCATGTTCATTGGTGTGACAATTGCTAGTAAAATATTCTCTAGGATAAAGGCTAATTAGGAAGAGGGCTAGGAAACTTCCTATGAATGACGCTAAGACAATGCCATTTACGTCTGGGAGCAGAGACGATCATAGACAACGTCAGGGGATCCCGGGCTCATACTGCGTCAATCGGTCACAGAAAACAACTGAAGGCATGCTGAAGAATGGCAGAAAGAAACAAAGAAGACTCATTGATGACCCATTACCAAGATGAAGGAGGAGTCTGCATGAGGATAGCGGAAAGGGAGAACCAAGACTGACATGTGCTAAATCTACATAATCAATTAAAGTAAGCCAATGAACTGGAGGAATACATCATACAGCATAACTGGCTGTTTCTGCTAACTGCATAGCAAAATCAACAGTGTTAAATTCTACCCTCAGTATTTTTGTAAGCATTCATATTAACACTCTTGCTGGTAACTGAAGACTGCTAATCTTTCAGAGCAATTACCGCGGCGAGAACTCATAAAAACCAGACGGACGGTATTATTCAAGACAGCTTCTTCATCCAGGGTAACTTATTTTATAAAATTCTGTAAAAACTGCAGGTTGGCAATAGTCTTCATCATTCGCAGTCAGTATACACAGGTGACGATGTAGTGGAGGCCAGTGAGAACAGCTACCTTGGAACACTTAGATCACACTGTCATATTTCTTTCTGATGCACTGTAAGCAATCTGTCATTGTGCGAGTAGAAAAACAGTGGTTTTGGAAGACAATTTCATCTTTTTGTCATACTTGCAGCTGTGTAGCAGTACTGGTGAATCCTAAATTACTCTTTACACTTCTGAGCTCAGTTAGATTGTGACTGAAATTAATTAGGCAGTTCGGTGTTTTGTATTAAACAATACTCAGGGTTCTGAAATCTAATTTCATTGTAACAACAACATTATAATTAGTCACATGGGCCTTTTAAGCGAAAGAAAGTCACATAAACAAAACACTGACCTTTGACCTGTGCACCTCTCCATCATCATCCTCACCACCAACTCCCAAAACCTTGCGCGTTTTCAGCCGGCTCACCAGGTCCGTCTGGCTGTGCTTCTTCATGAGGGGCGCTTGGGCTTCAGTCGCCATGTTTAGGGGAGGGCGGGGAAGTAGGGGAAGGGAGGCGGTTGCTACCAGAAGGATAAGAGCAGGGTAGATCTTCTACAACAAGAATGAGCAAGACGAAAAGCGAGGTGAGACATCAAACATTTTCTTTTCAGCCCTTTGACATCAATGCTCTGCAGGTTCCTGAGAAAGAGATGTCTCACTTCCTTTCCTGCCTGTGGGTACATCGGCTCAGTGGTTAAGAAAACGTAAACACTGCAGAGGAACAGAATTCATGGGTGCCATCTGTGGAACGTTGCCATTGAAGACCCTCCCACCCATGTTCCGTTCTGACAAACCACCCCAGCTCACCTGTAGTCATAATGGAAACCACAGGCTGGAAACAGCCTTACACCCTGCGAGCATGTCCATCGTTCTATCAACTGAGATCTGTCACCTTCACTATTTTTAGCTGCATCTCCTTAGTCAGTTTTTCGAACTGCGATTTCAGTCCTGACTCGCTCGATTACTTTTTTCATGACTTACTCCTGAATTTCATCTGATGTGTTAGGGAATTAGCATAAATGATGTCAGAATCTCACTCATGTGTTTCCGCAAATGGCCTGAGGGAGGGAGCTCTTATTAGGGATAGTTATTTAATATTCAAGATGGATATCCAACCAATATTTATATTCCTACCCGGCTACACAATATCAATGGAGAAACCTGTTCTTTTCACACATAATACGGAAGATGCAAGACATAAATGAACTTCAAGGGCCTCGAGAAAGGCCTGTAACGAAGGGTCGAAGAACAGAACTTTTAATGCCTTTAATTTTGACAAAAACACATCCTTACGATACCACCCTGCACTAGGTGGTTTGAAATAAACCGATAATATTTCGTGGGAGGCCTTCTTTTATTCTAAATGGGCATTTAGAATAAAATGAAACAAAGTTTTATTTTGGGTT
Organism: Gymnarchus niloticus; assembly: GCA_009936485.2. NCBI lineage: Eukaryota > Metazoa > Chordata > Actinopteri > Osteoglossiformes > Gymnarchidae > Gymnarchus > Gymnarchus niloticus. The sequence continues at coordinate 20,256,002 of JAACJT020000007.1, forward strand.
CTGTATGTGATCCAGATGTAATCGATAACGATACTTAAATATGGCCATGCCGTAATTTAAATTAAAAAAATCTTTAATCCTATTTAATACTGTGTGCCTTTTTACACACAATCAGAAATAGTAACTTTAGCAAACTCTCATTACAGAAGGAATCAGTCAAATCTGATAGTGCACTTAAGTTTAGAACTACAAAGAGACATTATGACACAAAATGTACAGAAGAGTCAGTTCATCGCTTTAACGAAGCCTCGGTCAGTGTCTCTTATCTAATCTCATCTCTCTGAAGGATTACATGAGGATCCTAACACTCATCAGCTTCTTATACTACATATAGCAACTGGGGCCAAAAGTAGGTTAACAGAACAAGCATTTAGGTAGGAAGCATCTAATATATGGGGACCATTTTCACTGTACTCCTATGGGGAATGGCTCACATGATCAGAGCACTGAAAAGGCTGCTAGAAAGTTGCTATTTAACTCCAGGTCATTTGTGCCAATATTAAGATAAGCAGCACAAACACAGTTTTGCCTTTTGCAATCAAATTAGTAGTTTTGCAGTCAAGGACTTGCAGCTGTGCCTGTCCAGTAACTTTCAGCTTCCTAGTTATGGTGCTTTGCATTTAGCTGTTAAGTATGTGGACCTTTGTAGGAACTCGTTTGTTAACTATCCAGGCTGGCATCATAGCTGGTTAGGGTTTAAGGGTACAAAAGGCACTCTGTAAGACTAGGCAGCTAGAACCTCTCTGTATCACTTGTTTTATGATGGTGGGTCCTTTTCTGTGCTCATTACATTATATTTGCATTTACATTTTATTCACTTAGCAGAGGCTTTTGTTCACTGCAGCCAAGCAGGCGAAACAAATTACACTGTGATTTTGTTTCAAAGGATGCCAGGCGGCCTATCGGGTCTATACCAGCCACAGAGAAACCCCACAGATGTAAAAAGATCATTTATCAACAGGCAGAAATTCCAGATAAAGGTTCATTCTTAAAGAGCAATGCTGAGTTCCACAGCCTAATACTGTAGGCACTGAAGACCATACAAGGTGGGGGGGGAGGCACTGCGGGCACTGCAGGATTAAACCTGACTTAATAAATAAGCCTAGCTATAAATGAATCAGCCATGATCTGAGATCGGGACAATAACAGACAGAGTTTAATTCAAATGTGTTTATTTGTCACGTGCATGGTTGTACTCAGGACTACTGTGTGGTGAAATGCTTGGCTATCACTGGTTAAAAACCAAAAATATGGGATGATAAATGGGGGCATTACATGTTACAATGACAGTAATCACTTTTCTGTTCTGCTCCTCACTGTTGCCTACACGGTGGTGACTTTTTTTCTTCTTTGTGACACCTCCTGCTTCCTCTAGACACTGGCTTCTTTGGGGATCATGTCAGGGTCACGGGGATCATGTCAGGGTCATGGCCAGCGGCAGAGGATTCCCCACTGCACCACCTACATCGCCTACATACATTGTCTCTGCCACGTCTGAGCAGACAATCGTGTCTATAAATGCAGGCTACCTTTTATTGGCCATCATCTATGCAAACATTTTAAAGAATTGGAAATGTCAGACAGATTATTAATACCTAAAAACAAGAAGGGGGGGGATAGTTCTGCTTGTATATCTTTTCCTGATAACGGCGCAATGAAATCGGTGTTGAGAAAGGCATCTCTGAATGCGAAACTCGTCTACCTTTGAAGCAGTCCTATAGGATCCTATAGTCTTCTGCAGTCCTGGCTGGGTGTACCTAACGAAGGGCCCATGACATCATATACATTTTGCACTTGGTCAAATTTCAGCACAGGAACACACAGCTGTCCACAGCTTTTCAGACTCCCTGAATGACATTTATCACCCCGGTTGGGAAAAGTCAGCCACTGCCATCTCCTCATAAACATGTGACACCCATGCTACCCTTGCCCTCTAGGCTGTGGGCCACCACAAGGAACTCAACATGTTTGAAGGAGATCTACCCAATGTCCCAGTGTCTGGCTGCATGGCTGAACGGTGTCCTCAGCACAGGCTAATACAGCACAAGGGGGGGTGGGGGGGGTTCTGATTTTCACTGCTGTGCCCCCACACCTGCAGGGCAGCCGCCTAGCATAAACACCTCTACATTAGTTACTAGCTTTCATCATCTGTCTACATCGCTTAAACGTATGGCCTTTTACAGTTTACTATTCTTCTGAGAGCATTATACAAACAACGGGTGATAATGTTAAAATACACCAACACGTCACTGAGTCACTTATAGGGATCAAGGATCGTGTCTCATTAGTTTTATACAGCTCTTCCTAACTAGCAGGTGCAGAGTGACATTTAAGTGTTTGTTCCAGCACAAGCCTCATTAGCTAAACTCACAAAATACAAAACTGGTGGAAATGACTCGACGGTGACCTATGATGATAAAATGCAGGACCCCACTTATAAATGTGCATTGTTCTATACAATACTAAGCATATAAAACAGTATCTTTGGTATACAGTTGTAAATAACTTTTTTTTTTTATTATTTCTCTACTTTGTAAAAAGCCTGTAAAGCACTTTGTAAACCCTGTGGTTGAAACAGTGCTATATAAATAAAGACCGACTGATTGATGATGCATGATTCCAGCATCCCTCTAGGGTGTACTCCAACTACAGTCTGTGTATGTCTGTATTAGGCTCCTGGTAATATTAGCCTAATTGAACTTGAAGCAGTAATTAAAAAAAGGACGATAAACGGGTAGAACATGCCTAGGGGAAAAACACAAAGGGGTCATTCACCAAACTCACGGGCAAATCCCCAACAGAGGAGAAACATAAAGATATTAGTGCAACTCTGTCCCCTCATAAAGTAGCAAATTCTGATAAGTGCTCTACTGACAGAGGATAACAAACAACTCGACGTCAAAGGTATCAGAATGCATTCAGGGTACCAGCAGGAAGGTATTTTCTCACCTGAGCCACCAGAATGAACTTTTGTAATTTATTTTGATGGGTAATTTGAGAAACAAAGATCCATAACATTTAAACTGCTCCCATTCCCTGTGGCAGACAATTTTGACTCAGTTGAGTTTCGTAGGTTTTAGCACATATGCTAATTTAGGTAAAGCTCTTCACTAGGTTTACAGAAAAAGGCATTCATTCAGTCACTCAGCTGAAAAATGTCACTGAAAATATTTTAGACAATTCAGGAACCTTCTAAACTCCTACAATACAGGCTCATTCTAAAATGTACTGATGCCAGAAACATTGGTGTCATAGTCACATGAGCATCTGCATGTGTTCACCTGCTGTCAGGCCACATGGTCATCATCTAACCATGACACTGGGGGGGGGGGGGGGGGTAAGCACACCATGCCTTCCCATAATGCATTGCCAGGCTGTCCATCTGTGAGCCAGAGGACTCTAGTCTCAGATTAATTCTGGTCATTCATGTTATGCGAGCTTGCATACAGTAGGACGGTCAGGTTAGAGGCTCAGACGAGACTCGGTTGTGCTCCAAAGCTGAGGTTTGTCTCTCAGCAAATTCATTATTCTGCTGCTTGCAGGTCTCCTGCACCACAGCAACACTGGCGGCATGAACCTTGGCAGATCAGAAGCTCCATGTAATCTGTGTGCCACGGTGACCACATGTGCAGAACATGCCGAATCAGAGGCTGTGGGCGAAACATCACTTCACAGAGAATGAATGAGGGCATCTGTAATAATTAGGCATAGGCAAGATCCTAGTGCTGAGACAGCCAGAGTCAAAACCGGGAAATCCAATACACAGGTTTCAGAGCCGGAACGTAATCCAATGATTGCAGCCAGAAAACAGACAAAGAGGTTCAAAATCCAGGGGGTTCGATCCAGAAAGCAACCAAACCCAAGCTGGGGGGGGGTAAACAGAGTCTAAACAACAGCAAAAGGCCACTCAGAATAGTGACACACTTAAGGCCTCACAAAGAGGCAAGGCAACTGTGGGTAATATAAAGAAGTGGCTTCATCAACAACAGCTGTGGTCAATACTCAGGTAATGAGGAACATTAGTATGTTGGGTGTCGCTAGTTGAACCGGTTTGGCTGGTTTGGCTGTCTTGGTTGGCTTTGCTGGTGTGCGTGCGTGCGTGCGTGCGTGTGAGGGAGAGCGAGAATGAGTGACAGCATCAACATCAATTTCACACCAGATGGCAAGACCTTGAACAGCAATGCTTCTGCCCTTGACTTTGTGGCCATGTCAGACAATGCGAGATGTCAGTGTGGTCAATGCAGACAGCCAGAGCTCTGTCACTTCGATCCCTGTCGAGCTGATTTGGGAGGCTGTGAGCGTGCCAGGAACAAGCAGCTGAGGAGGATGAAAGATCACGCTAGGTGCCATTAGAAATGCTGCCTATATTAATGACAACCATTTCCACAAGAGTCATGTACTGTACATTTCTGCCTTCTTAAGATCAACAGAAGAGCAAACAATGAAATTCAATATTCCTGATGAACTTAAAACATCTCAGTCTAAACCACTCTAAGCAGGTTGTCTCAGCTAAGGTTAAATAAACAGGAAACAGTGAAACCTTTTGTTAAAGACTCCATATTCTTCTTGAATTAGAGACGACAAACCCAAATTCTGCTATTGTAAACACCTTGCATGTATACAGTTGCAAATGGGAAGCTGTTTGTACTGAGTTTACCTAACAACAATTCCAAGACGACTTGTCTCTATTTGGTCATGATAACTAAGTGTTAATTAATACAACATTTTTCATTTTTCTGTTAAGAGCATCAGAGATGGAGGATGTAAAGATTTAGCTGTAAAGACTTAGGGATGGTCTTTCAAAACTAGACCCCAAGCCAAAAGAGCCACTGCGTATTTTATAGCATTGAGCTGTCACCTTACTTCCTGCTCCTTGAGAAACCAGGATTATAGTTTGTCTTTATGCAATACTGCACAAAAAATCTCAATCTTTGTGGTATACCTCTTCCACTCCCCCTTGGTGTTCTGCGTTCCCAGTTCCGATCGACTCGACTACATGTTCTCAGAAAGCGAACTCTGCCTGACCCGTCTGCACAGGATGACCAGCTGTACAAGGAGGCAGCTAAGTTTGGCAGCATTAGCTGCCCCAAGAGAGTCTTCTGCACATGGTCCACATTAACACCCAACACCCAATGCTTAGAGGTGCCCATGGTGAGGATTAGAGGAGCAGGTGCAAGTCCCTATGCCAGCAGGCTATTTCTCAGAGCCGCATGGGCCCCCTGCTCACACCGTCTCTTCACACTAAGACATGCAATTCATTAAGATTTGTTCTTATCAGCACACAAAACTCCATCATATCAAGCAGAAAAACACAACTGTATTGCAATGATTAACTGCTGAAATAACCTGAAAATTCAGTTATCAGAGAATGAAATTGGGAATCCTGCCTCCAGTGTGTTTGTGGAGATTACAGGTTCTCTCCTGGTGGTGACTGTGTCCTCTGGACGTTCGGGTGTTCTCCTGCATTTTATTGGCATCTTTAAATTTCCCATAGGTCAAGATTCAAAGATTCAAAAGGCTTTATTGTCATTTGTACAAGTACAATGAAATTCTTATTTGCTTTCCTCCCTGCAGCTTTAGGCAACATAAGAATAATGTAGGGAACAATACATACAATAAATAGAATATACACGGAATATAAAATACGGAGTATAGACAGTATACACACAGTATGAAATACAAAAAACAAGGTGCTGAATTAAGAATGAGATGCAGTGGTCAGTTACTCACAGGTCGAGAAGTTGTATTGCAAGTAAGAGGCTATCTGTGCATATTTAACAGTCCTATTTCTGTAAGAAACTGTCCCTGAGTTTTGTGGTGTGAGTCTTGATGGACCTGTAGGGTCTTCTGGTGGGGAGGAGGGAGAAAAGTGACCTTGCTAGATGGCTGGGGTCTGAAATAATCCGCTGGGTTTTTCCGAGGCATCTTGTGTGATAATGTCCTGGTCTGCTGGCAGCTGTGTCCCACTGACGTTCTGAATGGTTTTCAACAGCCTTTGCAGTGCCTTGCTGTCCTGTGCTGTGCAGTTGCCATACCAGGATGCTATGAAGCTGGTCAGGATGGACTCCTTAAACAATGCACTTGTAGAAGGTGGTGAGGACTACCAGTGTTAACCAGAGTTAGCTACCTCGAAGCGGGCATAGAACACATCCAGCTTGTCCAGGAGGGAAGCACTGCTGTCTGTTATTAGATGTGACTGTGTTTTATATTATTGTCGGGATGCCCTGCCACGACCAACACAAACCTCTGGTGCTGCCAAACTGTGATTCCAGTGTGCTGTTGAAGATCCATTTCACTTCACTCATTGCTTACCGGAGACCATACTTGCACTTTTTCTGTGCTTGTATGTCTCTGGACTGAAACACTTTGCTGCGGGTGTAAAGTTTTTTGCAAATTTCTACAGTAACCCATGGTTTCAGTTATACATTTCCTGATGTTGTCCATAATGACTGTCAGAGGGGGAGTCTCTGAACATAGACCAGTCCACAGAGTCAAAGCAGTCCTGAAGTTTTTCCTTTGATTCCCAGGTACACCTGTGATGTCACTGGATCATCTCGCTTCAGCCTCTGCCTGTAAACAGGAAGCAGGAGCACAGGGGAGTGATCTGACTGGCCGAAGTGCAGTTGCACCAGGGAGTGGTAGGCATCATTGTTTAGGGTGTAGCAGTGATCCAGAGTGTCTACGTCCCGGTGGGACACATATGAGACGTGCTGGTGGAATTTTGGATAAACTTTGGAAAAGTTTGCTTTGTTGAAGTCCCCAGAAACAATGAAAAGTCTCTCGCAGTGAGTTACTTCATACTTGGTGATAGAGCTGTACAGCTTGTGCAGTGCCGCTTAGGGAGGAATATTAACAGCAGTCATAAACTCCTGGGCAGGTAAAATGGTCGGCATTTAATGAACAGATGCTCCAGATCTGGTGAACAATACTGTGAAATCATCTCCATGTCTGTATATGTGTGTGTGTGCCCTGTGATTGTCTGGCATCCTGGCCAGCATGTACCCCTGCCTTGTGCCCTGTGCTGCCTTGAACAGATTCCAGACCCATTTTCCTCTGCCCAGTCCAGAACAAGCAGATGGATGAATTATTGAATGGATGGATGGATGAAAATTGATTGCGTAAGTATTCAAGCCTCTATTTTTTAAGTAAAAATTCACGTAAGCATGAAGAAAGATTAATACACGGCATGAAAAGCAGCTGGGAGAACGTGGAGAACAGTCACATCATAATAATCTTACTGGCACTAATTTAGCCTAACAAAACAATGAGAAAAAGTCACACTAAGAAAGAAAGATGTCAGCGCCAAACTTTGATCGTCAAATGCCATACAGCTGTGAGGCCGTGTCATTTTCCACACCCACTCTCAGTCCTTTGTCACCTGCAGCAACCCGCCTGGCTTTCATTTTCAGCCCTGCGAGCCGCATTCACTTCAGATCAGGGTGCGGCTTACAAATCAAATCGAAAGCACCCATGATGACGAATCGTGACCATTACAAATCGCTCTAATGCAGTGAATCCATGTCCCTAGCATGGGAGACCCAGACTCACCCAGTATCCAAGGTAAATGTAGAGTTAACATCACAATCTGCATCAGCCCAAAGATTCTTTGCTAAGTGTTTTTTTTTTAATTCCTTGATTATATCCCCATTTCTACCTGAATTTGAAAATGAATCCATTCCTCTTCACCCTGAGTCTCCTATCCTACATTGCTTCCTACACTGCACATTTTTACCCACCGATCTGTAGGGAGGACAGGCTGGTGGTATTTAAACTTACTAGCTACTCACATATAGGCTGCTTATATTCCTAGGTGACTTTTAGAAAATAATGAAATAGATGTGGGAACAAAAAGATGCCAACAAGGTTCTCTCCCCTCATCCTCAACTGCAATGAAAGCTATCGACTGTCCCATAGCAACACAACCTGCGGTCGCCCACCGGTTGCTAAGCAATGCTCCCTGCTGGTTAGCCAAGAGCCAAAGATTCCACATTAAGATTTGACTCCATCATAGAGACAGCAATGGATAGGTAATTGTTTTGCTCTTCATGACTGTATTACTCTATATTTAAGGCTTCACCTGTCTGATGAAGTTTAAGATTTGTATTCCTATTATTATGACAGTAAGAAGCTAAACAGCAGGACACAGCTTCTGCCAAGATGCCAGTGGCAGAAACCAGAAATCGTCTGTTCATTTTCATTTGGTAGTTTTTCCTCTGGAAATCCACTTGGAGTTGCAGCAGCTTAACGAACAACACGGGGTCATTGGTTCAGATTTTGGGGAATGGTGTTATGTGCCTATTTTTGGCACTGGTTGAAAAATTCTATTTAAACTGACATTACATGGGAAAATTGCATCAACTAAGAGCAAAAGTCAAAGGTTATTGCATTTCTGTCTGTGTAACATTACAATAAGATTACAGTGATCCAGAGGACAGCTCTCAGAAGACAGATGTATGAGCATCCCTCAGGAACAGCGACCCAATATTTAAGTATTAATTACATACCCACAATCATGTACTTTGCCAGTCATCCCAACTCAAAGCGTGCAACACTAGTGCCCTCCCGCCAAAAAGGTCACGTTTGTCATGATTTAATAATGAGAACTCTAACAAAAACGTAACGTAGCAGAGCGTAAAACTGAGAAAATGACTAGTCAGAATTACAGAAATGATATAAGGACATGTTTGCTAAAATCTGTGCTGAAGAAATTTAAACATTCAAGAAAGGTGTTTGTTTTGAACTGCATGAACATTGGTGAGGTTAATCTTTTGAAATCACAAATCCATCATCTTTTTAGATTTTAGACCAAGTGTGGCTAATTTAGCTATAATTTCCAGGATATTTCTAGCTAACGTCTACGTATTCTGCTCATTTCCTTCCAAGATTCATTTATAGGGTAATAAGTCACTGATCAGTTTCTTGTGCAGAATTTTGCTGTTGACACCAATGCCACAATTCAGAATGACAGGAACTGCCCAATTAACTCTTAATTAACTTAATTACATCTCCACCGCTGTGGATTTGAACTTGAAATGCAATGCCTGCCTGCCATAGCCATATTTGGGTGTATTCTACCCTCATAGCCCAGTTACTTCACACACCCTAAAAACATATGTCAAAATAGCTCTTAGTGTACTGGTGCCCATGTGATCATGGACAGCTCATGGACAGCTATCTCCTTTAGTGGCAGCACTGATTGGTTGATTAGGGATACTCCCACCCACCACAGGTTTTCAAGCCTCATCTCTCTCATCATGCTAACTGCATGTATGCAAGAAGAAGCTCTCTGGCCAATTCAATTATTGTCAGATCTGCAAGGACTGGTCAGCTAGTGATGGCCAGAGTTGTAACCAGACATGATGAAATGGCTTTTAGCCACCATGCTGTCTACTGCTGGAACCAGCTTCCCAAGGATCTCAGATACACCCCAATGGTAGCCATCTTCAAGTCCAAGCTAAAACGTGCATTATTTTCTGCTGCTTTTCAATGATTTATTTTACAGTACTTGTTTTATGAGGCTTTTCATACCTTTATTTCTTTTTATTCTAAAATTCTATTTCTTTATTTCTATTTATTCTTTTTATATTCTAAATATTTTTTATTTCTCTAAAGCACTTTGAATGACATTCGTGTGTGAAAATTGTGCTATATAAATAAACTTCCTGTAATGATGACACAGAATGGATCCAAGTACAGGAATAGGATTTTAATCGAATGTCGAAAACAGGCAGGGTCAGAACAAGAACAGATGAAGATTTATAAAACCAGAGGGGCAATCCAAGGACGTAAAAATAGTCACCGGTAAACCAATCACAATCCAGAACGGATCAAGCAACACAGCATCCAAATCCAAAACGAGAGGTAAAACAGGAGTCAAGGAGTAACTGGCAAGAACCATAAACAGGTCAGCACAGGCAAAGAATGGAAACACTCAGTATGGTGAAGACACATAATACCTCTCAGTGAGGCAAGGGAGACTGAGGTCATTAAAGATTAGCTAATCACTCACAGCTGGGTTCAGTATCGGGGGGATGATGAACAACCATCTATTGGACATGCCTGGCTTGTGGCAGCAGTTGGGCGTGGCTTCTTTGTGGCAGTATTGGGGGTGGCTACCTTGTGGCAGGAGGTGGGCGTGATTGGATAGGCATAGGTGTGACTGCTACATGCTCCATGCTGCTGTGCCAAGGACTGCATCTCAGTTCTCTTTTTTCATCTCCTCCACTGGTTTCTTATCCTCCTGTACTGGAAATTCCAATTCCGACCCAAATTCCAGATGTTGAAGGGTGTCCCAATACTATAGGAGACAAGTGTTCCTTCAGATGTCTCCTTCGATGGAGACATTACAAAGGAAACAGAAGTGTATCTTTCATGGCTCCTTCACAGAAGAGATTTACCCCTGTGCATCACACTCACAATAGATAATTGTTTATGACAGTTGCACCGTTTCCGTCCAAGGAACATCCACTTTTCTCTGGGATGTCTCAGTTCGCCCACTAATTTCTCTTTTCCTCCTTTCCTCTCCTTGTCTCTTCCATGAACTTTGAACTAGTAGACAAGGAGACGAACAAGAGAATTGAGATGCAGTCTACAGTATATCAGAGGAGGAGATATATTTTCACTTTTCTGCGTCAGTGTGGATGAAAGTTTTTCATTTTGAATAAATATATTATTGATATGCTATAGGGTTTTAAATGTGTGTTACATCATTTCCATTATTCATAATTCATTTTGAGCTGTGTCTTTTCATTTGAGGGCTTCCTCCTTCTTAAGAACTGAAACTAAAATTAAAACTCAGTTATGAAGCTCAGTAAGTATCACAGTTGTCACCAGACGTGGGGTTGCAGGGCCGTGAGACGAGGGAGGTGAGGATACCGGAGTGAGTATAAAGGGGGGTTTTTAATAACAAAAGGAGAGAACACAACTACTGGGCTCTGCCCTGAATTCAAGGAGGAACGGAGCCATTGAACTCAAAGGAAAACCTGCCTATGAAGCAGTACATTTTATTACAAATAGGAACACGGAAGAAGCAATGTTGGAACACATATTTAGCATGACAAGAACTTACTTTTGTTACTGGATTCCTATTCAGAGGATGGCTTACACCTCCAATGTACCTCCTCAAATCCTGGTCCTTGTTTTGTCCACAATGTAGAGGTCCAGTTGACGCCTTTAGTTTTCTTCAAAAGCAACCTGTAAATACACAAGAATAGGGACATTTAAATGAATACAAAAACCTAGAAGTAAATTAATAATATCCATACATTCCGTCCAACTAGGCACCAACAAAAACATTTCTTTTGCAGGCTTAACTCACAAGAACCACAAGACAGAAAGGAACGACTACCCGGTCTCACCATGCTTAACATGATGTGTTGACCAGTACTGAAGCTGGTTTGATGCTGAAACAGTTTAACAGCAGAGTGCTTTACCATGGATGGATGAGTGAAGAACTTAACGATCGTAGCAATCATTGCATGCTAATCAGTCTCATTTGTGACTTACAAAACCACAAAGGATCGCTCATCTTTAGCTACCATAAATTTGACCCATTTTGCTTCCAAAAGACAGATGTTATTCAGGCGTAGTCTCTGTCAACAGTGGGCAGCAGAAAACTTCATTTCCTCCTGCTACTAGTTCTATGTATACCTCCTCTGAGTCATTGCCCTGAAGGTTGGTGTCTTGTATCCTTGTGATTCATGCTAACAACCTTACCTTGTAAATGAACCCCACTGCCCAATTGCCAACACTTTGTGGCCTTGTATCGGAAACTACACTAACAACATTAATGTTAATTCTTATACACCTTAGGCCATTTAGACAATAAATTAATGAATGTCACATTCAGCAAAATGCTTCCACCGGACAAACAAAGTGAGTAAAAATAGTAGATAGGTTGCTATCTTCTGCAGTAAGAGGACAAGCTTGGTCTGGTGTCCTCCTGTCCATAATATTTCTGCCACTAAAAGCTCCCTTATGGGTTAGGCTTTACCCCCTTTCCCCTTGTTTTCATTTTGTGTATCTACAGTGGTGTATATATAGTGTGTTCATTTTCTGCCCAGCCAGTACATGCATCAAAACCCTGATACCCTTCTGAGTGCCCCCTCCCCCACGCCATCACAGCCATTTGGTGACCCACAGCCCATTTTAAATTTCAGTATATCTCCACCCTTGGCTGTTTTTCTGTCTTCAGCCTCCACCCATCCCCCTTCCTTCCAACCTTGTGTCACGTGTGTAAGTTTGCTGCCCAGCACAGATCAGGTCTTATAGTACTGCAGCAAAATATTACGCTATTCTTCATAGCAGACCCAAGTATATTAGAAAGAATGTTTTTTTAAGAAAAAAAGCTTTGCAGGACCAGTACATGCTTTTATGGACAGACTGGCATTCAGACCCAGCAGTGAGTGAACAAAAGTCACAGCACTGTTTATTGAACGTGTACACAGAAAGACGTCTGCTCTTCTAGAGTCGAACCAGTGGATTTCATGAAATGTGGAGCTTTCCGCAATAACATACAGGAGCTCCCAGTGCTGGAAAACAGACATCCATCCATCAGCAACCATAGGTGAAAGACTCCTATGTCCAGCTCCCTTTTAAATGTAATAATACATTTTTTTCACACATTTCAGCATGCTCTACAGCTATCTGGAACAGTCAGCATAAAATGATGTCACCAGAATGCAGTCCACAGGCACGTGCCAGCCTGGAATGCTATCTCCTCTCAAAATGGGTGCTAAACTGTACCACTGGCCTTAGCGTGAGATGTTACAGACTTCCTCTTTATCCAAAGCCTCAGTTTATCTCCTATCTGAGGCTGCTCAGACAAATGGCATTTAAAAACACACCCCGGCTGAGTACAAAAGCCGGGGGTGTCTGACGGAACACAATGCTGACTTTCCTCTTGTGAGCAGAAAGACCGCTGAGAATTTCATCTAACCCACTGTTTATCCATAACTCATACTCTGTGGAACTAAGAACAATGTAAAAACTGTTCATCTTTGTGTTGATATTTGAAAGCATGTCCAAAGATGTGACAAAATTTAAAAAGGCAACTTCTCTTATATTTTATAGCTTCTCTATAGATTCTCTCACAATCTACCGGTTTTATTTTGTGCATTGGGAAGCTGCACTGCACACTAAGGTGCAACAGACTAGCCATTGTTTCTGTGTGCATTTGTCCGTTTGACGTACAATGCAATGGATGAAAAGGGCGAACCATGCCTGGGACACTGGGGGCCTGTGCCCTGTTTTTCTTTGAAACGCTCCAGCGAGTTGTGAATAGACACCTTCTTGCACCTGCCAGATGTTAAGACATAAAACACAGACAGGGACATTCTGTTAAGTTCCACTATATGGTTAGTTTCGGGGGGGTCCGAAACACCGCTAAATACGTCATGTACTGTAAGAAGGATCATTTGCTTAAGCTGAAAATGCGAGAAAACGTCCATACTGCTGTCGACTTACCGCCGGGACGATAATGCCCCCGCACAATTAATAGAATTTCATTTCAAAGGAGGTGAGAATTGACACAGATCCCTTAATTGGAAAAGAAGCTGTCAGGAAGATAATTGGCAGAGAGAAGACATTTAAGCGGACCCACCTCTGAATAAAGTTCTGTTATTTAATGAAGCTGCTTTTTTATTCGGATTAGTTTTCCCAATTTAATACGCGAGCGTTTTCGTCACACTGATGAAGACTGTGCTTAGTAAAGTGCCGGGAGTCAGTAAAATACGTTACACAATAATTTACACAATGGCACTATAATTAATGCATGGGTGAACAAAATGTTTTAGTCTGTTTATGAAGTCCCGGCCGTTTGAAATAAATGGATACCCTGCTTTCAACAGGCGTGGTGTGTGTAGCTGTTCGTTAGCCTGATATTGACATGTATAATAAAAATAAACACATGCAAAACACGCAGCATCGGTGGTTTGAGATCCAGGTTATCAAACAGCAGTAGGTTTCTTAATTATTGCTTCCTTCAAGACAATCATTTTACAGAAATCTCGGTCTGCAGTATAACTGCATGCTCTTACACAGATGACGCACACAACGCACAAAGCTGTAACCAAGTCAACAATAAATATCTTTAAGTATTGATTATGTATCTGCCACTGTGATTCCGTGCAAGAAATGCATTTAATTGAATAATGAATTCAAATTTTAAACGAACAGATTCAATATTACTTGGTTTATGATGTTATGGTAAACACTAAATAACTTTTTTTCTTGCACTTTTAATCATCAGTTTTAATGAAAAAAAGTACAATATCTATTATTCGGATGTGTTTTCGCTTTTGTAATTGTATAAATAATTAACAGTGCTGACGATAACAGTGTTACACTGCACAAGTTCGCATAAAATAAAGTAGTAATTTATAAGTTCTGCCGAAAGGACTAAAAACAGGACGGATTAAAAACAAATTCGATGTGTAACACAAGATCAAAGTCAATGAACAAACCTTTATGACGTCAATTATATTTCACTAAATCCATTACACTCTCGCCCAAAACCTCAGAAAACAAAAACCCACAGACCTCTTACCAATGGGCTGAGCATATTTTCTTCTTTTCTCTTATTCGATAAAAGCTTGACACTTCTATAGATCACCAGCTTACATGGCTTTACTTTAGTTCACACACCACCTCTGTCAATTCACATTACCGTAATGTAACTAAGCAAGTAGTGAAGATCCGAGCGCATCAGCTGTACCGTATTACATAGACAAAATACTACCTCTTTTTATTTTATTAAAACCTCACACCTGATACCGTCCCTTCCCACGATTGCTGGTCAGGCAAATGTGGACTCACGTTCGGAAACTGCACTAATATTTTTTAAACAATAATATTTCGAAGCCATGTTATTACTAATTATAGCTAATTTAGTATGTTTAGTGTTTTATTTAGTTGAATGACTACTGGCTGCATTCTTAGAAGAATGAAACGTATTGAAGTGAATATCCATATTCAGCGCATTGTTTTCGTAGAAAACGATTATTTAAATGCCGCTCCTCTTAAATTGTCAAATTTACGTGCTCTCCGTGTGTTGTACAGGTTTCCAAAGACATGCTGTCGTGTGAATTGGCGTTTCTACATTGTCTAGGGTTTTCCCCTGTGCTGTGTCCAACATGCCACCCTGGATAGCCTCCAGTTCATATGACCCTGCATGGGATAAGCAGTTTGGAGATGGACTGATGAACATGCTACACATCTGAGATCAGAGAGCATGTAACAGAGGTGTTCTAGGTGTCTTTACCAATTGTGCATCATTACGTCCTTTGGAGCTGAAAATGTTTACTACTCTTTTGCTTTGTGAATTAAACAGCCATTATTTTCTTGTGCTTTTCTCTAACCGCCTACCTCTGTGGGATGAAAATGCACATATTAGAAGACAGCATGTGATATACCATTCATATAGTTTTTCACTAAACTCACCATATATGTGGAGCAGAGATTACCAGCAACCACAGAACATCAAGGCTGCATGTCACTGACATGTTCATGAGGAAGGAGCTGTCAGTCTAGCTGAGGGTTGCATTGTTCCTACCGCGGTTACTGCCGGTACTGTAGTCCTTCCCACAATAACTATAGCTATGTAATAATACAAAACCAACAAAAGGCATATACAAGAAAATGTGTTTACCAGCACAAAATAGCTCCACATGACATTGTGCAAAGTGATGCACTTACTCAACTGATTTGCTTTCTGACCTGAACTCCTGCCTTCCTCTGGCACAAAATTGCTGATGGCCTTTCAGGAAGATTAAATTGACACATTTAGGATAAATGGTCCTTAATGGGAAAAAAAGAGTCTTTAAACAATTATACCTGCCCGTCTCTGTCAATTTTGCTTTTCAGGACCCCTAGTGACAGCTTAATTTGGGAGTGGGCTACTCTTAGGCAGATCTTATAAAGCTGAAGTCACAGAAGATTGGCAGCATTATATTTTAGCAATGATTCATATTTAATTATGTTTAATTAAAACAATCACAGCTGAATTATTTTGTACATGTAAAGTGGCTCATGTTATTGCGGGTTTTTGAGTTAACAATTTTTAAACAACTCAGGGCATACGTCTCTCTAAAGAGTAAAACAGCAAGACTGCTTGCATCACAAATCCTGTTCAATAAGCAATACATAGTTGATGCCTTTTGTTGTCTGTCTTTGACACCCCCTCCAGAAGGACCTTTGAGTGTCCTGAACTAGCCAATCAATGCTGGCGCTATAACCCCATCTATCACAGGTTTTGAAACCTCATTTATTGCCAGCATTGATTGGTTATTTCAGGATACTCCCACCCACCATAAGTCTTGAAACGTCATTTATGGTCTGCATTGATTGGTTAGTTCAGTATGCTCCCACGAACCACTTGTCTCATCACCCACCAAAACCCAACATATCAGAGTATTTAGAGATAAATTATAGAAATGCATCTTGGCAGGGTCCTTATCTCAAAAGTTTGCTCCTCTGTCATTTACCCTAATCTTTATGTTGACAATGAACTATGCTCACATCCCCTCACATTCCTGCTACACTCATGGCAACAGCACACAATGTACACAGTTCATGGTTTAAGCAATGTGATAAAGATTTACATATGTTCAGGGATATCAGAACCAGGAAATGAGGGGAGACACATCCCAGTAATCATCTCAGTAATATATTTTTCTTCCCCTAAGTGAAATAGGCCGGTGATATTGAAATTCATCTCCGATGTACAGTAGTCGTGTCAATGTTGAATTCCCTTCTATGCCCTTGTGCTTATCCCATCTCTGATTTTATTTGTTCAATCACCTTCCACCAGAATTTCAAACTAACCTGGGGTGTTGAAATGACAAAGACAATAGAGCGATCCTCGAATGTTCAATCCACAGTACGATCAGTGGTGAATAGCTCCACACAGATCTACCCACCAGCAGAGGCACTATACCACAGATAAGGGGTTTCTGTTCTGACTTCAATCTTTGATTACTGCTAGGGGATTCCACAACAGTAAAGGCACTAGCTATAGGATAGTACATTGTATATATCGTTTACTGTTAAAGTACCACCCATGTCAAGCATGTACCCAGCAAACAACAACAAAAAATCACTGAACAGTTCATACTCCTTAATGCTGAGATTGTATGCAGTGGTGGTCCCAACTGCTCCATGGGTCATTTCCCTCTAGTTCTACATATTTTGTTTTGTTGATCATACAAAGAAGCTGGTGCTGGTTCTCATAAATAATTGCAGAATTTAAAGCTCCTGCTGATGTATAATTAATTTGGTGGTTGTTCTGTCTCTGCCGGCAGATTAATTGATATAAGAGAAGCATCCCTTTCCATTCAAGAGATGATCTATTGAATTAACAATTTGAGAGGGCTTAGTGACTGTGGTGTGCTGTGAATGGAAGGCCTCGACTTAAATTGAGCCAAGAGCGGATGCTGCTAGGGAAACAGCCAAGAACTCGTTTCTTCTCACGTACTGACTTGCCTGCCTCGTGGAAATGGAATGAGAAAGGGGTACCAAATCTGAAAATGAGTCTGTGACATGGACAGAGAATGTGACAGGGACAGGGGAAATAGGATGGCAAGTCGCTTTGTCTTTTTTTGTGTCTCAGTAGTTCAGTACACTCAACAGAATGGATTTCTTTTTAGCTACATGTGCGAAAGAAGCAATTAGCTGGGATGACAGAATAATTCATTTGCAAATCAATGACTCTGTCAGGAATTGACAAGCGTGTCAGTGCCGGCGGGGCATTATGTCTTACCAACTCCTCCTGTTAAAATTAGACCGGAAAAAATGAAAACCTAGATGTAAATTTATGAAGTCCACAGTGGACATAAGGCAGGAGACACACTGCATGGGATTCCTGCCTATCACAGGGACCCTATAAAAATGTACCATTTCACTTTTTGTTACTGTTCTGTTGTCTTCAGCACATGATTAAACTTGACTGTCACATGACATATGATATTCATTTGAAAATCAAAGTTTTGCCAGCTTAGACCAAAATGGCCACGATCAGTTGCAAAGCCACTTAATGATCCTTTGGCACTGAGAAGGCAATCACACAAGCTGTAAGGACAATTATGACACAAAAAGATTTCAGACTGGCTACCAAAAATACTCCTGCTTACTACGATAGGAAAGAAACGATGTCTCAGATGGAGTCAGGCAGCAAGACTGTAAATCACAGCAACCCAATTCCAGCGTACTGATTGGTTAGTTCAGGATACTCCCACCCACCACAGGTTTTAAAGCCTCATTTGTTGCATCACTATTTATTGCTAACTCTGTTTGCTAATTAATTTGTTTAATTCTATGATAATTCTAAGATAAAGGTTATACAGAAAATATGCTAGTGCAAATTGTACTGCTGGCAGAAAGCCTGCCTGGAACTCGAATTTTGTAAATAATCCCATTTAATCTGAAATAAAGTAGAAACAGTTCAATTAACATTTCAGCAAGGAATTTATCCTCCAAATCCAACTTTCCAAGTAGACATTTCAATTTTCTGTCTACACCAGCTATTAAGTACTAATCATTTGTCTTTACATGTTAAATGACTACTCATGTTTTTGCTGATTATTTTTGAGCTAAGTTATTATATATTTGTTTAGCATAAATGTTTACCAAGTGCATGGTAACAGTAAGCCTGAATGCTGTCCTGGGATTCACCCTGGATGGAATGGCAATCCATCACCGTCAAAACAATTGTGATAATTAATTCATGATAACAACATAAGCCAAGCTCAGTCATAATTATAGCAGTTTGTCACCAGAAATGGAAATGCTGCAAAAGAAAAGGAAACAGAATATTGCAGTATAGTAAAATATCAAACACTTTTTGTGAGCGAGGGCATTTTAACAAGCAGTGCAATGGTGACTGGTAATGTTAATTTGTAATTAATAAATAAGCATAAGAGAGTACACAGTTTTTCTTCTTCTGAATAACATTTGGGGCGATTGGGGGGTGCCACATCCTCTGGTCGCCCGGTCCTCAGTGCCTTAATCTATGGCTC
The DNA here is from genome assembly GCA_009936485.2 of Gymnarchus niloticus. Taxonomy (NCBI): domain Eukaryota; kingdom Metazoa; phylum Chordata; class Actinopteri; order Osteoglossiformes; family Gymnarchidae; genus Gymnarchus; species Gymnarchus niloticus. Next base: position 20,275,012 of record JAACJT020000007.1, read on the forward strand.
ACCTTACTTGTGGACCACGTTTCACAGAACATGGGTGGAAAGTGGAAGGAGCCACCGCTGAAGCCAATTGACAATCAGCCAGCAGAGGTAGCTGAACAGAGCGGAGCTCGAGCCAGAAGGAGAGAGAACACTCTGGGCTATGTAGGACAAGTCAGTGAGGCAGGCTGGACGTCCAGAGCCATGGAGGGAACAACCGTTTCCCTGGACCGGGCAATGCCAACTGGTCTGGCTGCGACCTCCACCTGCCCTCTACGTGGTGTCTGTCCTGCTTTGATGATAAACAGGTCTGTGTCCATCCCTTGACACATGCCATCTGACCTGAGACAGTCCAATATCAAAACTTTATTAGAAAATATTGTATCTGAACGGTAAATTTTAATTATTTTTCTGTGGCACATTCTACAAATAAAATTGTCAGGAGTAGATCTGGTGAATCACTGTGGGGGAAAAAAAATGCTAATGTCGCCATGCCAACAGTGGTTTCGGGAGCATAGTGGTTGGCAGGTTGGATGAAAGGCAGGCCGATATCAATACCAAAAGCCTCAGGCTGCAACCTTTGAGCAGATGAAATGAATCTCGATGGCTAGCAAATGCAAATGGACCAAAACATTATATGAATGTTATTATCCATATTATATACATTACATTCAGTGACTCCTTTAAGAATTTTGTGGAGAGTCACAAAAACCTTCTCAGTATGACACATGGTACTTCTGGGATGTGCGGCTTCTTCAGAGAGGTGAATCTTTGGCTTAATTTATTATTTTCCAGAAAAAATTATGTTTCATCATAGTCTTGATTGTACAGTTTTCATAGTTTTCAGAATGCATATTTTGTAGGGTCAAAAGGTAACTGCTGGAGCTGGCAATCCAGTTTTCCCCATGCAAACAAGACAGACTGACAGACAGACACTCGTTCTGTCTCCATACTACATACGCACTGGCTCTAATGTTACTGGACTAAAGTAGAGCAGGGATCCACAGAAAAAAGTCATACAAATGAGATTGAAACAGATCTTCAAAGCTAGGGAAACAGTTTTAAAATTTCTTTTGATTGAAAACTAGCTTTTTATGAATATTTTTGTTGTCAAAGGAGAGATTCACGGATATTTGAATTTATATATAGTAAATGACTGTTTATTTTTTTTATTTATTTATTTTGCTTAAGTCATTCAATTAAATTTTGTTACATTTTACCGATCTTATTGTGTAAAGTACAAAATCGTGAAATCTTTATTATGAAGTGGAAACATTCATCGCACGGACCCCCTCTGCTGGAAAAACAAAACCACTGCAGTTTACACTTCATAAACAGGAAAGCCTTCTTGCACTTCCACTCACGATGTTTTCCCAATTCAGTTGAAGACGGTGAAAACTTGTGATCATTCATTGGTTATACTTTAAATTTTCACAAGGTCAGGATTAAACGCTTATTGTGGTATATTTACGGGGCTTAGATATTTCTCAGTACTCACTGATATAATTTATTGTGATTTGCGCAGCTTTTTGGAGGGTATAAACTTAATGCAGTTGCTATATAATTATATAACACTTGCTGTTATCTAAAGTAACATAAAATTAAGTGTAAAGCGCTGAACTAGGAGTAGCTGACTTCCATGCCTCACTCTCGTTTCTTGTCTTCACGTCAAGATGATTTATCAGGTCAATACAGATGAGATGCCGCAAATGAACCACAAATGCAGGGGGCGCTCATGCACAATTAACAACTACTCAGAAATAAGAATTATGTGTACTGTCGCAATCTCCATTAAATTACATAACTGTTCATGTAATATTTGAGTTTAATCACTCCAGCTGTGTTTCACAATGAATGAGTACTTCAACACTCACAGTAGTGATTTGTGATGACATATCTGGAATTGACATGCCAGAAGTGAAGGTGAGAAAAACTGACAATGAGTAAATAAATTCATCAGTAAAAATTGGAGATCAATTACTGAGAATTAAATGAAAATATGTAAATCTTGTGGCATTAATATGATATACATTATTACGTCAATTTCCCAAGTGTATTCAATGCTGTGTGACTTACAGCACCTTAAACCAATTAAACCCAAGATCACACCTGACCAAGTTTACAGAATATATAACACTACATAAAAGCTTGTGTTTAAAGTGAAATGGAAAATGGATTTAGTGGATATAAGCAGAATATGCTTCTTTTCACTAATATTGATAAAGTGGCTTATGCTGAGAGAAGTATATTAATTTAGCAGCAGGTATATTACACTCACAAGAGCTATATAAATAAAGAACACTGGGAAATGACAAATATAACATTTTCTCCTCAGACTCCTCCTTTCAGTAAAGCCAAATCAGATTCTTTCTGTCAAAATGTTACTTCTTAGCACAATCCCATGCAAAATTGCTGGCATTTGGCAGCATATAATGACACTGTAAAAGAAAGACACTTTTCTATGGGAAATGACACCTTAGTAAGTTTTAGAATAGTCTACCTCTGACAGATAAGGAGAGGGCTGCACACTTCAAACCCTGCATATAAAGAGCAGGAGCTCTCGGACCTCTGAACCAGCCATCACCTTCCCATCATTAAGGCTAACGCTGGTGGTGACTACCAGGCCAGACTCTATGAGGGGCTAACATGCTCGGTGTATTGAGTTTGGCGATCTGCTTTCCAAGGCCATCTGGAAGTGCTTCAACTACAGGGGAGAACTCTCCACCACCCATCTGATGCCAGGTCACACTTGACAGGCTCCAGCATCACATGGCCTTTTGAAATCAGATTTTACTTCGATTTATAAATACAGCACAAGCCTTTGCAGGATGATGCATCCAGCAGGGCAGCCGAATTTCTTGCAAAAGTGTAAAGATTATATTGCTGGTCTTACGGACACACAAGCTAACCTCACTTCTGGATGCAAGTTTAACCCATTTGTATGTACATACAGATTTACATTCAGAAATGATTGGCATAGAAATTGAAAAATACGGTATGTAAAACTGTGGGTTAGCCCACTTGTCCATGGGACCATCTTTATGTTTGTTTCTACTACTAATGATCATGATTATGTATTTTTGCATTGCTATTTTATCCAAATCCCTAGCTTTCCAGTTTTGAAAACATTACCGTTATTCTGTATTTTATATTCTATGAACACAGCTATTCCTTTCCTTGTCAGCTGAGGAGGATCTGTATTTCTGCTGATTTCACCTCTGCAATAAATTTACACTTGCATGTGGAGCTGAAGGTCAGCCACTAAGCAGAAATAGATAGATAAATAAATAGTAAACAGGCTGCTTTTAGAACAGGAATGTAATACCCTGAAATGGTACGTCATACTTACATACACAAACAGACACACGTACACCTATTCTAAACTGGAGATACGTCGAATTTCTTAAAATCAGCTTGCATCCATACACAGAAAAATACAAGTGAAAGAGGTTTGTGAAGACCCTCATTTCAGGTTGTGTTTGACATGTAATCAAAAGACTTTTCAATGGCCAGCTTGTATTCACTTCATGTTCATGCAAAAACTTAAGCAGTGTACCCATATTTGAAAGAGATGCTTGAGAAAGACCTCTGATGGCAGGAACGTTTCAGAGGTAGACTGAAGCAAATGCAAGTAATTAAAAAGGATTTACCTTCCCCAGAGGTGCGTAACTTAAGAGGTGTCCATTCCACAGACTAAAAAACTCATAAATACTGTATATCTTTTGCATCTATATCTGATACATTTCTTTAAACGTGAACTTGTTTTTATGAATTTTGGATTTTGTGTTTTTTTTTTTTTTAGGTTTAAGATCTAAAGCACAGGTTTAACCTGAGTTCTTTCAGTAAATCATCCATACGCACCAGTAGGTGTTTTTCTGTATTTTGTAAGCAAAATGATTACCATAAGACAATCTGTGACTGGCTGGTACATCACTAGACTGGCCACCTGCTCAGAATGATTGTGTCAAGCCATCTGGGAGAGGTTGTTGTTGATCCCCCATTATTGCCTCATAAACAGGGAGCACAGGGGGAAATGAGACTCCATTAACAATGGATACATGACCAGAATTGGTCCAGGGGGTATTTTTACCTTGAGAGTACAGCTAATTTGACCAGCACTGGCTGCATAAGGATTCTCCAGAAACTTCCATCCCAAATCTTAATTGATAACTTCAATCACGTTGTCCTCCTCCCACCCTAAACTTGTCCTGGAATAAATCATCCATGTTTGCCCAAACCCTGTGGTAAACATTGTTCCTCCATGTTCCTGTAAGAAGAAAATAAACACACCATAAATAGTTATGGACTGACCACTGAATATTCAAATGTACAATCAACAAACCCTTTCTTGCCAATAGGATGGATGTCTTTAACTTCATGAAGACTACATTTTTTGCAGTCATACAACTGCAGACATATCTCAGAGAAACTTCAGCATGCAAAAAATTTAAACTGCACTCATTACTCTTCACAAATTCCCCAAGTTAATGTGTGAAATAACAAAACTAGATTCAAACGAAACAAAAACAATCTGGCCACGATTTCTGTTACTCTTCTGTTACTGCCAACAAGGCAAAAAACTAATGTAAAGTTCAGACAGACACTCATTTTTTTAAATGTTTCATTAAAAAACATATCAGATCATTGAAAATTCAAGGCAGCAAGCCATGAGCCAACTAAGGTCATGTTGCTGCCATGCCTTTATTTTACAACTGTTGATTGGTTCTGTCACCATGGAGACTTGGGCTTCGCTGAAGCAGGTTTTAATCTTCTAAGTTCAAACAGGATACAAATGCAACTCACTCCAACACAGACCATCCCCCCCATAATAACAGGTTGGCTGCTCAACAGTCCCTGAGTCTATAGGACTGGAGTATACACAGTCAGGGCTTGGGGCTGCTGACTGGGCGGGAGGTTCCAGAATAAGATGAACTGATGAGGGATAGCTAGTGGAACTTGGGGGGGGGGGGGGGACAAGAACCAAGACTCGGTTCTAAATGACACAAAGCCAAACAAACAAATTACAAAACCGAAACACTGACATGAAATGGCTCAGGTGGGAGCAATGAGATGATCTTTTTCACTTGGTATGTATTGAGTCTGGAACTTTAAGTCCCAGGTGACAAGGGTATAACAGTTTTGATGATTTAAGATGCAATAATGTGATACCTTCCTCTAGAGAGAAAAGAGAGTGATAAAAGAGGGAAGCCAACTGGATGGTGTAAAAGTGTATAACTTTCACATAGAACTGCCTTAATAAAATAGAAAGAAACCTGTAAACTCAATGGGGTGACTGACATCAACTTAAGTACAAATTACACAGGACTCTTTAAACATTAACTTGTCCTATTGACCAGAGATAGAAATTTCCAAAGGTAACATTGCAAATGAATTTGACTGCACACAGGAATTCTTCTTAGGGTTAATTAATGGTTCCACAATCATCTGTCATCCTTTCAGAAATCCAATAATAAAACAAAAATCCCATGAAGCAGGTCTGTCAATGTTTGCACATGCCTTGTTATTTCTGCAGTGTGTTAGTCAACATTTAAATTATGGTCAAACCATTACAGCCTTACTCCCAACGTGGAGAGGAAGTTCCTCTGCACAGAGACAATGCAAGCCTGATGATTTTTAGATTTAATGATTTTTTTTCTTTCCTGGTGTTTGCTCAGCCTGGCATCATGCCTGTGATGTAAGCAGATTTTCAGAACTCTCCAGATCAACACACTATTTAGCTTTTCCTATTGCGTGTTGTGTGTAATCTTGCACTGTAATCTTACACACTACCCTGTGACTATGCACTGTAATCCCCCATTACCCTGCCGTCTGCGTTTGCACTGCATTCCTTGTATTTATTATAAATCAGTACTGAGATCAGGACTCCCCCCCCTCACCCCACAACTCTGGCAAAACATTTTCACTGTGTTCTCCAAAACACTTGACGATAAATCTTGAACTTGAAACTTGAGATGCTAACCACTGTCAAAAATACCAATATTAGTGCAAAGAAGAAAAAAATACGGCATGCCATTGTAGCGCTGTCCCCGGCCTATACAGAAGAGGGATAGACACCTGGGTACCTCCTGTCTTGCTGTGTGTGTTGGACTCATGCTCAGGCAGCACTGTGTGGCGGCAGTGTGGAATTCCCACTGCATTATGCTTCAGGCAGACAGCCCAGGCAGTCTCCGAAACAAAGCTGATGATTTACCATGGCTACTCTGCACCTGAGGAGCCAAGTACAAATTCTAATGGGTTGTGTGTCTCACTATTTTCATTCCTGCAACATGGACTAATTAGTCTGTAAATAGTTTTATAGCACATGTACTTAATCAATGAAAATGTGCCCAGTGATGCACTGGCATCCTTAGCAGGGTGTCCCCCAGCATTGTGCCCTATGATGGGGCGAACAATTGGATGGATGGATGGATGGATGGATGGATGGATGTGCTTTAACAAAATACATAGGAGGCAATAACATCAAGTGAAATTAACATGCAAATGGAGGCCAATACTGTAAAATTAAACCTGCAATTAATTCAATACAACTGCAAGGGTAAACAAAGGATTTATTCCTGAAGGTATATCATACTGACAGGATGTTCGTGCAGAGACATCTGGGACAGAGTGTTTGGGCAGTTTGAATCCTGCATATCCAAAAGGGCCCACCACTGACAGGTCCGAAAAATTCCTTTGATCAGCCGAACCAAACCGCAGTGCCAGCTGCTTCCTCATTAATAGTAACATCACATGGATCTTGGGTTGGACATCTGCAAAAAGACGGCTCTTTCTGACTGAAGCCAAGGTTTTCATCTGAGTCCAGGTGACCTGCTACCCGAACTAAATGAAATAAAATAAGCGATACTAGGAAAAACATTGGCCAGTACAGCTAAAGAACAGAGAAAATGGAAAAATATTTATTATAAAGCAATTACCATACATTATTAATATATCACCTTAAGCAAACATATATTACCATAAAGAATAAGGTAAGGTAAACTCTGAGATTGATTAAGGCTTAGAACTCAACATCAAGAAAATAATGTTTTTGTTAAAAATCTGATTGCACATCTTTAAGATTATAATTAAATACTCATCTGACAACCGAACATAGCCAGCAGAGGCAGCATTTATGTATAACAGTTCTCTGAAACAACGACATCAGTCATTTTGAAATTTTTACTTACAGGTAAAGGTTCACTGTTGACAGGATGCCAGTCCACACACACCATGAGAAATTTGGAGATATCTGTTAACCTAACCTGGAAGAAAAGTACACACCACCAGGAGAAGACGGAGTTACACAGAGGAGGAGTCGGATTCAAACCCTCAACCCTGGAAGTGTGTGGCAAACCAATGGAGCTACCGAACCATCAAGCAAAAAAACACCTTCAGATAAGGTGACATACTGCACAAACCACCTTTCATCTGTGTAACCCTTAATGGCTGTTGGAGCTGCTTCACTGTATAACATAACATTAATATTTCCAGTGCCAGTATGCCCAGGGATTCCACGGCAAAGGCAATGAAGCTGTCCAACAGACATGATAAAATGAATCACATTACAGCAGTTCCATTGCTGACAAGACCATTTTTTTGTTTTAACATTGAATTGTCATAATCATGTTCCAGTTGCTTCAGTTAAAGGGGGTGCAAATAAGTTTAAATAAATGCATCAACTACACACAGAAAACATCACATAAATCCTCCATCCATCCTTCAAACACTTTTCCAGGGCACACGCCACATACTACACACAATTTAGGTGTGTCGATTAGCCCAACTGCATGACCATTGACTGCAGGAGAAAACTGGAAATGAGTGGAGGAGACCTGCATGACAAAGGGAGAAACCCTCACTGCTGGTAGTACGAGGGGACCACACTGTACCGCTACACCCCTACTCTTAACTCACACCCTCCATGCAGACATCAGCATATAATATAAATGGTAGAAAAGTTATATTACACCCTTCATGTACGTATCTCCCAGGTGCTTTGGACAACGCAACACTAGCATAGCACCACTTGTAAATTTCAGTCATGAATGACCAGCTCATCATATCTTTTGAATGAAGAATGCTTCATTTGTCAGTGCTACTGGGTTTAAGATGCTGTCAGGTCAATGAATATCATGCCTGAGCAGGATCGTCCAGAGGTCCTTAGTCCACCAAAGACTAAGACCCAAGCAGTTCATTTCAGAATGTTTACATTCTTGTATCTTAGGGCTGCTTACGTTATTTCGATATTCTACACGGGTTTTGGAGTAAAGCAGGGGAGTACTCATCTTTTCAGATATGAGGGACATCAAATATCATTTGTAGTGTACAGTATGTGATTTGAGCTTTTCAGGCTTCCTTGCATTCTTCAGCTTTTGTATGTCTCAGGCATTTTCTTCAGAATCCTATACGACACTTCCATCATCTTGCAAGCATAAATACGTCCGATCATGTTCAATACCTAATAAGCATCAAACCAACCCAGGTTCTCAGTCACTGGGCATAATTAATGCAAAATCACCATATTTTCCAACACTTCTGCAGTAACTGCTTACCCCAAAGTCTAAGTGAGCCAAGAGCATTTCCCCTGGAAGGTCGGGGCAGGAGGTAACTAAAATCCTTAGTGAGATACCATCACAAAGAACATTCATATTCCACGAATAGGTTGACCTGTGCCTTTGGACTGTGAGGAAACTGGAGAACCCAGAGAAACCCAGACAAACAGCGAGAGAACATGCAAACTTCACATTTATACAGCCATGGGTGGCAATCAAAGGCACAATCACGGAGGTCACCCACTGAACTGCCTTCGTTATTCCCCCTACCCAAATAATAACAATAATAATAATAATAATAAAACAGCACAAAGACTTCAGTCTTGCAAAGAAACTTTTATCTTGTTTTCAAGTATTCAAAACTGTTAAATAAGTACAAGGTGTTTTTATGATTCATTGGACATCTGCACCATCCCCGTTAAAAATTCTAATTACTGTATTCTGCTACTTTTGTACACATAATACTTAAAATGTCTGCAAAATATTCACAGGTATTCACCCTTAGCCAATTGGAAATTCAACATGTTAACTTAAAAAAAAAAAAATTGTATATATACAGACAGTATATCTGGGACAGCACACAGTGTATAATGGACATGGGGGGCATTTAGCTACCTTCAAAGCTGCAATGGGCTGCTGGTGATGGGGGTACGTTACAAGAAACGGTTAACATTCCTCTTGACCTGCTCAGCAACTGGCAACATCAAAGTAATATACAGATGGACTGAAGGTGGGTGATGTGGAAATTAAAATTGTAGATTCCACTTCTGGCTCAAATTAAGGCTCATACTTTCTCACATATGCAAGTATTAATATATCTTAGAGTGTTGGGCCAATAACACTACCAAGAATGCAAGAGGACGTATTCTTTTTAAGCTCTACTTTTGGTGCTTTTCAGTATTCTTCTTGAATCACTGCCCTTAGTCAACCAACAAACCGCAGTGCCCGGGTGCGAACCTGGCTGGAATGCATTTTGCTTCAGTGGAACATACAGCGTAGGTGTCACATTTTTTATAACTAAAATGAAACTGACAGAAAAAAAAAAAAAACCAGCAAAGCACACTGAAAAAGGAGAAATGTACATAAAAAGCTCAGAAATATTCAGCTATTAATCTGGTAGCAATTCTATGACCACTTAACACTTTTTTTTTTTTCAGCAGCAAACTTTCCAAAAACAAAAAAGCTTGTTTACAATGAGGCCAAATCCAACTGGCACATCGGTTCCAGGAGTCAAAAACACAGAGTCGATAGTTGGGGTTGTTATAACAACACATGACTGCAAGCCCATCAAGGGGGCTGCACCTTATTTCCAGAAGACCACCTGGGCCAGCACCACCATTCTAAGCACCAAAAACCCCTTTGATCAGGGATCTACAGCAGTTGAGACATGTCTGACACAACTCAATGAGTTTTATTTAATAAAAATTTAAAATAATTTAACCCAGATCTGTACATTTTTTTTTGCTTTTTCTCTATACATTTCACAAGGCAAAGTATTATATGCATATACACACAGATATGTACATACTGCTTTTATGAACCCTCAAAAGCAATTGTCTAGTATGAAAACATAGATACCACCGTTTCCCAATAAACTCATAATTGACTGTGTGTGCACGTGTGATTAAATCCTTTACTACAAAACCAACCTGTCAACAGAATTCAAAATTGCACATTTTGTGGTTAATAAAAAGTACAATAAAAATCTGCACATTTCAGACTTGATAAGAGATCATATACACTGTACATCTTCTAGAATATTTATATACACAATGAATACATCGCCTTTACTAAATTTTAAATGACATTAATTTTTGTATATGGATTTTATTTTCATCAGCTTATATTCTTTTTTAAACAGACACACAGCTGACCGAAAAATAACATTATACAAGGTCAAGACCCTCAGAGCTTATGCATTTAGCCTAAGAGACTGATCCTCTCTTCTCCTTGAGGAGATATCGATGTCTATGGAATCTTTCCCTACAATGAGTCGAAGACGTTTTGCCGGTGGAAGTGGAATGAAGTCATCCTCGAATTCTTCGTCAAAGTAGTCATCTTCCTCCTCCTCAGATGACGAGGACTCGTCTGTGTTTTGAGTTGGATGACCACCACCCATGCACTCAAGACCCTCCCCCAAAGCTCCCGTAACAAGCCTATTGGATGACAAGTCATCTGGATGAGCCTGTGTGACGGCTCGGCTGTCCTCCTCCCGCTTCAGCTGTATCTTCAGCTTGGTGGAGTTGTGGGGCCCTGAGCTGAAGCCATTGTTCAGCTTGGCCACATATGAACTAGTCTTGTCCTTGTCGTGGTCCTTGCTAAACTTGATGCTGATCTTGGAGGAGTTGACCGCGTCGACCTCGGTGGGCTCGTTGGTCTTACTGCTACTGCTGTCCCTCCGCCGACGCAGCGTGAGTTTGGGAATACCAGTGTTGTTTTCCAGAATCAACTGTGCATCGTAGCGAGTAATCTGACGCTTTTTTTTGCCCTTACCAAAGGCCCGGCAGCTGTCTTTGGACTTATCCCTGCCAAGAAACTTCCCACCATTTGTTATCCCATTGTAATCCCGAGGCTTCTCTGGGAGGCCAAGGAGCACTTTTCCACAGTCTGCCATATTAGCATTGCACAGGTCCTCCTGAATAAAAGCTTCTCCATATCTTTCCCTTTCCTCTACCTTTATTGTCCTATCTGGCTTGACCTGCAGTCGTTTCCGCCGTGGGCAGCTGCCCTTCCTGGGGCAGCTGGCCTCTAGGCTAGGCTTGTTTAGCACGAGCCCATCTGTCACACATTCTTCCACAGGCTCTGTTTTAATGACCACCCCGCCCGGAATAGGCATGATGCCTTCCAGCGGATTTGGTTCAAGCTTAATGCTAGCAGGCCCCTGAGTTCTGGTTGACCTTCGAGTTCTGTAAGTGCATGATAAGCTTCCATCACACAAAGGAGCACCCTTTAAAGAATCATGATTGTTTTCCTTTGCTGCATGGCGTGTCAAGCAACCCCTTAAGCCCTCTACCTTAGCAGGTCCCCCCGTCTCTCGCTCTCTCTTTACAGGGACGTTCTTGCAAAGGACCACCTTGGGCTCTTTGAGACCCAGGGATCCTGAATCAATTTTAAGAGAAGCCTTCTGCTCTGATCCTCGGCATCGACTTCTCAGCTTGACTTTAGCAGGCAAAGGCTTTGTGGGTTTTGATTTTAATTTCTTTGGTACCCTGGAGTTATTCATATGACTTTGTTTAGCAGGTGAGGTAGAGGTAGGAGTTCTTGACAAAGACTGCCTGGTTAAAGTTCGGGTTTTGGTGAACTTTTTCACACTGGTGGATGTCCTTTTCTTTGCAGCTAAACCACAAGAAACAAAAAGTGAATTAAATGTTGCTCAGACAAAATCAAGATTGCATATTACACCTAAAACTAAACTTTACCAAATTTCCACAAAAACATTCAAAAGTGGACGACATTCTTCCTCAACATATACGTTTATTCACAATATTCTGCTAAAGGGAGACATTCTCAAATTACAAACAAGCTTTGTAATAACATCCAAAACAGACAAATACCCTGCCTCTACAGAACAGCTGAAACTCTAGGTTAATGCTACACATAAACACTGAGTGCATGAGCAGATCTAAGCAAACCTGGGGGGTCTTCCAGAAAGTGAGTTTAACATATCCTATAATTAAACCTGAATTCTGACTGGAGAGAACTGAAAGCCCAACTTTTAGGATTTGTCGAGATCCTAAAGTCGGGCTTTCAGTTCTCTCCAGTCAGAATTCAGGTTTAATTATAGGATATGTTAAGCCCGCTTTCTGGAAGACCCCTGGCTGTTAGAACTTGATTTTATTTGACTTTTCTTCATATTTTCTACAAAGGTAAATGGAAGAGGGCCCTTACATGAATGTGCACTTGGCTTTCCCTGAGAATCTGCATCTGTGTGCGAACCCACAGACTGACTGTCCGAGTTCTTGTTAATCTCACTCAGCTTTTTCAGCCTATTCAGGCGCTTGTCCGTCTCCCGCAGTCCATATTTACTGTTGATTACGGGAGCTACCACAGGCAGGGCAGCGTTGGACTTGAAAGCCCCAGTGCCTCTTCTGCAAACAACAGTTTCAACCAATTAATTGCAAATTCACAATGCACAGAGAGACTTGTTCTTAGAAGTGATTGATATTGTAAACAAATTTCAGGACATACCTTTCACAAGTGTAGCATTCACAGAATTCGTTGTTTTCCCCAAAAAAGCCATCACCATAGTAACAGGAGATTTCTTCTCCCGGTTCAATGTCTCTAAGAACCTTGACACAAGCAGTATCTCGACCAGTAGATACAAACTGGAATGCAGCAAAAAGAAGTTTTACATGCAAATAAGAAGTTAATTTCCACAATTATACTAGATATCCTGAAGCCCAAAGAAAGCATGCATTACTACTTATTACTTTTCAATTAGGCACTGAAATTAGGCTTCAATTAGGCTTCTACAGTTTTTACTGCCAATGCTAACGAAGAGTAAACTTTTCATATACGGGTGAAATGCAACAATTTGTTTAAAAAAAGAATTTTAAAGCGCTTTATCTCAGCCAGTGATATCCGAAAACAACAGAATCCATCCATCCTTATTTTAATATCTCACCTTGCAATTTGGCCGACAATCTGGAGAGGAGGGGGAAAAAAAAAAAAGATAAACCTTTTTGCCCACCATCAAGGGACAACATTTTAAAAGCAACTGACACTGAAGGAGGTATGTGGCACTTGTATGTAGCAGTAACAAGGCAGAAACCGTGGTTATTGTTTCAGAGTTGCCTGCTGCACACGCAGACTCTAAATGCTATACCGTGGTTGATGAAGGCAGCTGGGCCCAGCCAGAGCTGGGCACAGTTCTTGCGGGTGGAGTACATGACGCTGAAGTCGTTCTCCCCATGCCGAAGAAGCAGGTTCTCCTCGCTCTCGGACAGCTCGGCAATGCAGCCTACCAGGTACTCGATCTTATCGTTCCTCTTCCTGCACCACCAAACCAGGAAAGGCCAGGCCAAGTTACATCATTCACTATATCCATGTGGGCTTGAATATGAATTCAGAGCATTGTTACAGGAGATTAGGACAGACTTAAAAATAGATTCAAAGGTGCAAAACACTTGATAGATTACCATTCCTTCGTGGCCACAATTTTAGCTCCATTTTGCTCTGAAGAATAGCGATTACAAGGAAGAATCTCAAATCCACTACTAGCAGCAAACATCCGTAAATAAACAAAAACCTATTAAAAAAAACAAGAAATTTTTGCACAGTCAGACCATAAAAAAACACTTCTGTAGAAACAGATGCAGTTATGACAAAAATGCCAAGAGATACTCTGGTTATGCATTACATGCTCTTTGAAGAGTTTCTCCTGGGCCTTGTTCTTGTGCAGAAAGTAGTGCCTGGCCCAGTCTCCTGCAGTCAAGGCCTGGAAGGCCTTCTCTAGGTCATCGTGCTTCTTGAACTCCTCAATCACTTCTTTCAACTCCTCCTGCCTTCCCTTGATGGGTCGAAACCTGTGAAGGTACCAAAATAATCAAAAACAAAAAAAAAGCCATACCTTACTCAAGTTAAGGGCACGGACTTTCACATGTGACTAAGTGTTACAGGACATCCAGAGCCTTACTAAGAAATTCCATTGTACCTAACTTTTCAAATGAGATTCATTTAATTAGCAAGGTCATTTTCTAAGCACCAACCTCGTGTTCATCTTGTGAGTCTGAAAGCCCAAGTAGGGGTCGAGGATCAGGCTGGTGGTGAGGTCATCGTTCTCACAAAGCTCTTTGGCGGTCATACCCGAGGAGGGGACATAGCGCCTCTCTGCCTCCAGGGGAGCCGCACTGAACCCTGCAGAAGACCACTACCATAAGAACTAATGATGGGCTTAGATTTTACACATAAACCTGGATCAGGTAAATTATTATGCGTCAGTTAGGCTGCTTGAAACAGATTTTTGACAGCATGACAATGCTTCATACCCATTTCAGGAGCCTGCTCATTTTCAGAGGCTAACGTGGACTAAATCCCTAGAAATGAGGAACCTCACAGCAATTTGTACACACATACAGTTCAGGATGGGACATCAGACAACATATGGAGCTCAGTTCACAGCGGAGCACTCACGTCGGCTACATCTCCTGCTGCTGGGGGAACGCTTATTGTGCCTCAGATGGGCCCGCTGGGACTGCTGCGGCCGGGATTGGCTCAAGGGCTGCTCATTGGGGAACCTGCTGCCATTTCGCCTGCCATTTAATACCATGTTCTTGGATTCTCCCATCCACTTCATACCAACAAGCCACCTGGTCCAGTTGCATTTAGTCTCTGTGCTGAAGGTGACCTGCTATGTGTGGATGGGCAAATTCAAGTGTATGTCCTGCAGAAAGAGGAGAACACTATCTCAGAGTGGAGCCTCCCCATGAAGTCTTTCAAATTATGGAATGCTGTAAACATAAACACTTTTAAGGATCTTGAAGTATGCACATTCAATATGGAGACCAGCCCGAAAAAAAAAAAAAAAAAAAAATCACTGAAAAGAAATAAGACCACGAAAATATCATACATTTTCTGTAGTGTAATCTAATCCCAAACAGGAAACTAGAGATGTACAAAAAAAAACAATGAACTGACATTTTATACTGGAAGACTATCAAATGTTCAACGTGAAGTTATAAGACCCCACCCCCAATAAATACAAAGGGCACATGTAAGACCTTTGCATTGATAACGTGAACAATTAACATGTGGAACAAATGCACTGCCAGTTCCTTTGAAAAGCTCCTCTCAGGATTTCTAAGGACTGACAGAAAGAGGAAAAAAAAAAAAATCACACCAAATGTTTATTCATTTAATTAGCATTTTTTCCCCTTCACTTTCCAGGAAGCATAATTGTAATTTGATATCAAGAAAAGAACCCCATTCTGTTGAGAACATTTCAGATATCGCTGTTTAGCATCAATGTGTTGTCTTGAAATAATTAAGAAATAACAAAATGAATAAAAACGAGGAGGACATGCATAAATGTTTGTTTTGTGTTTATAACCACCAGATACAATCTGAAGTGCACTCCATGCAGCAATTCACCAAAAAGAACTCCAAAATAGTCTAAAACAATTCCCATAAAATGACCACACTACACTGTGTTGGTGAGAGCTGCTTTATTGTTCAGTTTAGCTTTGAGATTGCTTGGCTAGAATGACCAGACCACCATCAGCTACATCCTCAGTTTATCTACCTGATACTCACACCCACAACTAGTTTCACCAACATGAAGTACATTAAGCAGTGCCAATGCCTTTTTCGATTTCCTTGTAACAAAAAGCATATGTAAAAATAATTAAAATGCCCTAGTTACTCACTGCCACATTTAAATCCATCTATTAGGGGATGTCAAGGCATCCTGCCCCGTAGCACAATTACTTTCACATGTCTTGCGTAATGCTTTTATGGCTGTTTGGTACCCA
The DNA here is from genome assembly GCA_009936485.2 of Gymnarchus niloticus. Taxonomy (NCBI): domain Eukaryota; kingdom Metazoa; phylum Chordata; class Actinopteri; order Osteoglossiformes; family Gymnarchidae; genus Gymnarchus; species Gymnarchus niloticus. The sequence goes on from JAACJT020000007.1 coordinate 20,291,009, forward strand.
GAGTGTGTGAGTGATGACACTCAGGCTCTACTTTTAGCACCTCTGTAAGCCGACATGTAGCTCCCCACAGTGGCCAATATCCAACAAGGGGCACAAAAGGCATGAACGACATATTTCTTAGGGAATTAATATGCTCTTACTAATGGACTCAACACATAGAGGAGCAATTCACATTCTTAAAACGAGTTCACACATTTCCTTGCATGAGACTTCTGCTAATGAGGGACTGCATCAAAATAACTACCTTGGAGTGCTGTGATACAATATTTAAAGGGCTTTTAAAAAAAACACCAAGTGTAGCTTACAATTCTACATTGAATCAAGGCTATGACGTGAAATGAAACACTCCAAAATGTGACAAATATTACAACACAATGAAAGGCGATAAGCCATCCTGACACATATATGCAAGGCTAAAAACCTAGCTAAGGTTACATAACAGGGATATATGGAGAAACAAGGTGAAAGAAAGAGTGGCATTCGAATTCAAAGGCAATTACCACAAGTGACTTCCTGTGTGAACAGGTGATCATTTCACACAGCTAGACCACAGGGACTAGGGCAGACAGTTTTTACAGGCATTAAAATGTTTTAAAATTTAGCCAGGGCTGCCACTCGTTGATGGGTTCTGAGCGTCCCTTAGCTGCCTCAATAGCGCCCCCTACTGGTCTCTTCAGGGACTGGGACGGACAGCTTATCTAGGCATTAAAGTGTACTAAAACACGACCAGCACTGCCACACGATGATGGGTACTAGGTCGTCTCAATAGTGCCCCCTACTGACCACTGCAGTCTCTCTTGTTGAGCGACCACACTTTATGAACTGTAACAAATGACGGCAGTGCTCTAAGCACACAAATCGCTCAACCCAAATTAACGGTACCCCCCGCCAACCAATTTCACCAGGGGTATAAGTGACAAATATTAGCTAGACACCTATTTACGGCTCCAGTCAAATCAAACCTAACGTCAACACAAGTCCACATCAAAGCCTCTAATCCGTCCGGTTAGCATATAGCTAGCGAGCTCGCTACACCTGTCTTTATAACGCTGGGCAAGATAACGACGTATCGACTTAATTTCGGTTATGTATCTATTCAGCACGTCAACCGGCGACTCAACTCCAACTACTGAACGGCTGTAATACATGAGTATTTAAATGGCTGGAAAGAAATGTACAAAAACTTATGAGGTGTTTAAAATCCATTTCAGCTTGGGCCCTTTTAAATACACAACTCATCTCTAGCTATGACTGTCTCCTCCATCAACCCAGGCAACATTTTACCCGGACAAAAGTGTCACAAAACCTTACACTCGACCCGGAGACACTAACAGCCGAAAAGCACCCACCTTAACCTCTCCGTTGGGTTATACTTGCCCCTCACTACGAGTCAGACACGGCGTGAAATTCCTCCGGTAAAAATATCAGAGGAAACAAAAATTTCCAGAAATTAGCATTAAAATTCAAGATGGCGGCCGGCACAGGAAGGATAGCGGCGGGCCGCAGCACCGCCGCCGACAAGAAATAGACCCACCGATGGCTCCTACTGACGACCGTATCTGAAAAGCAAGTTTGGTTTTAAAGACAACGTAAATGAGAACATGAGTAGCAGAAAGTACAAGGCTCGCCGGCCGCCTACGGTGTGACGGAAAGCACGATCCGACCCTTATTTTCATCGCCTTCTCGGAAGCATACCGAAAGTAGTGCTGCGAAGCGAGCCGCTTTTCCCTTTAAACCTCTTCCCACACGAGACGCCGTGAGAGTCCGCCGCCACGCTGGGATGGAGCCCAGTCAGTCCGTCCGTCAGTCAGTCCGTCAGTCCCAGTGTACCAGCAATTGGGAGAATAAAACATCCTGGGCGTGAAACGGAGAGCACAGTGTCTCTTCACCACGTCTACGCTGGATGTTTGACTCTCGAGTTGAAATACTGGTCCTTTTGACCCGGAGAATGCCGTTTTATTACCGAGATGGCAATCTCTGCTTTTGTTTGACGTCGTATGTGGCCAAGCTAAAAAAGTAAAATTACTAAGGAAACAATAGGACACCGACATCCACCTATAAAAGCCCTCTTATGACGAATATATATATATATACATACATACATTAGTGAATTTAACTCTAAATAATTGAATGATCAGTAATAAACGCATTCCCTTCACACACATGTACTGTGTATATATATATATATATATATATATATATATATATACACACAATATAGATATATATAGACCTATACTGTATTTATATGAAACAGTGAAGTCAAACCTCGAGCATGGTGGTCCAGAGATGGGGAAGGGTGCAGATTTATATTCTTTCCAGTCTGTTACCTATACCTGTGTGATCATCATTTCACAAGTGGTATTTCTATATTGAACGTCACCGTGTTGCAAAAAAAGCCAACCGGTACGAGTGCACAGATTAGGCCTATATTAAGTAATAAACGTACACACCAAGGGCATGACGCCTTAGAATACGAATTCGTTGTGGGTATCCCGAAGCCTAAAAAAGTACATTTTAATATTTCCCTTTTTTATTTACGTGTTAGATTCCACGCTTAAAGTGTTTCTGTGCTGTCTAACTGATAATAAAGTACGTGCAGTGCTGCCTATTGTCAACTCCACCCTCCTTTATACAGGCTGCTGGAAGCTGGACGACGTGCTGAGATACAGTATCTGTATCTATGATTTCCCGAGTTTGATGTGCATTTTCTCGTCTTGTCAAATGCAAACGCAAACATCTTTTTTTATGAAGTACAGTTTCGTCTCCTGTAGTCCGTATTTGCTTAATTATTTTATTTAGAAAATAACTCGATAACGGAACTATGCATTCATAGCACTCCGTAACAATAATGCAGGTTAGCACATTCATCGACTACGGCTTCCACGGTTTTACACACGAGAAATACATAAATGAGCTTAGAAGCAAAAATAGCAATGATAATAGAAATAGTATTTCGCTAATAATCAGTAAGTGAGATTATTTTTACCGACTTCCATACTAGTTGAGATTAATTATATATAATCAGTTTAAAACAGCTCGTGAATATTATATAGACTACTACAGGACAAGTCGTAGAAAAGTGTGCTGGTAAATACAGTACATTGTGAGATGCTTTAACTGGAGTCGACCATCAAACCAGTACACCCACACATTCACAATAACACCTACTCTATGCACCACTACCCACTGTACGATGTGGGGGTTATCCTGCCAGCCCCCACACATATACACATGTTTACATTAACCATGTTGCACACACAAAAACACACAATACACTCTGACACTTTCACAATACATGGCAATATAACACAACAATGCACAATGCTATTTACAACACATTTAACACATAGAATGCTGCATACAACAACCCCAGTGCATGCTGGGGCGCACCCTGGCTCAAGCGGCTACAATATGTAACCTATGACTGAGTATATTATTGCAGTTATTTACAAGTTTGACAGTTTGTTCCTTCTGTGTTGTGCTGTTAAAATTGTACCATTATTGCACTTGAGTATTAACTAATGTTAAATTAAACATTTTCAAAATAAAACATTTGCCTTGGAGAACGGTCTAGACCACAAGTGTTGCTGCTATAAGATATTTTAAGGAGCAAGTTATGTAAGTGTTAAATCTTTTCTCAGGTTTTTCTTGAGAGTAATGGGAGGCCAAATTGTCTTTCCAAGATACATCAATGCTGCAATACACTAAAGAAGGTCTTACAGCATTATTTAGAGAAGAAAGACCATTTGTGTAATTCAGTTAGTTAACTCAACACAAGTTACAAGTTTAAAAATATACCCAAGGATTAAACCTAAACATTACAGAAACAGACTGCAGGTGCAGTGATAAAATGACACATAATGGTTTGACCCCTGACTCTACCCAGGATAAACGGTTGGAAGATGGATGGGCATATAGATAATGGTTTGAGCATCTGTGTATTTCTTAACCTAGTAATGATTTTCTGAAACAACTGACATGAGTACAGCAAGAGCAGAAAATTGGGGAGTCCACAAAAAAGAGTAATGCAAGAGAATTTTTCAAGGGTGAGCTTTGTCAATATTTTCATTTTCATTTTGGATCAATTTGTGTTTTAAATTCCCTCCATCCATCTTCCAACTGCTTGTTCTGTTCGGACCTTCAGGTTAAACAGCATAATTTATTTTAAATATGAAATTCACTAGAACACATTTTGCATTCGATTTAACTTATTATTCTGAATAAAAAACAAATTTAAATAATATGCAAAATATTCTTTATAGTGAGGACATGGTAGCCTCCCCACAAGCCTGCATAGGAAATGCAGTTTGGAATATGTGTAGTTCTAAAGCAACATGTCTGCTCTATGGAATTAAGAATGGTTGGTTCCAGTTAGTTTTTGTTAGTTTCAACTTATTTCACTGAAAATTGTGATTCTTCTTTTTAAATATGAGGGTATCAGTACTGTTGGCTATTTCTGTAGGTGTAGGATGAAAGGATTGCGTACGCTTAACTATGTTGTTTACAAGCTCGAAATTCTGAATAATCTTTAGGTTCTCATCATGATATTATGCCACGTGTGCCGCTCAGGAATGCTGCATGTCTCAGATAAGGCACAGGTGCCATGGTCACCTTTCGAGATACAGAAACCCAAGCAAAGTATAGACCTTCCAAGAGCCTTATGGTGATATGCCAGTTGTATAGAAGGCCTGACATCAAAGTCATGTATTTAAAATAAATGATATACAGAATTTGAAGTTTTGTACAGATAAGCAATATCATGCATTATCTATACAAAATCAGTGAATTATGTCATGTTTGCAGCCCCCATTCTTACATACAGTTACATCGTTTGTAATCTTTTTTTACATGACAATCCAACATGTATTTCTGACCATTATTTTACCATATCGAAGCATCCGTGGCATATTTGTGTCACCGTGGTCATCAGGCAGGCCCACCAATTTCTTTGCTTCCTCAGATGCCTGTGGAAGGTCTGAATGCCAGCAGCAGTTCCATCCAACTTCTTTAGACGCGCAATGGAGTCCATCTGCACCATCCGCATCACGTCCTGGTACAGCACTCGCTCGGTACAAGGCCATAAAGTACTGCAGAATGTGTGGAAGACAGCTCAGATCATTACTCCCAGCAGTACAGGACATATACACCGCAGACAGCATCGTAAAGGACACCGATCACGCAGCACATGTGCCCAAACAGTTTGCTGTCGGCAAGGCATTTTTGCCATAATGTGCCTTTGTTACTTTATTTGTCTATTAGGTTTGTATTCGATCACTCTAAGGTCCAGTGTTTCACCTTCCTATTGTACAGTACAGTGTCACGATGATCTGAGAACATATCTCAGGAAAGATAAGGCACAAAGCAAGGGAACAGAATGCCAGTACAGAGCAAGGTGAAATATTATTTTACTGGAAGAAGAGAAACAGTTGAAGCCTTGCTTCCTGATAGGTGGAAAATCTACACAGAATATCTGTTGCTTTCCCAAGTAAACATTAAATGAAGGCCACAGATTTAGGACCTTTTGTAGACTCCAGGGTTTCTTTGAAAGAGCTGGATTGAAATAGTTTTGTTTTGGGTGGTTTTTCTCAAACTTTGGGAGGTGAATGTGTTTGTGGCAGGATGCCACAATATTACATATGGCTCTACAGTTATTGAGGTAATCCTGTTCTTGGGTCCCAGCATGATACCAAGCTTGTCATTTGGTTCCGAAGATTAAAAAGTTTAAGAAACCCTCATATGGGGTATGAATACCTACATTGGGTATCTTTCTGGTAGGATTTGCTGGGGTTTTTCTGGATAATTTATACAACTTGTTACAATAAACTAACTGTGAATTAGTACAAAATAAATTTTAACACCCGCTTCAGCTGTCAGTTTAAACACATTTAACGAATTCAGACACCATTCTATACGATTCAGGTAAAGAAAGTAGCATTCTTAAAGTGCCCTGCCCTTGAGGGAACTACATTGCAAGCTAATTCAACTGATAGTCATAACAAGTCAGTATGACATGTTTTAAGACTGCCTGTATGTTATGCTCCATGAACCTGCAAAGAGTGTTTTGTAAATATCTAGCCATTACTACACAGACAGGGCTTCAGCAAGCATGTTAAAACAATTTTTATTCACGTTTGGTATGGTGTTTAACTTTTCCAGATGGCCTTTGTTACAGAGTGAGGAGTACTGGTAACAGTTAAGTCAAATATGTTATTTAAAAGCCTGTAATTAATAAACAGCAATATCTGATCTGAGGTCAGCTATTCAGCTGATACAATCTGCAAAGTTAAAAGGAGCGTTGATATTACGTGTCAGTTGACAGCACGGGGCTGGGCTGTCCCACCCTGGACCACGTCCTCTGCCTCAAATACCAGAAGGACCCTGAGAGGTGACTCACTGTGCACATGGTTGCTTCAATGAAGCTTTTAAAGGCTGAAGCTCCGTTAAGCCCAGTGGGCCCTGTGGTGCTGGGGATGGGCACCCCACTGAAAGGGAACATTTCATTATAGAATTTTTCTTAGTGCCTAGAATTGCTAGTTGTGCCCCTCAGATGTCCAAGTAAGATGTGTGTTTCCATTTATAGCAAGTCAAGGCCAGTTTGGGACTTTGAGCATCTGTCTGTAGAACTTTCTCTGCCAGTAGATCTGCTTATCTGCCAAACCCCATTCGAAGGGGGAAAATTTTACTTTTTAAGAGTGCTTGTTCAATTGCTGTATGTATAATTATTGCATGGAGTACTTTATATAGCAACACTACAACTTTAATGCATTACTGACAATTACAAGCACTAATAAACTAATTGTAAGCTTATACAATGTGGAGCTTACATGTTACTCTGTATGGTTTTCAAAGGCTGAGTGTGGAATTCTGAATAACTTCCTTCACAGTGGGTCTTGGAGAGCACTCGTAATCATGCTTCTGATTTCCTAGTACAGACATATTGGGAGGGGGGTATCAGTGTTAGACTCAAATACACTCTTCCTGCATTCACCCTTCATAGTCATTAAGAGGGAGTGGTCAGATGGAGAGATGGCAAAACATGCCGCCGCAGTTCCGAAGCCAGCACTGTGCTTTATTAGACCCGAGTAGTGGAGCTTCCCAGATCCACCTGTTGATGGCAGTGTTGTCCTCTATTCAGGGAAATATAAATCTAAATTGTTAACAGCCTTTTTAATCTACTGTTTAATATAACAGTAGTTTAGTTTTGGTTTCTGGGTAATTTTGAAGAGAAGAAAGGTTCCTAAAGGTAACTGTACAAACTGCATTATTATAGTTTTCCATATTCCTGTAATGCTGTTTCTTTATGTTAATGTGAGTACAGGTAAGAACTCTTGCCACAAGATCTAGTGAAAAAGCTCAGCTCTAGACCTAATGAAAGATATTGAACAAATAGACTAATATTTACACATGAGATAACATTCTAGACAGAAGTAGCAGCCTATATATTTTTTAAAGTAGCTCCTACAAATAAGGAATAATAATGATATTATCTTGAATAATAACATTTGCAACACTTGTGGCACTGGATTTTCACTACCAGTCTGCACCCAGCCTGTTTTGTCCATCATAACAGCAAAGGTAAGCGAAATTCAGCTCGTATGTGAAGATGATCTTCAGAGCTTGACAGCTGCCCACGAATGCAGAGCCAATGGCCATCTGCACACCATCACAGCACAGTGCTGTCATCGCTCTCTACTGTTCAAACCACTGCTGCTCTCCTGCTCTCTGGCAAGGGCATGCGGTACAGCTGGTAGAGGTCCGCAGACACTCTGCTGTGCCCGACTGAGAAATCCACCGCTGAAGCTGTACCTCCGCCTTTCAAAGTGAGGGCAGCACAAGGAGCCTTTCCTGCAGAAAGGGCCGCCATGTATTGTACAGTGCTGTGAGGTTTGTTGAAAAACTACCGGCCACCCCGCAGGAAGACTGCCACCAAATGTATTGTGTAACAGTCACCCTCAGGTCACATTGACGCTGGGTTAAAGAACACCCTCATTAACAAGGAAACTTTATTATTTTTAGTGTGTTTATGAGATATGCACTAATTTCACTTTTATAAAAATGTTTATATATATAATATATATATATATATATATATTATATATATAAATCATTTGGAAGATGCCCTGTACTATTTCAGTAAGTTCAGATCCAACCACAGATCAGTATGTATGGAATATGCATGCATGCAGTTCACCATAAAGCACATTCATTGATTTTCAGTAGTTAAACCATCCTGTAATACTACAGGCTGATTACCAAGCAGATGCTAAGAACCATTAATATGGTGGTAGTGTGCAAGTTAGTGGGTTAGGGATCTGTGCTTGTGTCCAGAACGTTGTAAGTTTGAATCCTGTTGCTGACCTCGTAATCATCTCACCACTGGACTTTCGAGCAAGTCCCTTATCAACACTGCTTCTAGGCTGTTCGATGCTGGTTCACCACGCTCTCTGACCCCAAGCTTTTCTCACTTGTATGTTGCATTGGACAAAAATGACAGCTAAATTCAAAAATGTAATACGTCATGATATTAGTTTAGACATTAGTTGGACAACAGATTGTGTTTAGTCCAAGACTCCTTCAGCTCTGTTGCAATAAAGATCATTACAGGAGGTCATTCCTGCCTACGGCAATAACCATCTATAATGATTCCTCTCTGAGCAAGAGGGGCGTCTCCTCCTCTGAGGCAATACATAATGAGTAATGCACATTTACACTTAAGGTATTTTTTGTATGTGTGTACATTTGCATATTTGCATGTTTAGTGTATATTGTACATACACTTTTAACTGTAATTTGGTGTTATGTGTACTTCCATGCCTATCTTGTGTCTGTATGATCCTGTCTTTTATGTAATGGCCACTGCAACACAAATATTTCCCCTTGGGGATAAATAAAGTTACCTGAATCTGAATGTCATCTTCATCTTGGTTACAGGATCGTCATTCTTGTCATGCTTGGATAATATTAGACCTAATAGTATAATGTATATGTATTTGGTATTCAGGTTTCTTACAGTCCTAAAACATGCATTTGAGGTAAAATCACAGTTTCTCTATATTGTGTGAAATGTGTGTATTAGTGAACATCCTGTCTTGTGAAATGCTTACTGGTATGAGTGTGGGATAATTATAACCTCCTAATGTTTCAGACCCTTCAATGTAATACTCATTTTGTGTTTGCAGTGTTGAGAATGTAACGTCGAACCTTTTAATCTGTTTCTTCCGAATCAAGGGTATCATTCAGTAATCTATTGCCCTACCGCAGTCTTAGGAAAGGATACCAGGAAGACTTGGTCTGTCCTACCAAGTTTATGGTGAAATGCAGCCACAGTGACTCCCAGAGATGGATTTTTTTTCTTTTCCAAATATCTTTATTATACATCAGTTAGAACACATACAATAAAACAATTGGAATCCAAGCAAATTTCATACTCAAAACAATACAGATTCCACAAATGGCAGTTGCCTTCAACCAGCAGAGACAGAATGAGTCACGGGCACAGCTGAAGCAGCCATTAAGTATTAGCCAGGGGGCACCTTGGGATAAACCCTCAAAGCAGTCATCTTAATGCAGAGCTCAGCGTAGAGCGAGAGGCCGTCTTAGCCATAGGCAGCTGAGGCCCTAGGGGCTAGAGCTCCATTTTCAAGTATGATTTCTTGACCTGCGCCATGGAAATGGACAAACAGTCCAGTGACATCTGACGGTGGTGGAGGATGGTGTACCAGGATATGCGCAATTGTAGTGTGATACGCTGTAACGGTGATTTATGCACAAGGGAGACGCATATTTTTTCATACTGTTCCTTACCTTCGTAGATCTTAGGTCATTACAATACTATTGAAGCAACAAATATTTGCAGCAAAATGCTGGAGTATACGGCTTAGAACACCTATAAATGTATTCCTGAGGTTCTTTTAAGTATAATTCTAAGAGTGGTTGGTGTAAGGCCGACACTTGATCAGCATGAGTTAGAAATATACCTTAAAGCACCGTGATTACTCCCAAGCGGTGGGTGCCGGCTGACGTCACGCAGTTTCCGCTGTCAGCCGCCGCTGCGGTGGCTCCTGTGATTAGAGGCGTCTAGATCACCGCAAACTTAACTAGTCCTGTCGTAGCACAACTCAGTTCCCGATCTCGACCATGGAGCCGGAGTGAGGCGAGCTCAGGCTTCTCGGCAGTTTCAATGGAGGTTTCACCGGCGGCATTGCTGCTCCACGCCGCTCTGCTCTTTGTCGTCAATGGTAAGTTTAGTAACTTTTTTCGTGTGTTGGGCTCCCGGTGAGAACATTGTAGCTGAGTGTTACGGAGCCGTACGGCCACTTGGTCACATCGCAATGGTGCGTGAAGGAGAAGCTCGCTTTCTTTTGGCGAATTTCCGAATCCGTGCCTTCGACCTGGTTCAGCTTTTTAAAAACTTCATGCCCTTGCGGACTCTAGGTGGTCATAACTGCATGGGTGTCGCTCAGTAATCTGAAGTATGGAGACGTCTTGCGTTGACTTTGCCTCGCTTTCTTCTTTTAATCGCTCACTTCTAGGCGTTATCATTAGTTTTTCATGCAGCGTTAATGCAGCTGTGGCTAATGGTGAAGTTCACGCGCAGGAAAGGCGACCTTCCTGCACCCCTGTGTGTCTGTGTCGCTTTATAGTTATTTATTTACCGAAACATTTACACTCAAACCTCGAAATCACCCCTCTCACGTTTGTCGGAACGGTTGTTCAGCCTCACCGCGGAATCTTTACTCATTTCTCGACATATCTGCTTTTTAAAATATTACTGATGAGTAATTTGTGCATTTATTAAATATTATGATATTGACTAAAATATTAGGCTACTTTCTAATCGCGAAGGTTCTTAAGTATATCAAAGAATATCAAATTTTTATGTAATTAGAATATTCCTGAAGCAGGTACATGGAATGTTTATAAATCAGTATAATCATTTTTTGAAAAATGAGCTAAATTTTTATGAAGTTTGTTTTCAAAACTTCACGTGTCAGTTGTGATTATTTTTAGTAAAATACATATAATGGTGTAAGCAGCTATAAATTAGGCTTAACGTTTAAAGCAACCGTTAGATGTCTTCCTATAAGACTTTAAAATGACTTAGAAAATGATCACAGCTTGAGGGTTGTATTTGTGAGCATTCAATTATATTAAATCTTCAAGAAATAAGTGGGCAGACTACTTTCAGGCTTCTAGGCAACAAATGAAAAGTGCATTTAGTAATATAAAACAAGATTGAATACATTTATCTTGCTTATTGGTGCAGTTTAAAGTAGGCTAATGAATGACACCAATAGAGCAGTCTAATTTTGCTGATATGATGCATACATTTTCGAACTTGTAGCTGGCAAACTAAGCTCAATAAACAGGCTGATGCAGTTTATACTGAAACAAGCTGTAAGTGACAAAAGCAAACAGAAATAATAGGTTATTAGGCAAGTTACCTTTTACTGTTAACGTGTTTTTAATGTTTGTGTTAGGAGCATAACCATAAGTGAGTTATTACTATTTTTTGATCTTCCTGCTTTAAGGCTTTACGAAGTGTGGTTTTGTAGGTATTCAAGCCAGAAGCAACAGTTTTCTGGGCAAATTTTTGGATTAGGGTGAGATTTAGAAATTGCAGCTTATTTTGTGCCTTTGGGGGAGAGCGTAGTTACGTGTCTCATCTTTTAGTAAAGTCACGTTAGTGCCCATCATGCTAATGTAGGAATTAAAGTTCTCAGTTCGTTCTGCCTTGACCGTGTGAGTGGTAAGCCTGCCAGTGAGTGCGCAGAATGCACCAAATGTCACTTGGGTTGCCGCGTTTTCGGTTTTTACTTCTCGGATAAAACTGGAAAATCATGTCTGGAAAAGAACCGTTTTTGGAAATCACGACTTATTTCTTCAAATTTTTGTTCTCTCCGTTTAAGAAGTGGCTGTGTCATTTTTTTTTAATACATGTCCACCTTTATTTACTCTAAAAATCCAGTCACTGTTAGGATGTCTTCCTGCTCACTCATATAGTCAACGAGGGAGAAATTCAATTCCTGTTTTGTATATTTCATGCATTTATCAAATGCCTGAGATAGTAAACAGGTGATATACCCATGAATAAATTACGAAGGTGCAATAAATTTGTGTAAAATGCGGAGAATCGAAGAGGGAAAAAACTGCTTACAGTTGTTTCAAATGGCTAGTGAAACATGTCAAGGGTGTATGCCTGAATCGGACATTGTTCCTTTTCAGTTGTTTTGTCTGGTTTAGAAGTCATAAAATCTGATGAGATTATTTGTGGAGGAGTTGTGTAATTTAACTGGCCTAAGGAGGGGGGGGAGGTGAGTGCGATAATACTACTTTTTTCCATTTCAGCTTTGTCAAATCTGAGGGTTTGTTTGTTCTATGTTTGTAGAGAGAGATGGTAAGAGGGGGTGGACTGGAATAGATCTCTCAGTTCCACATACGTTGTCTCTTTTCAGACATACTTCAATATATCCATGCTTTCTGGCACCCCAACACCATAAATGGTGGAAAACACACAGATAAGCCTTAGGAATGATGAATTGAGCCAACAAGCTGTAAGAAAACAAGGGGGAGGGGCTTGGGGTGATTATTATGGCTCTGGAGGTGAGGGTATGCGTCTGTTCGCAAGGCCGCCGTCTTCGTGTTCAAGTCCCTTCCCATCCTTCACAGAGCTGCTCCATGACGGCAACAAGCCGAGACTCCTCAGCTGTTCCCTTTGTGCCGCCTAACCACAAAGGCCAAGGCGAGCACGGCGCGGCACGGTGAGTCCAGGTGCTTCCCGTTCCCTTTCACGGGACTGGAAAAGCCGGTACCTGACAATGCTTCAAAGGATCACGTGAGCTGACTGAGAACAGAGTCGGACAGGTGTAGGGTTGAGAGCCCCCCCCCCCCCCTCCCAAATCCACGTGGCGGAACGCCGAATGCAGGTGGGCTCCCGTCAACTGGAGCGGCTCCGCATCTTCGTTTAGGCTCACTCAAGCTTTGCTGTTGGACTATTTCAATGTCTGTCTTTTAGCTGATTGTTCCCCGCCCGCCCCTTCCCCACCACACACCTCTTGGGGAAACAAGGGGTTAAGTCAAGGCGGGAGCCAAGCTCTGTGTACTTAGCCCCCTTACTCAGCATTGTTGACTCCATCCTCTATTGTCCCTTAGTCATGTGCAGACAGCTAAATAACTTCTCTTGTTCAGACATGGCTTAAAACTCATCTTAATGCCACTAGTAATAAATACATTTTAGTCATTCTCCAAAAAATGGAGAGAGGTGGGCTTGAGTTATAAATGGCTCGGTTAAAACACAACGTGTTGAACGTGTGTTCAATCCCTATTTTGGAACAGCGGGGTTTACACTACACAACAAAAACGTGTTAACATCCCGCTAGCAGGATGTTTTAGCATCGTGGGAGGTGAATGGTAAGTCTAGCTGTGCGTACACCTCAGGCAGCTCCTAATAGCTCGCTGTATGCTTGCGATGTAACTGCCTTGTATGTGGTGTTAAGAGTGACTCTCCACTCAGGCTTCAGTGTATTAGCGAGTTCTGTTGATCTTTGACGGCGTTCTGTCTCAGGCCGCACTTGGGAAGCAACTCTGTTTGGGCTATTCAGGAGAAAAATGAATACACTGGGGGAGGGTGTGGGGCTAGACAGCCTGTGTATTCTGGAAGGAGTGTTCAGTTAGCCTTTTTGATGCATGCTGCCAAGGCTGCCTTCACGATCGCAGCGATATGTTTAAATAGGTTTTCGGATGTGATGTTAAGGAGAAGGTCCAGATCATCAGCCTGTATTAAAACAAGGTGGTGTTTTTATAGGCTTGTTGTTAAACTTCTCAAGCTCCATTGAGAGTCGCTTCTCATTCTGGACTATGTCTGTCGTCTCCTGCGTTTATGAAATGGCATTGGTTGTAGAGAGCTGTGCTGATGAGGTGTGTCTGGGTATTAAAGAATGAGACATTGCTTCTGGTATGTAATGACCTCTGGCTTCGGTGAATGACGCCTTTGCACGACGACTTTCAGGTAGTATTTGTTTCCCTGTCTTTCTCAGCCTCCGTGGGGGAAACGGTGATAAAATCCTCATTACTGGTGTTGAACTCTGGGCTGTGGATGCCGCCCTGAACATCCTGTCACCGTACGGCCGACCCTTTCCAGCTTTTGCTGGCGTCCTTTTCATGTAACTGCAAGTAATCCACTTTTTCATATCCTCTCCGTGACGAATGAAGTCTTCATAGGTTGGTTCTGACCCAAGAGAAGCAGAAGAATGCCGCTGTTTCTGCTCGACTATCCAGAGCAGAAAATGGTTCCAGCTCACGAGGTGGTAAACGAGTTCTTCCCCTAAACCACTTTCCTCTGTCTTAAGGAAAGAGTCTCTGCTTCTCAGACCCCACAGACCTGGTTGGGAACCAGAGCGCTCTGGTCTCTGTCTTGTTGTTTCATGGTCAGATCTCTTATTCCAAACTGTTATGCCAGCACCTCTGTTCCTATCTGGGAAGAGCCCAGTAGGCGACAGGGGGGAGGGGAGATTGGTAGATTATCATCTCACTGGGTTTATTTGTAACTCGTCTCTGTTCAGTTGCTCTGTGACCCTTTGGTAATGAAGTGGGCTGCCAAGCAATCTCTGTCCTAGTTGAAGACACGGTGTAAACTGTGGTTAGGTTGGCTTGTGCTGTCAGGTTTACCGTGCTGTCAGGTTTACCATGCCTTTTGTGTCAGGGAGTGGCTCTCACCTTCAGGGCCTTACATTTGCTCTCCTGTTGGCAAGTGAGCTCAAATATGTGAGACTAATTTTACGTACGAGTGCATTTTTTCAAATTCCCAAGATGTAATCTGAAACAGGTTTTGAAATGCTTTGTTTTACTAAATTCTGGCACCGGTTTATTTAATCCTCGCACTGGCCAGAATTTCCTGTGTGATGTTGAAGCCTCCTGAGTATCATGTTATGTTTAAATACATAAAAAGATGATGGTACTCCTTGCTCTAACCTCTGGAGTGGCTCCTGTCCCCCGGCGGTGAGGGCACAGAGTTGGACGAGTGGCTGCCCGTGCTGGGGCTTAGCGGCTAAGAGGTTGCCGTCCCAGTACTGCGCTGGTTGACCGCTGACTGGCACCCAAAGCCGCAACGCTAGTGCCTCAGCCATGGCAACCGCTTTGTGCCGGTGTGCCTCGTCTTCGGACTTGATGGATCTGCGTGTCGTTTAGCTGCTGCTGTGACAATGGGGGCAGTCTCCAGACTGCTAGCCCACTGCTACTTGAATTTGTGTGTTTGTTAAACCAGTAAAGATGCTTTTCTTGTACAAACTTTATTGTACATAAGTGGTCTATATGGAGGAATAAAATAAATACTATGAAAGGAGGTTTCACGACTAAGTTACGAAGCGACAAAAGATTTCTGGAATTAAACAGACGTGGTTGTTGACTTTGCTCATTCTCCTCTTCCTTTTCTCAATGCGTGTTCTCTGTGCTCAGGGTCCCCGTCGCTGCTCTTCGCGAATCGCCGTGATGTTCGCCTGGTGGATGCCGAGGCCGGGAAGGCGGAGTCCTCTGTGGTGGTCAGTGGCCTGGACGCAGTGGCGGTGGACTTCCTCTTCTCTGAGGGGCTGATCTTCTGGACGGACGTCAGCGAGGAAGCCATCAAACAGACGTACTATAACCAGTCAAGCAATGGTAGCCTCTCACGCCGTACCCAACTCTCCATATGACAAAGGGCTGCATTTTGTTTGCAGACCATGCAAAATAGTCGTTTTCTTATTGTAATTGTGTTTTTTGTGCATTAGGTGAATTTACTCGATCTGCAGTAGCTTAAAGACCCATTAAATTATGCACTCTTGACAGTTCTCTGCAGGGAGCCATCACATATAGACGTTCAGTGGTGAATCGGGGTCTTGGGGATGATTTATTTTACAGGTGATTGTTTCTTGATGGAGGCCATGACCTTTGACCCTCTCGTTTCCCCTCCTGCATTCTTCAAGCTGTGAAGGAAGCCACCCTAGGTAACAGGCAGACAGTGGTGTCCGGCCTGGACTCTCCCGATGGCTTGGCCTGTGACTGGCTTAGTCACAAGCTCTACTGGACGGACTCTGAGACCAATCGCATAGAGGTGGCCAACCTGGATGGCACTTTCCGAAAGGTACTCTTCTGGCAGGACCTGGACCAGCCCCGTGCCATAGCGGTGAACCCAGCCCAGCGGTGAGTACCCTGGCTGCTTCTTTCACTCCCCAGAGGAAATCCTTCTGTTCCTCGAGCTTAGTACGGGCCTGATATAGTGTCAGTGGGTTTAATCTTCTTTATTACACTGGTAGATCCTTCAAATACAGTTAAGAACCCTGTGTACATTTGGATAGCACATATTCTTGTCTTTGTTTAGGACTTTTGCATGCTGTTTTTTGTATGCTTGTCTAACCTGGTAGCATAATGCTAATAATAATTTTTAGATGTCGCTTATTTACCCTAGCGGTTGTTAAAAAAACCTATGCAACATTTTTTATTTTCAACATGGTATCAAATAATATAACTGAAGAAATAGGTTTCCAGGGCTTTATGGTTTTTGTACTCTGATAACTTAATATTCCATTTTAGATGCACGTTTGAAATGCATGCAAAGGATACTCTTGCAGCAAATGTATCATAACCAGCTTCTCCAACGTAGCAGCATTTTCTGTACATCATGCAGCTCACGAAAATATGGAAGCCAGAGAAATCGGTATCAAAGTTTAAATGGAGTGCAGGAAAAAGTGGAGCTTCACTGCTAAAGATTTGAGATGTATTGCCTCAGTGTAGTTCAAAATCTTACCTAGTTTATGGACATAACCAATACCAAGTGGATTCTGGAACTATTTCCTCCTTTAAAGATTTTGTGGCTGCTGTCAGTGTTTTAGTATGTGATATTCCTTCAAAATCATGTATCCAAATGTCTGTCTCATATTTTGTCGCTTTTGAACTTTCCAACCTTACCCCCCTCAGAAATAGTACTCAAGATACTCGGATATTTAAAACACCTACAACCAAACAGGAAAGTGAAATTCACAGGACACCTGGAGGATTTACTGAGTACATAGTTGAGCTAAAATAATGATGCATTTGCGTAGCAGTTCACATCGGCTTCAAATGGTCAAGGTGTTAAAGTTAAATTCTAGACAGGAAATGCAACAAATCTAAATTGCCTCCTGAATTGAATTTCCTTTTCCCAGAATTCTGCTTGAATTCCCCTTGTCATTGTATAGATTCTCTATCTCCAACACACCTGACAGAAGTACTTATGAGCTTTGCCAGGTAGATGACATTTGCATTTAATGATGGTGGAGTGGAGAAACAAATGTTTATTGAGAAGTGGCACCTCAGGGCTGGGAACCACTGTATTCAAGCATCTCTAGCATCATGAGTGGACGGGACCTGGCGCATTCTTTATGGAAGCGTTTGTCGCACAGCAGAAGGTCCTCATCAGGACATGAGGCTTTTTAAACTTGAAGACTGCCAACAGTGAGAAAACTATAAGCTAGCATTGTTGTACTGTTAAGCTGAGTTGGAGTAATCGGTATAAACTGGGACAAATCCCCCTTACAAGTTCAGTGAAAGACAAGGAGCTAAAGAAATAAACACATTTTCTAAAAAAAAAAAAAAAACAAAAACCTTGGGTCTTCAATTTTTTTTTTTTTTTAATCTCCCTGCTAATTTTCACACTCTTCACTCCCTGATATGCACCGCGTACTTTGGATATGAACGGCTGTTTAAACAGGTCTTGGCTGTGTATGGCGGAATCACACCCTTCCCCTTTGGACTTTCCCAAGCTCTTGCTCACTTAGTGCGCTGCCCTCACCGGACTGACAAGCGTCAGTCTTTACCCAGGATTCACCTGGAGAATCTCCGCTGTCCGTCACACATTGTCTGATTCGGAGGAAAATCGCAGCAGAATAAAGAAACCATGCTTTTCATTCTTTTAGAAAATTAAATTGTGATTCTTCACCAGATGTTTCTCATTGTTTTTCATAATAGTCTAATTTTATTACTGGGGAAAAACTCAGGCGCATGAAATTGGAGGCATTTTTAATGTCTTGTCCGAAAATGATTGAGCATGTAAGTCAGTATACACATGGACTCCTGGTGAGTTCTTGGTATACTGCCTCAGGAATCACCAGATACTTGTTTATAATTACTGTGTGACTCATTCTTGTCAAAATAATATTCCCTGCAATCAGATATCAAGGGAGTGCCCTGCTTGCTACCTGTGTGCCATTTTTTTTTTTTTCTCCTATAAAGCTATACAGCATTCCAACCTTCATCTCCATAAATGGCTTAACAAAATCCAATATAGATTCATTCACTCACTGAAATCACCCCCCCCCCCCCCAAACATAGATTGATCAGAATGCTACTGGTCCCATTACAACCTTGTCCGATAGAAGCGGTGGAAGGAAGGGTACCAAAGTAAATGAATTTGGGGCTAAAGTGAGCAGGTGGTTAAATGTTTTGGTTGGTTGTTCTCCTGTAGCTACATGTACTGGACAGACTGGGGGGAAGAGCCGCGCATCGAGAGGGCAGGTATGGATGGTAGCAACAGGAAAATCATTGTGGAGACCGACATCTATTGGCCCAATGGGCTGACCATCGATCTGGAGGAGCAGAAGCTCTACTGGGCTGATGCCAAGCTCAGTTTCATCCACCGGGCCAACCTGGACGGCTCTTCTCGGTGAGTTTCCTGGCCTCTCTTTCTTGGCTGTCATTGGCCGCACGTCACCCATTTCTGAAAGGTTATCGGAACTCATAATTTGGTATTGAGCGTTGGTGTGGCATGATAAAATCTCTGAAAACAATTCCAGCCTTGACTGCTTCAGTTAAGGCTACAGTCTCGTGTTTAAACGAGTGCTCACACCGTCCATATGTTAATCAAACCCAGAAGTCATCTCCAGGCAATTTTCTATGTAATCTAATCTCTTTTAGGACTGCAGACAAAATATCGATTGAGGCCTTAGAGGTTATGTTTCCTGTACATGCTTACATTGTAATTTCACTTTTAATCTAAAATTTTGACTAGTTAGAGTATTTGGCTATCAAATTCACTTCAGGAATATGCTTTGTGCTATTACATGTATCTAATGCTTGTGAAATATGTATGTATGGTGCGGTCTGTTCATTTATGCTATGGAATATTTTTTTTCATGTGGATCTGTTTGGTGCTGTCTAAGCTGTTCATCACTGAAAATTACTGCACATAAGAGTTTTGAATTAGACTGATACAGAAACAGAAAGCTGTACAGTTTTTCTCAGACTCTTGCTCTCTAATGGCTAAAACAGTTTTCTGAAACATCACTGCCTGCGATTTAACTTCCGACTCTCAGGAATTGCAAAGGTTTTTACGTCGATTACTTTAGCATTCCAAGTAGGTCCGGATTTAACACGTTTCATTTGCTTTTACGTTTTTCTAGTTCTCTCAAAATGAATGGGTGGTGAGTTAATTGTTTCCAGAGATTTAACATTGTTCATAGAAATATTTTTTTTTTCCCCCCATTTCATTTTGATATCATGAAAATGGGATTTTCATCAGTATCTCAGCATTAAGGGTAATGTTTCATTGAATTGTGTTTGTTTAAATTTATTGTTTTTATGTATAGTTTTCAAAAGTAATCTTTGAACGAACTTTGCAGAAATGCACTGATGGTGTGTGCGTGCGTGTGCCTATGCATTGCTAGGGAGACGGTTGTGGAAGGTACCCTGACCCACCCGTTTGCCCTCACCCTCTCGGGAGAGACTCTATACTGGACTGACTGGCAGACCCGCTCCATCCACGCCTGCAACAAGCAGACGGGAAGTGAGAGGAGAGAGATACTCGGTGGGATATACTCCCCCATGGACATCCAAGTGCTGAGCGAGAAGAGGCAGCCTGAAGGTGAGCGGACAGCTCTTCCTGCTAGGTTCTGTTGACATACACGCGAGTCTTCACAGTGGCTTTTATCACAAAGTCACTAACAATACTAAGATCCAGTCCAGTCTTCTCATTATCTCCGTCTTGCCCATGGTCCTGCAGTCGAAAAGCGATGGATAGTATTTTAAATTTATAGGTTTGCGAGAAGCAGTAGAAGGGAAGCAGTGTCTCGCTGCCTTCACACAAACGTGGAAAGAGACTGGGGTAAATGGGTCAGCTGGGACTTCTCCAGCATGGACTGCAGGACAAACGCTTCAGCAGATCTCAGCGGCAGAGCGTGACCATAGCCTGACCTGTGGCCATGCCCTGGCTGATGGATTCCTCCCCTGCCTGCTTTCCCCGACTCCTTTTCTCTCTTCCCCCTCCAGCCCATAGGGACTCCCACTTTTCTGCAGCCCAGTGCTGGCTATTTGCTTATAGGCTTTGCTCTGTGGAGATAAGTTCATTTCTGCTTCTCTCTATTCCAAAGCCATGCAACAAGCTCATATTGGAGGAAAAAAATAGCCTTCAAGCATATGTTGACTATTTTTTCATGGAATTTTAACTGCCCATTATGTTACATATGCACTTAACAAAAAGCCTACATGTGTATCTGGAATTGTGCAGTTTTTTTTTTTTTTGGTCACATCGCCTGAAGATCATGTCTACCTCTGAAATGTGACATTGGGATATAGACTGCAGGGATGGGTGGAAATGTGTCCGCTTTCAGGATCACGCCTCTTAGATCCTTCAAGTTGGATGCTGTGATTGAGACCACTGATTTTCAGACCGGTTAATTTGTCTACTGATGTAGACCTTTCCTGCGTGACTGCTATCTCCATTTCCCGGTGGAATGTTCTCACCACCTTTAGCAGACTTGGGAGCAGAGGAATCAAACACAATTGCTTGCCCCACTTTGTTTATTTAGGATCGCCACCATCTCAAATGACTAGTCTGCTTTCCAAGGCAAATAAAACCACAGCCTCCACTGACCAAGGGCACAGTCAACTTCCACCACATTCTAGAGAAGGCGCAAGAGGCTAAGTTGTGATGGGTCTGTCTTGGTTTGTAGGGAACAGTACCAAGGTATTCCTGGCCCACTGTTATGCATCACCTGGGGATTTGGGTCCACAGATTTGGTGGGTTTAGGACATCCACGTCAGTGTTGGTGTGCCTGCCTCAGCTGGCAGCATGGCAGCCTGGTGAACGTGAAAAACCGGCCTCATGAGGAATTGATAAATACCTATTGGCTCTCCTCATGCATACCTTTCCATGTCTGGGGATGGAGCTTTGTTCTTTTAGCTAGGCCATCAATTTTCATGGCTTGCCTTAAATCTGTCTTCATGCAAGTTTGGAAAAATAAGATCAAACTAGAGCCCCAGTGAAAAATTAAAGCCAGCAGCTTTATTCTCAACTGAGGCACACAATAAATAAAACCGATAAAACAGAACTAGCATCACACACATATATTTGAAGATGTCGACAGTGGTTTAGGGAATTGTTTCATTTGGGAACAAAGACTCCTCGGATTTTCTACCAGGAACGATAAATAATACTGGCATCTGTTGTAATAAGATATGTTGTAAATAATGCAATCGTACAATTTCCTTGACTGTAGTAGCTGATACTGACTGCTTTTTCTTGATGTGAGCACACATCACATTAACAGAGAGGTTAGCCTTTTTTATGTTTGGGTAGCTTGTTAGGAGTGCACCTGTGCAGTGAGGGGGTCGCACTGTGAGAATAATGACCTCTTCCTGTGTCCCTGTCCCCACAGTGCAGACCCCCTGCAGGCATGGCAATGCTGGCTGCTCCCACCTCTGCCTCCTGTCCCCCGCGGAGCCATTCTACAGCTGCGCCTGTCCCACTGGTGTCCGTCTCCAGGAGGACGGCAAGACCTGCAGCCCAGGTGAGAATCTGCCCCTGGAGCGCGGGCCGGGAGATGCTGCTCTCAAAGTCACGTTGTCTGTTTACGCGACGAGACGTCCCTCTGACGTTCAGGGTGGCACAAGTAGCCGGGAGCATGCCGCACTTTAATCGATAACGTTCGGCGTTTAGAGCATGGGTTGCGTGGGGGGGGGGGGGGGGTCATCTGCAGCCTAGTGTTCTGGATTCCAAACCTCAGCGTGAGGCTGCAGCTGGGAGGGGTAAAGCCACCGAAGGGTGGGGCGCGGTCACAAGCTGTAATTCGATATGATGTCATCTTGTGTGTCACACGGGGCCGATTTGGTTTGAGTGCCAGAGTTCTACAGTGACAGTAAATTCATATTGTGGAGTGAGAATCTAAAAAAAATCAGTACTTTAATGACATTTGTATAAGCAGCATATGAATGAGTACAATCTGATTAGCACCATTACCTACCTCTGGATTGTTGCACTCTGTACGTTACGTTTACTTGTATATTTTGCTTTACTTGCACATCTACATTCATATTTGTAATTTCGATTCTAATCCCGATTCCTGCCCTTTGGTTCCATATTTATCACTGGAGTGAATTCACAGTCACATTATTTGTATGCTGCACATGCATTGCCAATAAAACTGATTCTGATTGGTCCTTCTAAGTAGTGAATGAATTTTCTCATTTTCCACAGGAGCTTCCTCTAGATCCTTCCACCAGCACTTTGCAGTCCCAATGCACCTACTGTAGATAGGGTGGTTGTCTGGTGTGCTTTCATAGCCTCTGAACCCATCTGTCGCATTTTGGACACCAAATTGCAAGGTCCACTTCTTTCCTGTAGAAGGTTAATTAAATGGCTCCATGCACGGCCCACAGTTCTTTATATATCTGGGCCTTATACTGGCTGAAGCCTCGGCGCACAGTGGGATCTGGAAAAGAAAAGGCAGTTTATCTGCTCTGGGCCGTACTGGTCATTAACCCTTTGAGCACCAAGGGATATACGTATTTATCCCATACTTTTAAAATGCACGAAATGGCCTATAATCCTTGCGGTCCTGAAAGGGTTAATCTCATTCTATGTGTAATTAAGCAAATTTAATAGCGATTTAAAATGATAGGGTGCATTTTTAGTCACTTCATTCTAATGTAGACAAAGAATTATAAAGTAACCCCGAGCAGTAGTTATTAATAGAAGTGGGAATTTCTTATCTTCTGAGACCAATGTACAGTGACGTATGTAGTGGTGAAGCATGTAATCCATTTTTTTTATTCTTTTTCCTCCAGTTGAGATGTTTGGTGTGAAAATGTATCGTCAAACCTTTCTGTATTCGCATCTCGAGGGCTTTGACAGTGGTATAATTTGACACATGCTTCTTCCGTTGGTAGCTCTCGCAGAACTTCCCCCAAAGTAGTATTGCAAATTATTCCCCTCGCTAATTCTGGATTTCTTCCCATTATGTCACCATTCACTGCTTCAGCTGCCGGCATCAAAGCGTCTTGTCAGTCTTCTGGAATCCAAGAGCCACACTTTGTAATCTGGTTTTGGATGGTGTGTGATTGTTGGGCCTGCTTCTGTGTGTAAGTCCAGTCTGCAGATGAACCCCAGGTTCGTATAAAGAGAATCTTGTTATGGCTTGTTCTCAGCCGTTTCCTCAGCAATTGCACGTCGGTGTCTTTGACATGTATTTCTTAACAGTGATGTCTGATGTGTGGCGTAGAATGACCCTGAATCACCTGTCAGACCTTTGTTTGAAGAATGCTAAGTGTATCACTATTATAAATTGTCCTTCTTGGGGCATCCCACCCCCATGCTTTCTGTTTCAAGCCAGCATCAAGGATGTGTCAAGAGTTTGGGTGTAAATCCACCAGTTTGGCATCACGTTGAGTCGGGCCTCTTTCACTCTTGACCAAACCTGGCTGGCTTCCTCACCGTCTTACCACAGACTGCTCAGTTTCTTCATGAGGTGAAGGTCACACTCAGAGCCCTTCTCACCTCCACCCCCCCCACATCCCATTGCTCTCCTCCAGGGCAGGAGGGGTGTGTCTGCACCAGTTATCCAGGAAATCAGACCCAATCGAGCCGCGTCCTGTTTACATGTTAAGCAGAGAAATTCCGGGCCCGTCCTGTAGGGCCGCGTCTGCTTGTTTGACTTGCCTAGGCCTTGTTTACATTCCCTTCCTCCTTGACTTTTCTCTCGGGGGGGGGGGGGGGCATATACCCTCTCCGGGGCTTTCGACCGCTTGGAGGTGAATGGGGTCAGAACCCCCCAGTCGTCCCTTGTTTAAAGAAGGTGTGGGGAAAGGTTTTTGCGCGAAAAAAACTCCTTTGTC
>JAACJT020000007.1:20315952-20331536 GCA_009936485.2 Gymnarchus niloticus
AACAGAAACTCAGTCAACTACCCTGTGTGCGCGGGGTGTCATGTAGAAGACAGAGGGGGGGGGGGGGGGGGGGGGGAGGGGGGCATATACCCTCTGCGGAGCTGATGACAGCTTTGAGATGAATGAGGTCAGAACCTCACAGTCGTCACTTGTATATAGAAGTTGTGATGAAATGTATTTGAGCTAAACAAACTCCATTTGCTTTTCTTGGTTGCAAAGACAATAATGCTGGTCATGAATCGGGTGCAATTGTTTTGAAATTTGTGTATAAGGTAAATCATGGGTTAAAAACAAGATCTAAATGTGAAATAGGATATTGTTCTGTTTCTCCTGCCTCACGACTCTGAAACATAAAGGTAACCATTGTATGCCAAGCCTGTGAAAGATTACCCATTTTCTTGCACTTCTCCAAACAAAATTGCTTTCGCTTTTTAAATCTATACTTAAGATCTGAACATTTTCCCAGGCCTCGAATTCCATTGCTAAGGGTTTTCATTGTTATGAAGTCCGGATTAGTATTGAGGTATGCTGTACTACATGGAAGCAATAATATTTGGAATGACTTTGAGGTGCAGCAGTGCCAACAACCAGACCGAACCTACACGGGTGCCCTGGTTTCTTTCAGTTCTTTCAGTTTAGTAAATATGCAATGTAAAATGTACTGTGACAACAAACAACTCTTTGTCGTCGTATATGTTTGGGTAGGTTAGGTTTGTTGTGATGCTAATTAGGTTTGAAGATTCATGATGGCCAGGTGATTTTTTTCCTTGATAATCATGGGTTATTCCCGACTCATGAACCCTTTAATATTCTGAGATATGTAAAGATATCACAAGTGGAACCATGGTTGTTGAATGAGGCAGCTTGATTTCTATTTAAATGTTTGTTTTTTCCAAGATGGGCTCTCAGAATTCCATCTGTTGGAAATTGAGCTTCCCAATAAATTGTTCCTTTCCTTTTATCCTATTGGGTGATGTGTTGTGTGTATTTTTTTTATTTTTTTTTTCCCTGTTTATATGCACTTGCTTCCTCCATTTGTTAGTGTCTTCTTTACAAACCTAGGAGCGGAGGAGGTTCTGTTACTGGCCCGTCGGACCGACCTGCGCCGGATTTCTCTGGACCTGCCTGACTTCACCGACATTGTGCTGCAAGTAGACGACATCCGGCACGCCATCGCCATCGACTATGACCCGGTGGATGGCCATGTGTACTGGACAGACGACGAGGTGAAATCCATTCGACGTGCTCGCATCGATGGCAGTGAAGCTCAGACACTGGTCTCCACGGAGATCAGCCATCCGGACGGCATAGCCGTAGACTGGGTGGCACGCAACCTGTACTGGACAGATACGGGCACTGACCGCATCGAGGTCACCAGGCTCAATGGTACCTACCGCCGCATTCTGATCTCGGAGAACCTGGATGAGCCCAGAGCCATCGCTCTGGACCCAGTCAGAGGGTATGTGGACTAATGTTTGTTTTTACAGATCTACAGTACTGTGCAAAAGTCCTGAGCCACCCCTCATTTCTTCATATTTTGCTAGGATAATGGGACAATAGGTACAGTGATTTATTGCAGCAGCATCATCTGATCATCTGTAATATTCTGCACGTTTCTTCACTGGTTCATGCCTTAAGTTAGATGGCTTAGTTATGCTTGAAAGATTCATATGTAGGTCACTGTGTGGCTTAACAAACAAAAAAACATTCCTCTGAAACTGGTCAGGTACAGAGACTGAACTGAAAATAAGTCCAAAACTTCAGGAAGCTTGGAGAGCTATTCCTCAAGGCTACATTTAAAAAATACAACACAGTCTGGCTCATTGGATGCAAAATATGAAAAAATGAGGGGTGGCTCAAGACTTCTGCTCAGTACTGTACATTCATGAGCTGGATCCAAGTGTTTAAGCTGAACCCTACCTAACACATTGAAGTTGTACATATCAATGGCACATTTGGATATGGAATTTTTGGCAAATACTGCATAACCCTTGAACATAAATTCTAGGGGCATTCAATAGGCCTTAATGTATCAGAAATCCATCGCTGAGTCGTCTTTTTGGTTACCGCAGTACTTCTATGTTCATGAGCTGATGTTTTACGTTTGACTAGCCTTGTAAATAAAGGACAGCAGGAGTTAATGCATCAGTGAATAGGTCTCTGCCTCAGGAGCCCTACATCCGTGTTTTGTCACAGATACATGTACTGGACAGACTGGGGGGAGAAGCCCAAGATCGAGCGCGCCAACCTGGATGGAAGCGATCGCCTGGTCTTGCTCAACTCATCGCTGGGATGGCCCAATGGCTTGGCCCTCGACTACGTGGCGGGCAAGCTGTACTGGGGGGACGCCAAAACCGACAAGATTGAGGTATTGTAACGAATGCGGGCAGCTGCAGTCTGTGATGCGTGTTCTCTTCATGGGGGTACGCTGCCACTCAAAGGTTTTGGAACACCCTAAGTTTTACCATTTTTGGTTCAACTCTAAGCAGTGCTCTCATTGCGAGAAACCCTGTCTGAACTATTGGAGGAAGAGGTTGGCGTAGTATGTCACTCAGCGTGTGACTGTGCCCAGCGATGGGCTGGCACCCCTTACAGGATGTCCCCCACCTTGGGCCCTAGCTGCCTTGAAAAGGCTCCAGGGCCCCTGTACCCCTGCTTAGGATAAGCAGCTTGGGAAATGCATGGATGGGAAGAATGAGGTAAATGGATGGAAGATGAGGAAACCTTGAAAGTGATTATTGGGCCTGCAGAAACGCATGACTTTCACTCTATTTTGGATGCTTTGAGATGAAATAGATAGAAAGGTCAAGTCTTTACAGCCAGCAAGTGGAAATCATTTCCGGGCCCTTCTCCAGCAGTGTGGAAGTGAACATTCAGGAAACGTGTTAACAAAACAGCTACTATTCAGTTGAGTCTGAGATTTACCCTTATTATTTGCCGTCCTGTACCTTTCTGTCCTTTTGTGTGTGACACTGATGGTGCTGAAATGGTTAAAAAAAAAAAAAATCACAAACTTGTATTCAGAAGCTGATAGTGCATCTGCAGCCTTTGACCTGGGAATCCATTTCCTGCTTTCCATACTCCTCCCAGTCCCGTCTCTGCTTAACTTCCCACTTTACTGTTACTCTCATGATACTCCCTCTTCCTCTGGTGCCCACTGAAACCAAACAGGCAATGTTGTGATTCTGTGTGTCAGTTGTACTCAACGAGATTTTGTCACGGCGTGTGCAAAATGAACGATAAGACGTACTACGGCTCCCAATTGATTTCACTTTCAGCGTTATTTATGCAGCGGTTTTGTACTCAAACACCTCCTAGTATCCCTCAAAATAGCAGCTACAGATATTTTGGTGGTGTTTGGGTGTGGTGAATTCTGAGCTTTTCAGAATGGCTATACCTGGTTTTGGTGAAACTATTTTAATAGCAGTCTTGGAACTGTTTGGAATCCAGAATCTTGAAGTTCCGTCCAATTCTCTAAAGCCTCAGTAATTTTTACCAGCATAGCCGTGCTCAAATCCTCCTTGTTTGTCTTTCATTGTCTTGGACTTCCTGTTCGTCAGTGCGATGGTTTATTTATTTACTTTTATCATCTAGTTTAGCTGGCCCATCTCAGGGCTAGCCTTTCCATTGAAAGTGTCACTCCTGTTCAGTGACATATTGGGACACAGCATTCTCCGGTATCTCTGGATGGCATGAATTGGGTCAAATTCTGGTAGGCTGGAACACCAAGGATGCTGTAGGGTGAAGAAATGAGAATATTATATTGTACCCCCATTCAAAGAAAGCTGTAGCCTTTCCTATTGAAAACAGCTGTTATCTATGAAATCTGACCCCTCGTTTAGTTAATTCTTGCCTTTTTTTTTTAAATAGGTCCTTGAAATAGTTTGAAAGCTCCTATAGCATTAAATAATTTTAAATATGCATGCCAAGAAAATTCATTTAAAATATCCCCCCCACCTTAATTTTTTTTCTGTTGGGTTAAGAAGGTGTTGCTCATTGCAGAGCTTAATTTGTTGGATGAAGCACGAGGGGGGGAAAAAGACTCGCGTGGGGAAAAAAAAAAATACGGCCGTTGTGTTGGAGTCGGATGGAGCTCAGCTGAGATTCCGTTCCTTTTTTTCCATCTCTCTGTGGGGGAGGTGCTTGCATGCTGGAAGGCCCATTTGTTATGGTGTGTGGATTGATGCGCACAAGCTCTCCTGCTGTGTGAGCGGCAGCTCGTCTCTGTACTCTGGGGCCTTTCCATCTGCACACTGGGTCGCGGCGCGGTAGGGGGCTGCGTCCAAGTCTTTCCTCTAAACGCCACTTGGCAGGACCTCGTAGCGGCACGGACCGGCCTCCCTGCTCGGCCCTGTGAACACCTAGCCTAACAGAGCAGCGAAATAGGTGTCCCCCTTTAAAAAAAAAAAAACACATTGGCACTTGACTTTGGAATTTAAATAAAAACGTGTGTGGCTTCCTCCCTATGATCAAAACAGACGCTTGGTTTTTGTAATAGCACCCCTACAGATCTGTCTGTGTGTGTTTTTGGGATATTAAGGCTATGCTGAGAGCTAATGAGGAGACTGGACTTCCTTTGCCTGCATGTAAACTGTTTCTGCATCTTTAATGTCACAGTACTTGGAGGAATATCTTGGGGAAAGTCAAAATACCAACCAGGGATGTCTGTCACATGGTGCTAAGCAACTTGACCCGATTGGTTATTGTTGTGAGGGTGGAATTTGTACAATATTGACTGTGGTTCTGTCTCAGACATCTTTAAGAATTTGTTGCCAGTTTCGAAGTCTTTTCAAAGGTCCATTTTCAATGGACGAGAGTCATCTTAGTAATGGAATTACGTCCTGCCCTGGTTTTCCATCTGTGTAAACACCTGTGAGAGTTCCTTGATTTAGCAGGGGGGTGGGCAGGCTGTGTGCTTTGAAGCCTTGAGGCTGCTACTTTGTATGAGCAATAAACGAAGGGGGGAGGGGCCCGAAGCAGGGAGTGGAGGGGGCCGGTGAGCTGGTTGCTTTTCATGCCGCAGTTGACCAATGGCATGACTGAAAGAGGGGCCCCGTCGGGTTTTTGAAGGTGACCCCCATACACAATGAAGACATAAAAGGGCCAGGCAGGGCCTTGAAGCAGCCACCTTGTCAGATGCACAGCAGAGGGGGCAGTGCTGGCCTTAGGGCCCCAAAACTGCCCTTAAGTGTGCTCTACTCAGCTCTCCTCGCCAGGCTTCTTCAAACTCGCGTAATGGCAGCAGGTCTTTCTGCCTTTCCCACATAAAACCACTTTGGCCTGAAAAGGGGAACCCGCTTGAAGTGGTAATGGCCCGAAATCCCAGTGCTTTAAAGTCATTCGTAATTTATCATTAAAGATTTCACATAATGAAGGTTTTGTTTTGCCTTTCCCTTCAGCTTTTTTAAATGGCTATTCATGATTCTGGGTCATTTTTCAGCAGAGAAGGGCCGCATTTACACGTATTGTTTACCTTTTTCTGGACTTGGGCTTTTCTCAAGATGAGACCAACATTAAGTCTTGAATGAAAGGTTTTGAAAGTTTCTTCTGCCTTTGGAATGTGGCCGTTCACTGCCTCAGTGGTTATAAATAGAAGTGTGGAAGCTTTGGCTCTCTCCTCCTGTTCCTTTCTTTTATTTTCCCCCTTTTCGATATGGGTGTTTTAAGATGACAGACGTTTTGTTTGTTTTTTTTTTTTTAGGTTTTTATTTTTTTGTTTGCTACTAAACCGCATACCTCTGGGACAAATTGGGTTTCCACTGCATACGCTGTCGTTTACTGTGTCTGCCTTCGCTTCGCTCACCGCATTGCTTTGAAGCTGTCTCTCGCTCTCTGTTCTTGAGCTGTTTGACTGTGAGAATGAGTTCGTTGTCGTAACCTGGGGGGGGGGTTCGAGATGGCAATAGTGGACCGCAGGCTGCATTATTTTACATGCGGTGCTGAATGTTGGATTTTGAACCCCCTCCAAGAACCTCCACCTCTGATGTTTGCTTATGCATTCGGGCAGCAGGGCTAATTATTAATAGCATGTTGACTGGAAGGCCTTTAATTTCCTCTTCATTTAAACTGTATGGGAGTCAGGCCCACTTGGTCATGTTTGTTCGTTAGATTTCGGTCCCTGTGTTTTGATGACAACACTTTTAGCTGTGGAATTTCCTGTAAACAGATTGAAAAAACAAGATACCGGTGAGTTCTCCACCCCCCTGGCCCACATACACCTTATCCTCTTGGCATTATTGCTGTTGTGCCTCATTGTTGGTTGGATTTAGCTTAAACGGCTGTATTTCGCGTAGCAGAACTGGCTCTGTAACCTTATATATTTCTCCTTGCTTTAGGCTATGGAAATCCTTGCAGTTATTAAAAACAGCAAGGTCACTTCATGCAGTGTGTTAATGCTGGTGGTATTCACCAAGACTACGTTTGGAGTTTTTAATCTGCGCTGCTTCCAAAGACATGAAAACGAATTTGAGATTTGTATTCCTAAATAAATGTGTCCCAGTGTAACACATCACAAAAGGGGCCTTCAGTGAGCCAAAGAAGGGGCCAGGTTACAATAAAAAGAACAGGGTTTTAAAAGAAAACAAGGCCTCGTAATAACCCAGGCCAAATGGCAACATGGTGAATTGCCTGGTAACCCGGCTCGTTGCTCTTGTTGGACTCATTAGCTTTGCAACGTGTGGCTAGTAACAGCGAAACACCAGAGCCTTGGGGGCGAACGATCCTCCGCAGGTTTTCTGTCATCAGTATTTCGAGAACAAAAACCTACACCATATTTTCGCAACATTTTTCCATCTAGTGTACCCAGATCGTGTCCAACGCACCGGGTCATGGTTATATTTGATCTGGGGCGAAGCAGAGCAGCTGTGTCCGGTGCCAAGGGTGGCTTTTGTGATGGGGCTTGTTTTGAAGACAGTGAGGAATAAAATGTCATGACAGACTGCTTGACCTCCCAAAGGTTCTGCTCTATAGTCGGCACAAGTGATCCGACCCCAGGCCCAGCGGTAGGGAGGTAGAACGTTGCTGGGAAATGTGTGTGGAGGAGAAAAACAGCTCAATTCTTGGTGACACATCAATCCGAGTTGTGTGTGGGGTTTTTTTTTGGTGTGAGTTGCCGTTTCTGTCAAGGAACTTTACCTTATATGGCTACTAGAACAGCATCCCATCTAGGAAAACCCACAAGTGTTTGGTTAGGTTGCTTGGCCAGAATGTTTTGTATGTAGTAGTTAACGAGAAGGAAAGGATTACATATTTAAAATGTTTTTTCTTTTATGACTCACCTTATTTGCATTAATTATTACAAAATTGTTTGCCTATTAGTCTAAAACAAATAATGGAGGTTCAAGGGATGTGGCCCACATCTTCACAGCCTGTGTTCGATTTTCACACTTGGAACAATTGGAATGGTTCCGAATACTGTCAGCTTTGTCAGTTTAATTTTTCCATTTATTTAAGAGAAATTACACTTGAAACCACGATGGACCAATGCCATTTGTCGTAAAAGCCGAAAAGACCAAGGGGGGCCTCATTAATGTTCCCGCTTCACAAGGCTACCCCTTTAGCTTCCTGAGGGATAGCCTGCTGCCTGTGGCTGTCAGGGGACACAGTTCCCTTGGTAGCTGCTGCTGTTCTGGCTAACTGAGGCTTATTAGCATGGTGGTGCCCGTCTTCCTCTCCCTTTATAGCCAACACGGCTATTAGGCTGTCCACTAGCAATGCCTCCCATATGTTTGTAAGGCTGCATTTAGTATGAATTTACAAGCGACAAGATGCTGTTCAAATGAGACCTGAAAGAAGGCCTTTCCCACCCCACATTTTCTGCCTGGGATCCCTTTGACTGCCTGGCGTACCGGGTGACGTGTCTCAGGCCCAGCCAGGCCGGGGCCTAAACCTGACGTGTAATGAGAATACGTGGGCAGTTATAGGGTGCTGTGTGACGTTAGCTACATTCTGCCGGAGTCAGATTCCAGCTCTCCTAGTTTCCTTGCTCTATTACAGCAAGGAAAGGTATAGACTGACACCAGGAGACATTAGTTCTTGAGCTTGTTCTTGACGTTGTGTTGATTTAATGCCCATGCCCTGGCCTGTTGGTGTGCTTATTGGGGTTTATGGTAGCATTACCGTGGCAGTGCTATTCGTAGAGGTAATAGAAACTGAGCGTGGTACAGAAGAGGATGTTTGTTTTATGTGTTCAGAAGTTTTAATTTGTTCTTTAACCTGAAGTATTATGCTACTCTTATGCTCCAATTGAGGGACATACAGCATTACATAATTTGGGTTGTGAATCTGAACAAAAGATTTTACTATTGTTTTGATGGTCTTAATTTGAGCAACTGAATTTCCTGCAACTTGTCTAGAGATGGCATATATATGGGGCAACGCTTAACATTATCCATTTTTAAATACGCATTTTTCCCACTTTATTTTGAGTGTTGGTCTCATCTACAAATTGGACTTTGATATCAAGATGTGGTCACATTTGGAGCAGGACAAAGCAGATTAGGTGCCTTAAAGAGAGGGGGGGAGAGAGAGAATGAGAACAGGAAAGGGAGAGGGGTTCCTGGGCCAACATTTAGTCTGAATTCCTTTCATGCAGATCTTGGCCAAATATTGAAAATGGAAGATTAGAAAACAGATAAGTATGATTTGCAGCTGAGCCATAGCTTTAGAAGCATGGGCCAAAACTTACGTGAAGGTCTATAAAATTTCAAAGCAATGTTGCAGTTAGAAGTTTTCCTGTGCAAAGCTGCTCAGGGGGGATGATTTTTAGATGGTAGTTATTGATTAAACTTGGTAGGGAAGGCTTGATGTCCCTTGAAGAAAATGAGGCAGGTTTAACATTTTCTCAGTGATTTTGCAAAACAAAAAAATCAAAATGATCAAAGTTTTTTTTAAAAAAAAAAAAAAACTCTGCGGGAATTCTCTGATCGGTGGGTGAGACTCATCCATTTTCACGCTATTCAATACTAAAACTATTTGTCTTCGGTCAGCTTAATAAATCTCAAAATCCTTGGGCTTTCTACATGCAGCCTTCAATGTAAAAATTGGGATTTAATATTGTCTGATATCCAAAAATATGACCCACTAATGGAACTTGTAGCTTTGTACAGATGATGCACACGAGCACAATCATATTCTATTCATTTAATAATCTATTGTTTTTTTGCACAGTTTATTTAATTTGTAAACCATTTTGACAGACTGAAATTTCAGATTTGTTCATCTAGCGTTCTTTTCGCTGAAACATTGTGAAGTTGATGGAAACGGAGGGTTTAGCTGACTACATCCTTTGGAGCATGCAAGGGCTGCACGGACGTCATGTGTCTGTGAAATTTGTATGCATCTCTTAAGAGGGGCCTTTAAGAATGGACTTAGAATTAGGTCTAAATAAAGCCTTTGGAAGTTTGACTTGTGTCTGAATTTCAGATGAGACTTTTTGTTTTTTCATTTTGTTTTCTACGTTGAGGGGGGAAAAAAAATCACTCTTGCCATAAAATAAAATGCCACGGGCGTTGAATGGCACAGAAGAAAAAAATGTTACTGCCATCTTTGAGTGGAGTTGGCCATGTCGAATCGTCTCTAAAAATGAATAGCAGTTTTGTAAGACGTTACAAAGGCTCCTGCTGATAGAAAGGCCATCAAAGTGCCAATTGTGTTTCTTTTTGTGGCACCCTTCGATTTAATGGGATGTGACAATTTTCCTGCTTACATACTGCAAAAAAGTTTAAAGTGTAACTGCTATAAGTTTAACCATTACATTAAGCGTGTGTTTTAAGTGATCATTACTTTATTACTTCATAATTAGACCTGTCTCATTGTGAGAGGCTGGAGTCCCAGTTGCTTTTTTTTTTTTTTTTTCCCTCCCACTTCCCATTCTTAGCTCTGCTGACTCGTACCCCTATCCCGTGGCTGAGAGGGGGCCACTTCACAAAGCAGTAACCTGGCTGAAATCAGGCCCGGGCTCCCTGGCCCGCAGTTAATCCTGTGACACGCTGGAAGGGAAGCTGAGCTGGTGGAAATGTCAGGAGGTGGGAGAACATGGCTTCATACCAGCTGCTTTACTTGTACCTGGATTAGAGAGGCGAGTTCGTGAAGGCCCTGAGCAGAGGTGGTCTATGCCTTCCCCCGTCGCTCCGACCTGACTGCCGCATTGCTGAAGTATTACAGCGTAGTTCCCAGCTACATCTCTGTTTTAATAACTGGCGTCGTCAATGTCCAGCTAACATCAGCTGCTTGAAGGCTTGGCGTCTCGTGTTCCAGTACTTCTGGCAGCACATGGGGGGGAACAGATGTTTGAAAGGGGTTTGCATTTAATAAGATGGAGACTCTTACATGACATTGTGTTCACCTAGGATGCTTAAAGCACGTTAACTTATTTTAGTTTAGGGTGTGAAGTCTCAGTTGACCTGAGAAGATGGATCTGAGAAAATTCATCTTAATATGAGCTGCTCTATTTATTTGAATTGGTAAGTAAAACGATGCAAGATCTACATTTTAAATATTTATGAATGGTTTGACTGTAACACATGCTGTACTTATTTTGTTACATACTAATGCCGGAAATTTTTTTTTTTTTTTTTTAAATCCATAAAGTGCCATAGTCTTCCTCTGCCCTGTCCTATGAACAAAAGACGCTACATCTCCCCTCTCGGCTTATGTTTGAGTCTTTACACATTTTTCACATACCTTTTGAGTGAGTGTGTTTAGCTGTACATACGAGCCAAGTATGTAGGTCTGTTGGCTTGTTTCCTTCCAGCGGGGCATCTTCCCAGGTTGCTACGGTCTCTGCAACCTTGATTTTTTTTTGGCAGTAAGTAAACGATTCGCCTGCGTGTTTCTTTCTGCAGCCGAGCCCCGGCCACAGTCCTGCCCCCAAAGCTAAGAGGGAAAAGCGTAAAATAAAAGTTCCTCTGCCATATGTTCAGAGCTGTTTGGTGAATCTGTTTGTCCCTTTACTGTCTTGTCTTTCTCTTCACCTTCATTTATGAGGGTTTACACTCAGATTCTTTAGGAGTGATGCCATTTCCCTCTAACAATCCACTTTTTTTTTTTCCCTTTCAAGCGCTACAATGTTGTAAAGAGTAATTTCAGATTACGTGCCTGCTGAAACTTTTTTTTTTTAGTCATGCTTTCTCCCTAATGAAGAGAAGCTGGCTGCTTTTCCAGCTGTAGGAAGGGTCGGACTGTTTTTGCAGAAATAAATCAAGCTGACACTACCTCAACAGCAGGTTGCCTCATCTTGCTGTGTACGGTTCATACAGGAAGGACTCCAAAGAGGAAGTTTAGACACGTTACAGGAAGTCATTGATCTAAGTGCTGCATATCAAACAAAAAAGCAATTATAATGCACAAAACACTGACAAACTGCCAGTGGGCCATTATCCTCATATTACACAATGAAAATTACTTCTAAACTCTCTATTTTAATTGTACAATTAATTGCCCAAGACATGAATCGGAATACAAATGCTGCCTTGGCATATAAACATCCTAAGTTGGAGTATTATGAAATTCCCTGCAGGGATTTGAGCTGTGAACTCTTGGTAGTTAGGCTTGTCATGCAATGAATTTTTGTTTTCTCGTTAAGGTTATGGAGCAGTGTCTTGATCCTTGATCTAGATTAATCGCTGTCCTCTAGTTCTGGTTTTGAAAGACACCAGTAGTAGTGGAGTCTTTGACCAGCTGTGTACTGCTCTCTGCCCCGGAACACTCTGGAGTAGGTGTGTTCTGGGTTCGAGCAGGCTTTGGGTTGCTCTTTAAGGAGACACAGAAATAGGTCTGCACTCAAGATCTTGACACAGTCTGTAGTTTTGACAATCCTGCATATGGATACTGATCTGCTTTCTCCAGCAATTCCTGTTTCTATTGATTGTACTTATTCTGGCTCCACTCCTAGCCTCCTCTCTGATATTAGGAATCCTACCTCCAAGCTCTTTGGTCCAGGGGCAATTCCGTCGATAGTCCTGAATCCCCGTCTGGCCCCCAAATGAGTTTTTGTTAACGTGATTGGTGGCTGCTTTTTCTTTTTGTTGATGTGTGCCCCTCCAATGGAGCAGCTGGCCTCAGGTTTTGAAATGGTCTAGATCTGCCCCTGCTTTTGTCTGTTGGGATTTAGTCACTTAAAAGTGAGGAACCGCAGTTCAGTTGAGAGCATCATCCTACAGTTGTATGCACTGTATTTTATTCACTCTGTGTTGCTGCTGCGAGAGCTGTGGTCTCAGTCTTCATCTTGCGTGATCTGCAGGCGATCAATATCGATGGGACAGGGAGGAAGACCCTCCTGGAAGACAAACTGCCTCACATCTTCGGCTTCACGCTGCTGGGTGAATACATCTACTGGACAGACTGGCAACGGCGCAGCATCGAGAGGGTGCACAAGACGCAAGCCGTCCGTGAGATGATCATCGACCAGCTGCCAGATCTCATGGGCCTGAAGGCCACGAGAGTCACCAAGACATTTGGTAATGGAGAGTTCTCCTTCCCCGCTCCCCACATTCATTTCTTTTTCCCAAGCTTGCTTAATGTGATCCATGCGTGATGGCTGGTAAGGCATCTTCTAAAAAAAAAAAGTACCTTCTCATGCAAGGTAAAATGGGTAATTGCCATCACATGTTTGACCCTTTGCATTCCTGGTGACTGTTTTCTTAAAGCAGTATTTTGTAGCAAATTAGGTTTGACCTGATTGAAATATTTTTCAGATAACTTCTGAAATTATACTAACGAGGGAAGATAGCGTGACAAAAAGAATGATGTCAGGATGTGGCGTTTAAGTACGACGACCTCAATGCAACGGCAATCTCTGCAGGCACCAACGCTTGTGCTGTGGACAATGGTGGGTGCAGTCACCTGTGCTTCCACCGGCCGCAGGGGCCCATCTGCGCCTGCCCCATGGGTCTGGAGCTGCTGAGCGACATGCACACCTGTGTGGTGCCCGAGGCATTCCTGCTCTTCACCAGCCGTGCCGACATCCGCAGCATCTCGCTGGGCACCAGTGGCAGCGATGTGGCCATACCCCTTGGCGGTGTCAAGGAAGCCTCTGCCCTGGACTTCGACGTCTCTGAGAATCGGATTTACTGGACTGACGTCAGCGCCAAGGTCCCGTCTGGGAACCTTTTAATCTGAGACTTTGTCACTTGATTTTTTTTCTTAGAGCATCTTACAATGTCTTTGGATGCAGCCGCATATATAGAAAAGAACTTCAATTGTCAATGTAGCATTTCTCTCACTCTAGTGTCATGTGACTTCTGCCTTTCCCTATGTAGACCATCAGTCGGGCTTTCATGAATGGCAGTTCAGTGGAGCACGTGATTGAGTTTGGCCTGGACTACCCCGAAGGAATGGCAGTGGACTGGATGGGACGCAACCTCTACTGGGCTGACACTGGGACCAACCGCATTGAGGTGGCCCGACTGGATGGCCAGTACCGCCAGGTGCTGGTGTGTAAGGACTTGGACAACCCCCGTTCTCTGGCCCTGGATCCGGCTAATGGGTAAGAGGGATGAATGAACACTTTCTATCCCAATTGCTTGACATACTTGATGTGTTGTTTGTTCTGCAATTCCAACTGAAAGGAAAACGTGCATCATGAAGCATTTTTCCCTCTGATTATTCATTTGTTTAAAGGTTATTTACTTTTTTTCCTCATGCTTCTCATTATTTCTCATTGATTAGTCATGTGCGGTTTTTTGCCGAGGTTCAGCTGCTGTACTGCGTTCATCTTTTCCAGAAGGTTGACTGTAGCTAACGTCTGCTCTTCTGGCTCATGTCTGAGCGAGCTTGGCAGGCAGTAACTTGCTGGTTGTTTGACGGACCCCGCAGTGCAGAAGGGGCGAATCTAAACCTCATCAGTCTGCCCTCCCTCTTTGACAAGACGTGGATGGTTTGTCCTGCAAATCGAGGCTCCCTGTCTGGATGACTGATACAACCCAGATTTGACTGTGACCTACCCTCTCGAACCCAGATTACCTTGGGACAGTCGCGTAGCGAAAACCTGCAGTCAGAAAGCTTATGGACACCCAAGATTTAATTTCATTCTCCTGCACTGTTCAGATCTTCCATAAGTAACCTGTATTCTACACCTTTCAACTCACTATAAGCAATGGTGGCATTTGCACTAGTTAACCGTAGGGCATTGTGTTCATCGGGGACTCAATCATTTGTCATATTTGGGTGGTACACTTTTTTTTTTTTTTTTTTTTTTTTTATTCCTCAGGAAACCCTCTTTAGATCTTCCGGTCACTGTTTTAGCTGTTATACAAGGTCGAGTTCATAGAGGTTATATCCTCTCATTTTCTGCTGTTGGAGCGTTGCCTTGATTGATGTATTTATTTGCATTATGCTGGAAATTGCTGGCTGTTGTCAGCCGTGCAGTCTAATCGGTTCCAGAAACGCGAAACTTGCTTAGCAGCCAGATCTTAAGCCCAAGTAGCACGCCTGCCCACCATGTCTGCTCTTCACATGGTCCACAGCTACATGTACTGGACGGAATGGGGTGGAAAGCCACGCATCAAGCGAGCCCACATGGACGGCAGCAACATGGTAGCCCTGGTAGAGAAGCTGGGCCGAGCTAATGGCCTCACCATTGACTACGTCGATCAGAGGCTCTATTGGACAGACCTTGACACCTGCATTATAGAGTCCTCCAACATGCAAGGTAAATCACCCTCTTCGTCTCCCTTCTCATGCTGCGGTTGGAGCACAGCAATTTCTCATTTGTAAATCTGCCAGATGACGCAGTACATCGGCTGTCTAAATTAACGAGGACCGTGCAGACCATAGAGAACACGGCCAGACCAAACCTGTTTCTACAATGTTAAACTTCCAAAGCATACGCACAATTATAAAACAACTGCTCACTTGACAGTTCTCAAGTTATGTGCCAAGTATGTGTTCTGCAGCCTATATCCATTACAAATATGCCAACTTGGATTACATTCATGCTTGTACAAGTTAATGATGCCTTTTTTTTTTTTTTTTTTTTAAACCTCTGATTTCAGTCTGGTTATAAAAATAAATCCGGCTCAGAAATCAATGAACTTAAGTAGTATCATGACTTAAAAGCATCTTATGTCTTATAAAGGATTGTCCCTTTAAGGAAATGAGACCTTCATTGTGTGCTTTTTCCATATCTCCTCAGGTCAGCAGAGGGAAATTGTTGCTGACGACCTGCCCCATCCTTTTGGGCTGACCCAGTACCGGGACTACATCTACTGGACGGACTGGAACCTGCGCAGCATCGAAAGGGCCGACAAGCGCAGCGGCCTGAACCGTACGCTGATCCGGGGCCACCTGGAGTACGTGATGGACATCCTGGTTTTCCACGCGTCACGGCAGGATGGCTGGAACGAGTGCTCTCAGGACAATGGCCACTGCGGCCATCTTTGTCTGGCCACTCCTGAGGGTGCCCGCTGCCGCTGTGCATCGCACTACACCCTAGAGGCCAATGGCAGGAATTGCAGCTGTGAGTCACTCCCCCGCCCCCCCCCCCCCCCCCCCCCCCCCCCCGTGCCCGGGCTCCCCCCGTCTTCTTTTTTCTGTTTTTTTTGTTTTTTTGTTTGTTTATTTATGTTTTTTTTTTTTGTTTTTGT
>JAACJT020000007.1:20331636-20359844 GCA_009936485.2 Gymnarchus niloticus
CCCCTCCACTGAGCACAGCTACTTCCACCTCAGTCCCCCGCCTCCTTCACCCTGCACTGATTCCTCGTGACCCTGGGAAACCGGCGTGTCTGTAAATACTTTTAAATATGAACAAATAAGATAATTCTATTTTATTAGTCTCCACTAATGGTCATCTTTCAATGGGTGATGGGAGGGACTCCTCTCAACTTCAGGCCAAAAGAAATGCTTGTACAGTTGAAATGTATATGCTTTTTCTTATTTGATTTTTGAATACATGATATCATTCAGTCTGTTTCCAACCTGTAGGCCCTGCATTTTAAAACAAAATCCTCGGTGTCAATTACAGTTAAGTCTGTCTGAAGGAAATTATTTTCTGGTTCCTTCTCTTGATTACCTGGAGCTATGGTATAAGGTGCCCACCGGTCTGTGGAAAGCTTCCCTAATGATACCTGCCAAGAGCAGCCCACCTCTAATGGTGCTCCCACCAAGACCGCTTGGAATAGAAATGACTGTTACGTTGAGTGGCGAATCCGATCACTGCCGCAAAGTTTTTTGTTTTTTTTTTTGAACATTAAATATTCACAAACTGTCTGCTCATTTCCATGTTTCTAATCGGTTTGCTGCTACTGTATATTGTTTGCGTTTTATAAAATATGATTAACTGATTAATATGTTTAATATCATGCTGTCAATAGAATCACACGTTTATAATGTTTCAATGTAATGTATTAATGCTGCTTGTTGCATAAGTGATTTTCGAATGTGTACAGATCAGTGTGAATGAAAATACGTGTATTTTTGTAAACGGGGAAAAAGAATCGACGTGGAAAAACAATTGTAAATACCATTTGGGTGGTGTGGGCTTAAAGCCAACATGTAACCTTGCACAGCATGAAATTATTTTTTATCACTCACGAATATTAATTTCAGCTTACAGAAAATGCGTGAAGTGAGGCATGCGCTTCAATGCGAGTATCGTCCTTTTGAAAACATCCTCGGGAAGAGCCGAAGGCAACAGCAGGGCTCGTGTTTATCCAAAGATGGCACTTCCTGACCCTTGTGTGAAGGTTAAATTGGTCACTCCAGGACTTTCCATAAATGTAACATTCTTCCAGCAGCTCTTCAAGGCTATAACGTCTTTGAGGGTGAGCTTGACCTGAAAAGACTCGGTGTCAAGTGTCCGAAAACACGGAACTCTAGAAGCAGAAATGAGTTTTAAAGGAAGTAACATTAGTACCGGGTGGCTCAGTGTGGCGCACCATAGCCTCACACCTCCTGAATGTTCCCACCCATGAGAAGCCCCGTTTTCTCCTGCAGTGCAAAGACGTGTAGTTGGCCAGTTGTCGTCTCTAAATAGCTCATAGTGTGTGACTGCGTATGCGTGTGGTCCATAATGGACTAGCTGACATGTACACTATTCTGTCTAGGAGTAGGCTCCAAACTAACCCTGCACCGAATATGTAGGTGGAATGTGGAAGGGTTGGTGGAATATTAAGATAAGGAAGAAAATGAAATAAAATATTGAAATATGGTCAAATATCGTTCAATACTCACCCTGTTCCTGCTTAATATGGGTATATATATAGTATGAAAAGGGAATTCATCCAAGTATATCACAGATGTGGTACAAAAGTTTAAATTTGCTGTGTTAAAAGAACAAAACAGAAGCCCTCATTAATATTCAGTAGCTATAATGTGCAGTTTGAGCATGTCTCAAGTGATCTGTGAATTTGGCTGAAGCACTTATTTTCAAATGGAAACCCTTGTAATAGGGGCTACTGAACACAATTCAGACAAGTGTCTTAAGTCTAATTGCAGAATATCTGCTTTTAAAAGGCGTCCCTTTCTAGTAGGCAGCCTAAACATGTCATTTTGCACCTGATCGTGTCATATTGGTGCTTTTCCTGGGCATGGGATGTGGTTTCCAAGTTGTTTTCTAGTATTAACCTGCCAACGAGGATGATCCTCTTATCCCTAACTACAGTTCGAGTGTTGAAATTGAGGATGATCGCGACACAGATGTGGTCATCCTCAGTTTCACCTTTGGTTAGTATCCTTGGCCTTGGCACAGATCTGGTTCTGGCTTTGGTATCTGATACGGTGGTCACTGTGGCGACCTGCTGCCAGGTTCACAGAGCGATGCAGCTTCTGCCCCGCCTGCTGCCCCACCTGCTCTGACTAAGCACATCACTGACACTGCCTGTGGTCACACACTTCGTCCCAAAACCAGCTCTGGTGCCTTGTGTTGTGTGTACATCTGCCTTGTACAGTATCCCCCTGTGATCATTTTTCTTTTGTACAATAGCAATTTTTATATAATAAAGGTTATATTTTAATGAAAGCAATGTATGTTTGTACTTTACAGTGCCATATGAAATGTATTCCCGAAGCGCAGTTGAGGATGAATCTAAAACCCTGAGGAGTGACGTGGGCTGGTCTAGGGTTGAGGGTGGAGAACCTTTCATTTCTTCTCTCATGCTTTGGTATAGAAGCGTCTGTTCACCGTAATCCAGGAAGTAAAAGGCCTTTCTATCCAGAGATGGGCGTTTGACAATTTCTGAGCATTGACAGATCATTGTTTTGGGATGGGGGTTGCCAGGCAGTAAACTTATACTCTTACTAGGTGAAGCAATTTGCTTGCAGTACCCATGTGGAAGAGCCTATCAGTGATATCTCCTTAGGACCTAAGCTGGCACCTTATTGACTCTGTCTATAATCCTTTATTCCTTCTAACTGCCTTAAATTGTACTTTCAATTTTTTTTTTTTTTTTTTTGTTTTAGCTATTTTTACATTTCAGTCTATAAATGTTTCCTTGGTTGTTTTCATTACCATCTGCTGCCCCCCTCTGGCCAGATGTTGTAAATTCAGCTTTTCTGCATAATAGAATGGCGACTCTTGGGGTAGCCTTAGTCGCTGGCACTGTTGCCTCATACCTCCAGGAATGGGGTCGGAATCTTCCCTCTGCCCTGTGTTCGTGGAGTTTGCGGGTTCTTCCTATGTTGCGTGGGTCTCCTCCAGACAATCTGGTTTCCTCCTGTAGCCTGAAGACGTGGCTAGGCTGAGCGACCTGTAGGGTGTCAGTACGTGCATGTGTGTACTGGGGGTGTAACGGTACACTTTTTCCACGGTTCGGTATGTATCACGGTTTTTGGACCACGGTAACGGTACGGTTTCGGTATCTTTATATTTAAGAAGAAAATAAAAACACATCACCCTTTAATTAAACTATGAACTTTATTTTGACTGTCTATTTTTATACTTTATTATTTAAATAAAGTTTAACATTAAGTGAACTACCTGTCTAAGCATGATGTGTTCTGTCTAAGCTTTGACAACCTGGAAGTAGCCTAATTTGCCTTCTCTATTTGTTTAAACAGGCCACATACTTATATAGGCAATATTAAATGCCTAATTTACGGCATTTCCTGTTGTATAATGACATTTCAACTCTAGCCCTCGAAAATAAGACAAACCCAGTTAATTTCGATGTATTTTTTGGGAAATTAACACCGTCTTAAATTCGCTGTAATACGTATAGGAATATGACAGGCATATCGTAATACCGAATACCGCTACACCCCTGGTATGTACTCTGTCTGCAGTGTACCTAAGCCTTATCCAGCAGGGTTGATAGATTCGGTTACAGGCCTCCTATGACCCTGACTAGGATCAGTGGTTAGAAGATGGATGGATATTGACTATGGTTTTGCCCAACATAAAATGAATGAATAAATGAATGAATGAACTTTTATTGTCATTATACTTGACAATATCCTGAAAAGCATTTTCTCGCTACACCCTCAGTGCTTAAAAACAATAACAATGATGACAACAGCAATAACAATAAACCAGACATAAGGTGGGGGGAGTACAGGGTAAATAGTACTTAAAATAGATAAATTATGATATACTCTATACAGGATGTGGATAGTATCAAGATAAATGTACACATGATACAGACAATATCTGAAAATAGTGACATATACAAAGAAATATCCATAAAGGATACTGCACATTGTACAAAGATTGCACGTGGTGGGGTTGTGATATAAAATGTCTCCTTGAAAAAATAATTTTAGGGGTGCTGTTGAAACCTTTCAGTCTGGAATACCTCCTGGAATGCATAATGGTGACAGAGCAATAATTTTTATTATAATAAGCACCATCACTATCATTTCTGGAAAATTTTAAAGTTTTACATTGGCTGCAATGCCTCAGCACCGTATCCATGGTATTACCTGCTTTATACCTTTTGTATTCTGGGATAGATTCTAGGCTCATTATAACCCTCTACTAGACGAATAGTTAAGGGACATTATTGGATGAATAGATTATGTTTTATATTGTGTCATCACCCTTGGTGAGGGTCGTGTAGGTTGTATGCTGAGCAAGACAGACCAGATGTCTTTTTCTATGGCTACAGTCTCTCGCTCATTCCGGGGCATCGCAAGACATTCCCAAGCCAGCTCGGAGATATAATCCCTCCCGCATGTCCCAGGTCTTCCTCGAGGCCTCTGCCCAGTGGAATGTGCATGGAATGACTCCCTCAGGAGCCATCCAGGTGGCATCTTTATAAGATGCCCAAACCAACTCAGCTGACTTCTCTATATCTGATGGGGTAGTAGCTCTGTCCTGAGGTCCCTCTGGATCTCCAGATAGATTCTTCCCCTTGTCACAGAGTCCAGCAACCCTGCGGAGAAACCTCATTTCATCCAGTCATACTCGCAACCTTGTTTTTTCAGTAATTACCATAGCACATGGACATATGTCAGCACAAGAACATAAACTGACCAGTCAACCACAAATAATACCTTACAACCTAAATTCCACTTTACCAAATGGACCACCTCAGTG
The DNA here is from genome assembly GCA_009936485.2 of Gymnarchus niloticus. Classification (NCBI taxonomy): domain Eukaryota; kingdom Metazoa; phylum Chordata; class Actinopteri; order Osteoglossiformes; family Gymnarchidae; genus Gymnarchus; species Gymnarchus niloticus. The sequence continues at coordinate 20,336,474 of JAACJT020000007.1, forward strand.
CCTGTAAAACCAGTCACCAAAATGATCTACCTGTGAATGTCACATTCCCTCTCACCATCACTCATGAAGGAGATCCCATGCCACTTGAAGCTCCTTCATTAAAGGTGGACTCCCCCCCAACCTCCAAGTGTACCCTGGCCTCACATTTGGAGGTGTTACTTTTCATCCCCGCTGGCTCACACTTGGCATTGAGCTTCTGAAGTGCATGGTGGAGGTTTTGGTCAGATGAGGCCTTAAGCACATTATCGTTCACAAAGCAGCAAATTATGTGTGTGAACTTTAGGTGTCTTTAAATTTCCCATAGTGCATAAGTGGATTCTCAGTTGGCTTTGTGCTAACCTATGTGTGACAATCAATAACCTGTTAATTCTCCCAAAACTTGGGAGTTGCTATTGTGAAGAAGAGGCAACAACAAGGGCAGATACTGAAAGACCGGAAATCAACAGTCCTTTGTGTGGAGGAATGTTGCTCCTCAACATCAGCTCAGGCACACTGTATGGAAATGTCTGTGAACGATTATTTGATAGGACTTGACACTATTATTCCACAAACTGCGCATTTGCAAGACCTTAAATTATAAAACCGGGCAAATTAAACCTACAAAAAAAAGTAAAAATGAATCCCTTTACTACATACATAAATCACTTGGTGACTAGTAATTGTGTTTTTAACAGATTACGTACCTTACCAATGGCATGGAATGAGTAGTTTATCTAGCTGGTTTAACTGTAAAGTTTATTTAAAAAGTCTAATGTTTACAAGCAGGATTGAACAGGAAACAACAGCCCTTAGGTTGTCAAAATAGTACATGGAAATCTGACCCATACAACTGAAGACACTTACTAGAAACTAATGGGTGTTATACACATCACACCGTGTTTAACTGTTGTTACTGAAATCTAGGCCAAACTAATCAAATCAATATACAGTATATATGAATGTATATATATATATTATATATATATATATGTATACACACAAATACATACATTGCTCTGAAAAAGTTTTAGGTAGCCAAAAGAAAATGCAGTGCAAAATATACAAATAAACAGTAATATGATAAAAAGTAAATTGATTCTGTTCTCCATTGATACCTGGTTAAATCTCTCGAGAGCCCCACAGCCATTCTGTGTTTTTGTTAAATTTCCCCACCAGCTTACTTAGTTTATTAACTTTATGGTGCACTGATTATTATCAAAATTAATACCCAGACATGGTGAACTCACAATTAATTTCACCAAATGCATGCATGTGTTGGACGGACCCTGCAAATTCTGGAGTGACTTGAGGAGTTCTTTTGAAATATGTAAACTGGCACACTTTGACAGACATAAAGATATAGTTTACAGCAGCATAAACATAACTTAATTTTTGCTTTGCTTGCCTATGACTTTTGCACAGTACTGTATATACACACACATCTGCAGTAGAGTGAACATCTAAAGCTAGTTACCTGGATTTCTTTCTTCTGCTCCACAAACTAACTGCTCTTTTGGGTGGAATCACGTGGTTTCTAAGCTGCATTATAATTTAGGGGGTTTCTGTTCACTCCGCTGCAGTGAGTCTGCAATTCTCGTGCGCAGTGTCATGTTGATCCCCACCCACCAAATGCTAAACCGCACATACCGCCAGGGCTGATATCAGGCAGTCAACTTGGGTTACTTTCGGTCGCTTTATATTATCATCCATTTGGTTTATTTGCGCATATTTATTTGAGTTTCATGCATTAGATAAGCAACTTATCTGTTGAGTTACAGAACACACATCCATGAATACGGGTTTGCCTACACTGATGATAAGCTATACGTTAGTCAGCTTGCTATTTATGCACAGCGGCCACTGTTACTACAGCTAGAGGAGTTTTAACAGCATGTCACGGATGCACCATATCACTCTCGATACTGCTGTTGCTGACGATGCGCCAACTTTGGTTAAGACAAAAAATAATTAAAATCATTCAACTTTCACCAAGCACCGAGGAAACGACACAAAACTGCCAGTGCAGTAGTTCGGCCGCTTTGCACTGCTCCCAAGCCCAGTGGTTTTCGGGTTTTTACACACAGGTAAAAGGTACGTATCCCCGAAACGTGTCACTCGAAGTTACGTCCTGCTGTTGCTCGGCGCGTGCAAGGCAAGCGAGGGGGGATCGCACGCGACGGTGCTGCTGAAGGGCCCGGCGACACGGTGAGACTACTATCATCACCGGTGCCGTGCAATCATGAACTCAAATACTGTGTGGAAAGCAAAGTATTCTCATTTTGTCTTCCGCCCAAATCAAATCGACGACCAAGCTGAAGGTCTGGCTCGAAACAGTATCTGTTTATCATGGAAATTGTAGACAGCGATTAATCCTGCTGGTAGTCAGATTCGAACCATTCTAAGTATAAACGAAACCGGGATTTACTATATTGGACTTGCGAATCGCGACCAAGTGGCAAGTCATGAATCCATAAAGGAAGGGCTTAGTCTTGATTGGCGTTAATGTTAGCTAATGGCCACTTTCGAAGTCCTTTGACTGACAGCCGTGGCAGCTCTGGGGGGCGGGACTTCTTTTCTTTTTTTTAAGTTGATTGATCCGCCATCTTGAAAAGTGGTTTCTGATGGTCTGCCGTTTCCCGCCCGTCGGAATCTGTTGTAGATTGTTCGTTTCACCCTTAGGTTACTGATTTCTCCCCGTAGTTAATGTCCGCAGTATTTATAACGGAAGGCTGGATAAATTACATGCCGAGGAGCCGTCACCGTCGGTTCTTTGTTGGTACGTACTAGCCGTTAGCTAGCCGCTGCAGTTCTCTATGCCGGCCACAGGAGTAGCTAGTTAGCTAATCCGGCGGACTGGACTCCGGCTTGCTTAGAGTTCTTTTTCGGCTGTGTAGCTTCGTATCTGACGATCACTTCCCGGTGCTATTTTATCGTGTGCCTTTGTTTTACGTTGTGTACTTACTTATTTGTGTGAGGAGGGAATGTAATTGGCTCGTTTTAACGAAGCAGCCTTCCTCAGCTAAAAGCACTCGGTGCCTTACTGAAAATAACATTTAGCCGGCAAACTAAACGTCAGGCTCTACTGTTTCGGGCTACTTTATAATGATTTTTATCGTATGCTTCCTACTTTTCGTCACGCATAATTCGCAATATTCGTCCAGGCAGCTTATTAGGAAACTAGCTTTTGGTTCCATTTGCCTTGTTTCCTGCAGGATGTGGTTTGTTTTTGGATGAGACCGCATTTCCACGTATGATAGGAGAGTGATAAGTGGTTGTTAGTGTTGTTGTTCGGTAGTTAAGTGAGGCGTTTGTATGTATATGGTAACGGATCAGTGCCGTCTGTCACCGTGTCAGATGTCACCCGTCTGCTTTCCGCCATAGTTCTCTAGCCGGGCAGCTAAAATAGACTTTGATGCTTTACTTACTGTTTGGCTGACTGGCTACAGCCAAAATAGTCTTTTACAGTGATGGGACAAATGAGGCTTCAGACCCATGGTGGGTGGGAGTATCACTGCCTCACCAATCAACACTGGTGTTAAGTGAACACTGATTGGTAGTTCAGGATACTCCCACGACCGCGGGATTTGAAGCCTCACTTGTCCCATCATTAGACTTTGATGCTTTACTTACTGTTTGACTGACTGGCTACAGCTAAAATAGTCTTACAGTGATGGGACAAATGAGGCTTCAGGCCCATGGTGGGTGGGAGTATCACTGCCTCACCAATCAACACTGGTGTTAAGTGAACACTGATTGGTAGTTCAGGATACTCCCACGACCGCGGGATTTGAAGCCTCACTTGTCCCATCATTAGACTTTGATGCTTTACTTACTGTTTGACTGACTGGCTACAGCTAAAATAGTCTTACAGTGATGGGACAAATGAGGCTTCAGACCCATGGTGGGTGGGAGTATCACTGCCTAACCAATCAACACTGGTGTTAAGTGAACACTAGTAGTTTAGGATACTCCCACTACCGCGGGATTTGAAGCCTCACTTGTCCCATCATTAGACTTTGATGCTTTGACTGACTACAGCTAAAATAAAGTTGCAGAGATGCGAGTTGCAGCAACAGATCGTGCCGCTACGAGTTTAACCTACCTGTTGTGCTTTAATCAAAGTATATGTTCATTAATTAAACAGAGCCATTTTTGGGTATGTTATATGCGTTCTTAGGTGCATGTTGCTGGCTACCCGGGATTGTGCCATTGGCATAGTAGTCAGCTTGATAGTTTTGCATAAATGATATTAACAGGTGGTTGGTCTAATACTCAGCTTACTTTAATTGTTCAGAAAAAATTTACTCTGCGTTTGTAACTACTTGGGGTTTTTGTTGTCTAACTGGTTGATCCATGACTCTTTTTGCTATACAATCATATCAGTACCAGAAAGTGTATTATTTAGATGAGAGTATCTCCACAGTATTGTTCTTAGAGGGACAATCCCTTTTTATTCTGCATTGTAGAAAAAGTATGACAACCTTACCCGACAAAGCTAATCTAAAAATGGTAGCCAACGCGGTAGTAGAATAGTAAAATATGCAAAGCAAGCTTCAGGTTGCTCTCGACTGAGAAGATGGTCACTGAGTCTGATTATGATGGTATGCGTATCGTGTACTTTTTTTAAAGATGATGCGGGAACATGGTATTGGGTTATGGTCTGATGCAGCTGGTGTTATCTTAACACGGTCACCTGGGTCATTAGTGTGCTTTTTTTTTTTTTTTTTTTTTTCCCCCTTCCAGAATTGAGTTCTGTTGTGGTCTTTAAAAAAAAAAAAAAAAGACCAGTAAAGAGGTATAGGACGGAGTCCACCAGTGTGCCTCAAGTTTAGACACTGAGTCCTGTCGATTCACATGATCTAAAAACAGTCATATGAAAGCAGATTAAAGTTCTGCTTGAGCAGAATGGAAGTTTACGGCTATGTAAACTTTAACCTATATAGGAATAATACACTTCAAGAAAAACAAAAATCTGCACATCAGTGTAGCTGTGTAACAATTTTTTAATTTCGTTTTTAAAGTCTAGTGTCCGCTAGCAGAATATCTGCTTTTAAATGAACCATGTATATGCCAGAGACAAATTTCTTAACAGATGGTTAATGAAAAATCCAGATTGGGAAGGATAAATCTGAATATAATAGTGATTTACTGTGTTGCTAGTATTAATTCATTGTCGTTAAATACTACATTATTTTAATAGGCTTTACTTCAAACTGTATGTGTAGTTTCTGCCAAATGTAACAGTTTAAATATAAACTATAGCATGTAATAGTGTGGGGGATAGCACCATAATTGAGAACTTTTTCTTGAGAGCAGTCAACCTGCCCTCCCCATTAAATGAAATCCTTGTCACGATGTCCTTTTCCCCCCTTGAGTTAAAACTGCATGACTCACTTTAACTGGGAGTAAATGTGTTTGTCAGTATTACAGTAAATTGCCTGGTGGAGTTTTCTTTTTCCGGTTCTTCAGATTGCTTCTGCATCCAGTTTGTCACCTTCACTATTTTTTTGTACAGCAGTATATTTAAGATGCTCTGTGTGTGGTTGCTTTTGGGTATGTTTGTGGTTCTATAGATTAGTTAGGATTAACCCTTAAATGCATGGAAATTTCAACAGCCACTAAAGCATACCTTGGGCAAAAATAACATAGTAAACTGCAAACCATTCTCAAATTATCCGTTTTTTCACTTCACCTAATATTTTGCTAACTTATTCTCTGTATAAGAATACCATTATTAGCTTCTCTTCTTTTGTCAGTGCACCCCCACACTGCTGTTTTCACAATCCAATCTCACTGAAACTCTGTGCAACATACTGTAACATTTTTGCAATAAAAAACCTCACAAATACATGAAATGTACAGTGACACTTTTGCAGAATTCAGTTTTTCTGATTTGGTACTGAACTGACAATGGGAGTTAGTTGGGTTTTTCAGACACTGAAAAAGGCGCTTTATAACCCTATTGCATATCATGGGTTGCTAGTACCCCAGTCACTTTTGACTCAAAAAGCATCAGAAAGATTGTTTCTGATTATTTTTGATGTTCTAAAGGTAGCATGCCTTAAGATTTTTTGAGGGATAGCTGGGTTTAGGAGGGCAAACTCAGGTATGTCCAAAATCCAGGGGCCACTTTGGTCATGGGTCACCAATGAACTGAGTGTGTTTAAAGGGTTAAAAAAAAATGAATAGATGAAGGATATCAGTATATATTCTATAAAGAACACTGGCACATCAAGTTCAAAAACAAAATATTAGATTTCAGAGTTGCATAAGACAAATCGAGTGTGTGTTGTATATCTGCATTTGCTTACTGTGTGAAATCTTCCCTTTTTCGTATAGGGGGATATTGATTGGTGGATGTTGAGGAGTCTGCTGCTGCATGCATCTTGCATCTAAGGTTTTCTCCTGTAGCCGCTGCTTACAGTGCCTGTAATGGGCAAGAACTCACAAAAAGGACAAGCACTGTTTTATTTTTGATTAATTTGACCTTCACGTTACTGTTATAACCAGGTTTGTGAATTCTGATTTCCAATTTACTGTTGCTCACAGCATGTAGCTAGACAAATTGGCAAAACAAGTTATTTTTCATGGATTAAATTGAAAAAATGGTTCAAGGATTATGCCAAATTTGCAGGTATATCTTTACGAAGCTTTTTACCTTGCCTGTCTGCCAGATTTCACGTGGCTGTGCTTCTGCCTTTTCACTGTATGCTCTTCGCACTTTGGCAGTAACGGCACCATGTTCTGGAAGTTTGACCTGCACACGACATCCCACATTGACACCCTGCTGGAGAAGGAGGACGTAACCCTGACGGAGCTGATGGATGAGGAGGATGTCCTGCAGGAGTGCAAGGCCCAGAACCGCAAACTGATTGACTTCCTAGTGCAGCGGCAGTGCATGGAGGACCTGGTTAGCTACGTCACCCAGGAGCCCAGAGATGACATGGATGAGAAGCTTAAGTACAAGTGAGGAGATAGCTTGTTTTGTATACATGTTTGAGGCCAGAGGATGCCTGCTTTAGACTTGCAATATTTTGATTCTAGACCAGCAGCTGCCTTTTTCTGTTTTACGTAAAGTGGGTTACTGTTGCTTTAGTCATTTGCTAGAGATCTTTGTCTAAAGATCCCTCATAATGCGCACACAATCATAAAAGTATGCATACTTTGGCAGGTGTTATCAAGCTGCAAAATAAACAGCAGTATTTTTATTTTTTTAATCTTGCTTAGGTACCCCAATGTATCCTGTGAGCTCCTCACGTCAGATGTGAGTCAGATCAACGACCGGCTGGCTGAGGATGAAAGTTTACTTATGAAACTCTACGGCTTTCTGCAGAAAGAGCCCCCTCTCAATCCTCTGCTGGCAAGCTTTTTCAGCAAGGTGTTGAGCATTCTTATTAGCCGGAAGCCTGACCAGGTAAGTGTAGAGGAGGTTCAAGCCAAATGTTGTGTGATACGTTTTATCCATGTTTTCTCACGAAATGTCCCTTCCCTCCTAGATTGTGGAGTTTCTACGTAAGAGGGAAGACTTTGTGGATCTAATGATAAAGCACATAGGCACCTCAGCCATCATGGACTTGCTGCTAAGGATGTTGACTTGTGTTGAACCACAGCAACTTAGGCAAGATGTCTTAAATGTGAGTGCATATGTCTTTACAGCCTGTCTTTGAAAGACGTGACTTTGGCATGTTTACTGGCAGACAAGCAGTAAATCTTGCTTTTTTTTCCCTGAACATTTTGGGTTTCAAGGTTTCAGGTAAGACAAACTCAAAAATAACCCGGCACAGAAACTTATGTAAGTGTGTATGATTGTAACACTGGGGAAAATACAATAGATTTTATCTGTGAGATTCTCTGTGGTGAGGTTGGAAGTAAGGTGAATTATTGTGATTGTGGTTTTTCTGTAGTGGCTAAATGAGGACAAAGTTATCCAGCGGCTTGTTGACATGGTGCAACCATCTCAGGAGGAGGATGTGAGTATTCTCCTGTGCACTTGTCAGGTTACTGAGCTGATACTCTTTATAACGTCTGGAGTGTTTTCCAAGAATTTCCGTTTGGTGCTTGTGTGTGATTCTATTTAATTTGCAGTAATAAACATGTCACGTGATGCTGTTCACCCTTCTCATGACATGTCACTGGGAATTACCTGGCTGCAAGTGTGCTGTGTTGTGGTCTGTGGTTGTGTAATGGTTTGTTTGTTCTTGCTCCAGAAGCACTCTAATGCATCCCAGTCACTATGTGAAATCATCCGCCTCAGCAGAGATCAGATGTTCCAAGTTCAGGGCAGCTCAGAGTCAGACCCCTTATTGGCCACACTGGAAAAGTATGTCTTTTGGTTTCTTTTATTAATATACATTTCTGTGTAACTTTTAAAAAAGAAACACCTTATCCCACAGTTCTGAATGGATGCATCTAAATGTCTGTGTAGTTTTGTTGACAATGGTCTAGTAAAATTTAATGTGGTTCCTGTGAAACTTAACCTGTAGTTTTGAACAACTGTGTTAATGAAATCTTTAGTATATTTAAATTGATCTACTTCTGTATTGTTTCAAAAAAAATAAAAAAAAATTTCAGCATGTAAACAGACAACTTCCATGTCTTTTTTTTTTGTAGACAGGAGACAGTGGAGCAGTTACTGTCTAACAACTTTGACAAAGAGAGAAATGACTCTGCTATCGTCAGTGTTGTACAGATACTGTTGACTCTGTTTGAAACACGAAAGCCTGCGTAAGTACTTTAAAAGGTCGAAACATGACTTAATTTTGGGCTTGCAAATCCCGAGTGAAACTGTTATTTCAGCTTTGAAGGCCACTTGGAGATCTGCCCCCCTGGTATGAACCAGTCATCGTTTTCCGTCAGTCAGACTGTGCTTGATGCTGTCAGACCAAGGTTGAAGGACTTCCACCAACTGCTGCTTGAGCCCCCAGAGGTATTAGCCTATCATCTCCCTACCAGTACTGTTAATCCTTTTAGTATTGGTGACTACTGAGTATCAGTGCCCTTTAATGAAATACTACAGAGATGAGCAGTATTCAGTTTTAGTGGTGACAGTGTATTTTTTTTTCTTCTTCTATCATTTATAGAAAAATGTCATTAAAACTACATGGGGAGTGCTGGATCCCCCAGTGGGCAATGCCCGGCTGCATGTTGTCCGTCTGGTAGCCAGTCTCCTGCAAACAAACACCCATATGATCAATCTTGAGCTGATAGACCTCAACACTGTTGGAGTCATACTTGTGAGTATTGTTTAACATCATGGGCCCTTCCTCAGAAGTTCAGTCGCTCTATGGCTAATCGTAATGGTGCTTTCTATGTGTAATTTTAAGTCATCCTAATTTTAATACCGTTGACTTTGAATTGGTTTCTCATTATTTCTTGGTTCTTCAGGATATGTACTTCAGATATATATGGAATAACTTTTTGCACGTGCAAGTAGAAATCTGCATCGCAGTGATTCTGGCCTCACCACCAAGCCAAAGTGGAAATCCCCTTATTAGCAAAGATGACCCCGAGCCCTTCCAGGAAAACCATCTTGTCAAGCACGTGAGTGTCTCGCTTTTGCGGAAGGCCTTTGTGCTCTGTGTGGTGTATGCTTGCGGAATGACTGTCCTTTACTTTTCTAGCTGTTTCAGAAGTGCCAGTTGTTACAGAGAATACTTGATGCCTGGGCTTCCAATGAGAAGGAACAGTAAGTACTTAACCTTTAGGACCTGACCACAATCTCGCATGGGTTTTCAATGTAACTTAACTGTGGCCTGTGAACCATTGGTAAATTACAGGGGTAATTAATTATGCCTGTAATGTGTGTACTTCAAGTAAGCCTGAAGTCTGTGCGTTCATTAGTTTTTTGCATTTGGCTTCTCCACATTCAAATACACATGATAGTCTATGCAAATATAGCTTTGATTTGCCCTGAAATAATTGGTTGGTCAACTTGAGACTTCAGTAGTCTAGGCATTGACCAGCATTAGGCCGAGATTCAGAAGGCTCATTTCTCTGTCCCTGCTAATGAAGGGCTATCAACATGTCATCACTGAAGTCCCAAAGCTAATTTTAAATTGATGTTAGAGCATTAACTTTGTGTCTGTCGAAGGGATAAAAAAAACTTGCATAGCTCAAAGTTCTGTATTTGTACGTGTTTATACAGTGCTGTTTTTAATAAAGGGTCCAGGACCAGGGCCTTTGACACAGGAGTTTTCATTATGAATTCACTAATGTTACATACTGTTGTGTTAGATGGCTTTTTTACTATAGAGTACATAACTTCGTTAAAGCCAAAACATTGCAGAGTAATTTAAACGGCAGGTTTAATGTGAGCCTGTCTGTTCAAGATGTACAAATTTGGCCCCGAAACCATAGTGGTGGTTGTGATATTGTGTTTGGTGTTGGGTATATAATCCCTGTGTGTCAGTCTCGGGATTAACTAGCGATTGTGTGGTGTACACCAGGGCTGCAGGTGGGAGGCGGCGAGGCTACATGGGCCACCTGACCCGCATAGCTAATTCAGTGGTCCACAACAGCGAAAAGGGGCCCAACAGTGTACTAATACAGCATCTTATTTCAGGTGAGTGCTGTCACCACCCAGTGAGAATATGCTGTTGGTCAATGGCAAGTCACTCACTCAAAATATGTCCTTGCTTTCCAGAGCTCCCAGAGGATGTCAGAGAGAGATGGGATGCATTTATTTCTGGGCCACTAGCAGACATTAACAAGAAAAACACTGTAGATTTAGTAAGTCCCCTGTAACAGTTTTATGTTGTGTGCCTGTGGAGAAGCATTTGGAAGCACCACGGTTCGGAAAATGACATGCATTCCTTAATGAGACGTACCTGTGTGTTGTCCAGGTAAATACACACATTCATTCAGCCAGTGATGATGAAGTAGACTTTAAAGACTCTGCATTTCATCAGGATTCTGCCTTACAACAAGTAAGTCTACCTTGATGGGTGTGTTTAAAAAAAAAAAAAAACAAAAAAAAAAAACTGGGTATTTTGTTTAAATAGTAATGCCATACTTTGCATTTCAGATTTGTGTAAAATTTACAATGTCTCATGTAATTGGTTGCATGCAACCATAGGGTTGTTTTATTGCAAGTAAAACTGTCAAGTTATTAGTAATACTGACTTCAGCATTTATTGTAATCTGCTTTACATGTGAAGTGTTCAGTGAAGAGCATAAAAATTTGATCTGTAGTGCCAAGACTATATCATTATCATTGGTCCTGGGTTTGCCAGGCCTTCTCTGATTATCAGATGCAACAAATGACGTCCAATTTTATTGAGCAGTTTGGCTTCAATGACGAGGAGTCTGCTGAGCAGGATGATGTGGAGTGAGTATTGACAGTGCATGCTGTTCCCTAACAGTCTGCTTTAGTCAGAACAAGCATCTAACCTCACTAAAACTAGGTTGGGCCCAATAAACACTTCATATGAACACAGCGATGTCCGATTGACTTTTAAAGGACAGTAGTTCCTGCTAAGCTGCTACATCTTAAATTCAGTGGGTGGCAGGGTCTGTTCTTTCTCATATACTGGTATTGACCTTTTGATGTGTGCTGTGTTTTGATTGCACTTCAGTCCTTAAAGTTGTGCTGAGGGTTAATGAACTGCTACAACATTTCAGAGGGTTCCAGCTGCTCCTACTCTTGCTTTGGTTTCGGGGCATTTTTATTTGGAGGTTTACGGCTGACTAAAGCTTGACTAGGTACCTCAAACTGTACCTTCATAGTCCTAGTGGGATCTTTGCTTATGTGGTCTTCCTTCCTTGCCCTGTATGTGTGCAGTAGTGATGGGACAAATGAACCATCCAATGCCGGCACAAAATGAGGCTTAAGAACCCATAGTCGGTGGGAGTGTCCCAAACTAACTCATTGATGCTGACACTAAATGAGCATTGATTGGTTAATTCAGGATACTCCTATCCACCACGGGTTTTGAAGCTTCATTTGTCCCAACACTACTGTGCTGTGTTTATACGTGAGATATCAGTAATTGTTTTGGGTTACTTACATTATTTTCTTTGCAGTATTTCCTTTGACAGAATATCTGACATCAATTTTTCTTTGAATACAAATGAAAGTGTAAGTACTATTCCGCCCCCCCCCCCCGTTTAATTGCTGCTTGGTACACTTGCACTGCATAGGCAATTTTTCAAGATTCAGATGTGTCCCTGGGATAAAAAGAAGACACTAAACTGCTTTGGCCTAAAGTTTGCTCTTGTTGTCGAGCCGTTCTGTAAAATGTTTCCCTAGCTGTAGTAAATGTTTTGCCCTTGTTTCATACTAAAAGCCCTCAGAGCCAGTGACTGTCTTAGACTAAATAATATTGATGTTTCTCAGTAAATGACAGTCCTGACTTTGTTTGATTTTCTCCTTTAATGGAAATGTGTTCTCTGGATCTATAGTTAAACACACACAAAGTATGTTGTGTGCACAACTATTTAATTTGAATTTTTCATACAGTTTTAGTTGCGGTAAAGCTGGGGGAAGATCCTAAGATCCTAAAACTAGTATGTCTGCATTATCATGCATTTTTTGTCTTTAGGATTTGTTTCTGTAAGTTTTGAATGCTGCACCATTAGAATAGCTGTGCTGTAACTAGGCTAATCCTTCATGGTCCCCCTCAGAGTTACAGCTTCGTAGTAAAAACCCTGATTGGAATTTCACCTTGGTTAAGCAGATGGGGGAAAAATGGCAAAGGTGCTCTAAGTGAAAGCCATTGTGCTTTTGACCTGCAGGCAAATATTGCCCTCTTTGAGGCATACTGCAAGGAGAAGATCCAACAATGTGAAGACGCTGGCTCTGATGAGGAGGACATCTGGGATGAAAAAGATGTGACCTTTGCACCTGAAGCTCAGAGGCATCCTAGGTAAATTTTCACTTGGAACTTCAATTTCCAAATTTGGCTTTGGATTGACAGTTTATTAATGACCCTTCAACTCTGTACCTCAGAAGTTCTGGCAGCACAGACAGTGAAGAAAGCACAGATTCTGAAGAGGAAGATGGTAAACGTGAGCCCTTTGAGGCCAGCAACACAAACGCTGATGACCGAATGGAAGTTATCACTGGTGAGGGTAGAGTTCTGCTTAATTAACATAAAAGAGTATGGAATGTCCGGTATTTTCCTGGTGTTTTCATTTTCCCCCTCACTGTAGCTAGTAAAACACAGCTTTATGGCTTATCAACATGTTTTGTTTTTGTATAGTTAAATTTGTTACTTGGGTTTTATCTTGGAGTACCTGCCTGGACAGCCAACTTTGACATTCCCATGGAGGAGGGAAGTGCCACAGGGACGCAACCTCCAACAGCCGTGGAACTTCCACAAACTGTAGGGCATAAATCACTGGAGTGGAATTCAGAAAGCTCATCCCAAGGGAAAGAGGCAGGATGGGCTGATTTCTCCAACTTCTCTGGATCTTCCAGGTTTATTAAGCTATTATTGTCACTCTTTTAGGATAAATGTCATGTATAACAACTCAATAGAAATTTCCTTTTTAGTAAAATGTTGGTGGTGTTTATTTAGCCCTTTAATGTTAAAGTTGTAATGTTCTGTCATTCTTGAAGGACATTCAGTCAATATACTAAATTTGTGATGCCTGTATTACAATTGCGTTAGTCCCAAAGATCCTCTAAGAAGTAGTTCCCCAGTGGCTATGGAGACAAGCACAGAAGTGGTTGATCCTCTGTCTGCTGGATTTACAGCTCAGTCTGAAGGTAAGGCTGTGATAGTGTAGGACAATAACAAACGAAGGTACTTGACACATTAGTCTTGACTGCTTTTGGATGACATTGGCAATTCTGTGGCAGGAGTGGACCAATGGCTAAGTCAGGAGTGTCAGCGTGCCACAGCAGGTAGAGTGAGTGTGGATGAGGAACCAGCCACTGATCGCGTCACTGAGACGGTCACCAATGGCTCTGTGAAGGAGACGGTCAGCCTTACTGTAGATGCCAAAACCGAAACTGCTGTTTTCAAAAGGTGAGCTTGCAAACAGAACCAGCTGTTCTCATTGGTTACCCAAAAACCTTGTATATTGGTCTAAGTGGACCTGACTTGCCTTTACTTAGTTTTTAAGTGAATTTCTCTTTTAGTAATTAAATTAGGATGTTACAATTGAGCTTGATTGGGAGATGGGGATAGGGCAGTTAGGGCTGTTTGGGATGATTTTGTCAGTCATTGTCTGCCTTACTGCTCTGATATTTATTCTGCCTTGTACATATTAGGTCTAAGACTCTGGTAACAGCACCCTCTGGTTCTTTAAGCCGCATGTCTTATTCCTGCAGAATTAGAATGAAATTTTCTCCATATTTTTGGTTGATGTTTGCACCAAATCTGTTGTTATATGTTCAGCATATGTTGGGGGAGGAAGAAAGTCTTTGGCATGTATCTGCATTGGGAGCCTGTTTATTTGCACTGCAACACTTACATCAGCTTCCTCTTTTTTCCTCACTGTGCTTATGGCTTCAGAGTGAAATCGTTTTGGTATGTACAGCTACATTAGGATGTCTGTCACTTACGTTTCCTTCGAGTGCCCTGTTTTGTACTGTGATCTTGCCATCTTCATGTGCATGTCTTAAGTTGGATGCATGGATATCAGTGGCATGGAATGTCTAGTGACTCCAAGGGTTAACCACCATATTCCATTTTTGGTTTCCTCTGTGTAAGGACAATTTTAAAGCTTTATAGTATTAATGACTCAACCCTCAGGATATGAATTATAACCAGATACATCAAATCAGCAGCTGGTACAAAGACAAAAATGTTTTCCCTAAAGCAGATGTAACAGCTTTATAGAAAATAATCAACCAGGAAAAAAACAACATCCATGGGTACAAATTAAAGCTTTTTTTTATCTGGATTAATTTAGTATAGCTATTATAACTTAATCAAAACTGAGGAAAATATAGAAGTACCTGAGCAATTACCTTTTAACTACAGATAACATCTCTGTGGCTAGAAAGCTCATCTTTTCCTCCTGTATTTGCAGAGTGTTTCTGAAACTTGGAAGATTCTGTCAGCATTTTCATAAATTGTAATTTCTTTGCCCTTTTACTGTTGGCCTGAGTTTCCATTCTGCATGCTGATCTTTTGTGTGCTTTATTACTGAAAAGAGCCCAGCCTATGAAAGAGTTTAACATGTAACATCACTTTCAGTGAGGACAAGTTGACTACCTCAGGAGACCCATCCGCAAAATATTCTGTGACAGAGGGCATGGAGTTGGTGAAAACTGGATCAAGCCAACCTGCCAGCCAGTGCCAGAAGCATAGGTGAGGGCCTGTGTTTATGGTTACACTTTTAGCACTGATGGCATGCAGGTATGCTTTTCATGTTGTGTGAGTGAGTTACTGGATTAATATTGAGTTCAAGCTGCTGCCTTCACTGAAGTCGCGTTTCATTCCAAGATCTGAATCTTATGTCATTTTGTCTCTTAACAGCATCAGCCAACTTGAGGAAAAAGTAAAATCTGTGAACGATGCTGTCAATGGCCCCGTTGAAAAGGTCCCAGCGATGGAGGATGCCAAGTAACTGTTTATCTGTGTACTAGCTTTCTTTATCGGTGGTGGTAAATGTCTGTCCTTAAGGAATATTTTATTAATTTTGTGCTATGTAATGTCTATCAGTTCTATGAACTGAACCCAATGTGCTTCAGTTCCATGTTAGTGTGGGATGTGTCTAGCGCAGCTTATATGAAAAACATTTTAAAGTGTACCAACTGATGATGCCGGTGATTATACACGTTGGTATTCCAGCATAGAAGACTACTAGCTTTGTGCTAGCTAGCCACTGACGAAGAATCAGCTGATTTTGTGTTTAAACAAAAGCTCATGTTTTACGTTAAGTCCCATCAGTACCTTGTTCATGTTTGTCCTTGTCGTCCTGTCCTTCCAGAACAGACAAGCAAATTCAGTCGTAGGAGGCAGTGAGTGGCCCAGCATGATGGTGATGGGCATGCCCCCCTGCCAATGTGGGTGTATCTTTTTCCCAGGGGGCTCTGCAAGAGTTGGAGCCAGCACTGCACAAAATTCATCAGATGAGGACCAGCAATATTAATACTAGGTTTAAAACGCTGTTGTACAGGAAGTTCTGTTTCTATGAAGATAAACATGCTGTATTGGATAAAGAGAACCTTTTTCATTTGTTTATATACCATTGTTGTTATGAAATGATCTGCCTGACACCTTGCCACTCAGCTTTCTCCAGTAATATTTGTGTAGTTAAATTTATTGTATGAATGAAGTATTTTATAAAGTAAAATCTATATAGAAACTAAAGGCATAATTGTACCAATTGAGATTAAAATAGTCTTCCCTTAATTCATTAGTGCATTTAATTTCCCCTCTGGTTAAAATAGCTACCTTATTTTAATGTAAAATCTTACATTAAAAATTTTCTTTAATATTAAACTGATTTATTAGGGAAATTGTAATCATTTAGTTTTTTTGTTTTTTTTTTTTTTGCTGCAGGTATTTTGTAAATGAATTCTTGTATCCAAAAAATATGAGCAAGATTTCTTTACCTTTTATTTATTACTGGTGCCATTGATTTAATGTTATCCAAAGAGCCTTAATTTATTCTTAGTTTATGAAAATCAAACGTGAAGAACTAGATAATGGTTACCAGACACGTGTAGCTAATGATTTTAAGGTCCTGTTGAATATTCAGTTCAGTTCTTGTCCCCGCCCCTTGTTCCCGTTAAACAAATGTATAATATGAACTATGCACATGTATTGCTCACATTTTGGAGACCATGTGAATTATTGGGATGCCCGTATTTTAGGACCTGCATCTTGCATTTTTTTTTTTTTTATGGGAAACTTCAGTACTAACTGCCACATTTTTTACCTTCTGCTTTTTTTTTCTTCTTCAAAACTCTGCCTCTGCTGGGTTGTCACACATACCCATATGTTTTAAAAACATTGATGAGCAAATGTAATGAAATTCAGAATGCACCTTCAAGAACCTGTGACCTTGTGTGCTTATTCTGAATTTTTATGGTATCTACTAGAAGAATGTTCTGATATACTTGAAGTTATTCTCAACACATTTTGTACCACTTTAGTGCAAAGCCCTTTCAAACTATGGCCAGAATGTGTTTTAAAAGCACTTTTGGGAAATTTGCCCCCCCAGCAAAACTTTTATTTTAGCTCTGATTCTATCCCAGTTCATGAAGCATGTTAAGTGTCTTCCTGCTCATGAAAGACTTCTTTCTTTAATATTTTTCTTTAACATAATTCATGATCTCTCTAACAGTGACGCTGAGTAGTGTGGGGTGGATATTCAACTTGCATTGCCGCCTTTAAAAAGTTAAAAGTGAGGTGTGCTGTGAAATGACATGATCAACTAAGCAATAATACTGATTAGGGGTTAAAAGGTATTTATTATAACTATCAGTAGTTCATTGCAGCCAATGTGTACCCCTCCCTTGTATCCTTTGTTGCTTGGGTTAGGTTCCAGGCCCACCCCTGACCCTAACGAGTGGTTAAAATATGTAGTTGCAATGTTTTTAGCTGTATGTTATAAATCTACTTGGGCAATTTTTTTTTAATGTCCTGTCTTGAGCTAAATGAAAGAGACAGACACGTGTATACCGTATCTATACGGTATTGGAGTGGGAGCACAGGATCAGCCAGGATCCAGCACCCCTTGAATATGCTCAAGTGCCAATTGATGATTTTACTCTGCTATCTACAGGATTCAAACCCACAACCTAGTCATAGACACCAGTTCCTAACCCATTGCCCCCATCTGGTTGCTTGGGATGATAATATACAGTACATTTAGGTTTGAGAGTGATGTGACTTTTGTTTACAGTGTCTAAGGGAAAAACCAAACATTGGGTAGTGCCTGTCACACTATTAATTGTTTCAACTTGTGGTTGAAACTCTTGTGATAGAGGTCTGAGGCTATCATAGTGTAGCATCTTATTGAGGGTTATAATGTACTGTTGGTTTTTTTTTATTAGCAGAAATGAGTGGTAGCTGAAAGAATTCCTGATATGTTAGCTATTTAGGCGTAAGAAACCATTGTTTAACACAGCATTAAGCAAAGTGCTTAATGGGAAATTTGTTCACGTGGGGAAGGATCTTCCATGTTTAAAACTACATATCCCAAAATCCTCCACTGCGTGCTCGCAGTTCTTTAGTAAATATCATCCCTCGGATTTAGAATTTTAGGGCGTGTAAGCGACGAGCGAAAACGACACCTGGAGTTATATAGTATTGTGAGATTAAATCTATTCATCACGCTCTGATAATACTACGATCTTTCTAAGATACATAGAATGGATTTAAATAATATTATAGAGAAGATGGAAACTGGCGATCAAGATGCCGCCTTGATGGCACTACAATCATTTAATAAAGAGGTAAGTTTAAATAGATTTTTTTGAATCATTAGTTAATGCGTGTATATGTCTACCAGCTAAATGTAAATAGTTGTCGTATTCATGGAGCGAAATAGGAAAGCGAAGCACTTTGCTAAAATTTGTGTTCGGTAATGTCTCAAAAGAACATCATGGGATTCATGAAATACGTTATGTTTAAAATCATATAGACCATTAATCCTTATGAAAGGATGGATTTTCTTATCGTCAACCCGCATCGTGTATCCACACACCAACCTGATACGTCACTTTATACAACGCAATCCGCTGGCAGTGTTCCTGGTCGCAATGTTATGTATGTATGTTGCTTCTGTCTTCTACATCACACGGAGTTTTTCTAGTAAGTTGCAGGGTATAAAATGCATTACTGAAGCGAGTTGCAGTGGTGCTGCGCTTCGGCACCTCGTCGATGCCCCGATTGCGTAGTTATTCTAGAGGCTGTCTACATGCAGGCAGACTCTCAAAGTTCACTTCCCCTCTCTCTCTCCAAAGCTGCAAGTACGATTAAAAACAAAAAAAGTCCGCCATATTTCCTTTCTCGCCAGCGTTACATCATTTAGACAACGAAACAATGTACTTCGTAAAACTGTAATTAAAGCCAGGCAGTTTTTTGAAATGTTCGAATGTTCATGACCCATTAAAACCACTGGTCCCATTTTGAAGGGGGATATACAAGGGGAAGACCCCCCCCATTGCATTATATTTACATGTATTTGCTAATCCCTCCATGCATATCCCGGCTGATGCCTAACTGACAGCCCATTGGTGACCTCACCAAACAGCAGGTCTCAAGCTCTTCATTTCGTACAAATCTTTCGCCTTTTACTGCAATTTCCTTGGAGTGGGACAGAGATGAGTTTGCCATGTTATTGATGTTCATGAACCTTTAGAGAAAACTTGAGTCAGGCCTGCAGCTTCCGTCGTGAACTGAGACGTTTCTCCAGAGGTCATTAGTCAGAAAGCAGTGTAATAAAGCAATGATAATTTTCACTGAAAAAACAATGTTGATTCATGCATCCAGCTGACTGCAGAGCTGCCTATCTCTGAATATCACAAAATAGTTTAATATGATAACACATCACTTCTGTTTCTTTTCTGTTCCTTGTTTCTAGAAGGGCCAGTGTTTCACATTTAACATGAAGGAGCAAGAGGAGAGAGAGGTATGACCTGCTTTACTGAAAAAACATAGTAATATGTTAGAGGAACGATCTCTTGTGCTTTTATGACTCACTGGAACGTTGGACATTGTCATATTTGGCTGATTTCTCCTAGTCACAGTGAATTTGGTAGGTTTCCATAGAAACAGGTGCTGATTTTCAGGAAGCTGAAAATAATTTGAACTCTTACATCAACATGATCAGAGGCTGTAGCCAAAGCTTTTCTTCATGAGACATGTTGCCCATCTGTTGCGATCCCCATTGTATTAAAGTATGAATACAAAAGTTTTGACAAGAACAGCTAATGTTAAATTAGGAAAATTTCCCTTCAGTGATAGTCAGTGTCCAGAGGGTGTAGACTTGTCTTTCATATAGGATCCTGTGAGATTAATGGTAATGGAATAATTCTGTGTATAAAGGAATATATAAAGGAAGAAAACACCAAAAAATAATCAAACTTAATGTCAGGTGTTTAAGAAAGATGCGACTGCACAGGACAGGAATTTGTGCCAACAGAGGGGACTTGGATCTACAATCTAGTAGAGAGGTTTTAGACTTTTTGAGGAACTTCTGAATAGGAATAGATGAGAGCTAGGGACTCCCTACTAAAGGGGGGGGTTGTTGTTCCAAGTGAAGTTTGACAAAATGTTCCTGCTGACTCCCAGCTGAAAACTTATGGACTGGTGAAAGGATCAGACACGTGGAGCTTAGCTGCATTAAATCTCATGAAAACCCAAAGGTCCACCTGTATGCAGTTGTTCACTATGTTGGCTAGCCCTGGTGACAATGTCCCTTGGCGGTATGTTTTCGCCCTGTCCCTTCAGCACCTCGGTGAGCTGGCGATGAGCTTCCTGAAGAGGGACCTGCAGCCGTCTTGCCAACTGGCCTGTCTGGAGACTATCCGCATCTTGTCGCGAGACAAGAGCAGCCTTGATCCTTTCTGCACCCACAAGGCCATCGGGACACTTAGCCGGTACGCGGGGCTCGACCACGATTCTGACGGCGCCACGCCCGAGATGCCCGACCCCGACGTGACCGTGGAGGCGCTGAAGTGCCTCTGCAACTTGGTGTTCACCAGTGAGGAGGCTCGGGAGGCAGCTGCACAGCTGAGGCTGGTGGCAGGCCTGGCCAGGCGGCTCAAGCAATGCCGTGGGCGAGAGTGGAGCCCCACCGTGCGCTTCTTTGACCTGCGCCTAACCTTCCTGCTCACCGCGTTGCGCGTGGATGTGCGTGCCCAGCTAGCTCACGAGCTGCGGGGCGTCGGCCTCCTCGCAAGCGTGTTGGATGCCAATCTGGATCTCCGCTGGCTTGGCACCTTCGAGGTAGTACGGGCTGAAGCCCCGGAGGCAGCCAGCCCGCCGCCCCTTAGCCGGGAGCAGACGGAGCGTGCCATGGAGATCCTCAAGATCCTCTTCAATATCACTCTCAGTACCAGTCGCCACAAGGTGGATGAGGTGAGGATGACAGGAATCCATCCAGGGAAAAGGGAGAGGAACCTCGTTACCCATCCATCCATCTTAAAACTGATTATTCTGGTCACAGGGGGGCTTGGAGCCTATCCCAAGCAGCACAGACCACAGCTGAGGTACACTTTGGATGGGATGCCAGTCCATCATAGGGCATAAAGCTGGGGCACACTCTGGATGGGATGCCAATCCATCATAGGGCACATACAGGTGCACACTATAGGCAATTTTGAAATGCCAGTTATCCTCATTGCATGGCTATGGATTGTGGGAAGAACCCCACGAGACTCAGGGAGCAAATGCCAAACTCCACACACACAGAGTGGAGGTGGGAATTGAACCCACAAACTTGAAGGTGTGAGGCAACAGTACTACTCACTGAGCAACCATGCACTCCCTCCCCAAAACCTCTGTTATCAAAATCAACGACACAGTGTGACTATTATGCAAGGATTGTTTCATTGTCAGCAATCTGTTTAATTTCTTGTCTTTCTTGTCTTTGATACTGAAGGAGGACGCGGCTGTGTACAGACACTTGGTGGCCATCCTGAGGCACTGTTTGATGAGCTCGGCTGACGGGGAGGACCGCACGGAGGAGTTCCACAGGTCTGGAGTCAGGGGCGATGTGTGCGCTGGTACTGTCGAGGCATTTGGATGCCTGTGAATGCTTAGGCTTTGTGTTCGGTGGTGTTTGTCGTAGCCATACGGTGAACCTGCTGGGGAATCTGCCTCTGATCTGCCTGGACGTGCTGCTCCTTCCCAAGATACAGCAGGGCTCCATCGAGTACTTGGGCGTCAACATGGACTCAGTCAACATACTGCTGCAGTTCATGGAGAAGAGATTAGACAAGGTGAGCTGTGCCAACAACCAACTGTTTCCTCAGGAGGTTAGAGTCAGGCGTTCCTGTTACAACAGTCCGTGCTTGTAAACCATTTCTTACTTAAGTAGACAAAGGAGACTTTTGGGCATTCTTTGTTCCACTTTGTATACATCCATCCATCTTGTAACCACTTTCTCATATCTTGGTCTGGGTCGGAGGGGGGGCTGAAGCCCTATCCCAGGAGACATTGGGTGCAAGACTGGGGTACACCCTGGATGGGATGCCACTCCATCTTAGGGTACAATACTGCAGTACACATTGGATGGGATGCTAGTCCATCACATGAGCAGTGATGATACCTTCCTTCTATTCTATAGGGCAACAAGCTGAAGGAAACTCTCCTGCCCTGCCTGAATCTGCTGACAGAGAGTGCCCGCGTCCACCGGGAGACCAGGAAATTCCTCAGGACCAAGGTATGGCTTACGGCACCCGTCGGCTGAGTCAGCTGCCGTGAAGTTTGTTGCCGATCCTGTCGTAAATTGACTTGCACGTGTGTGTGGGTTTGTGCGAGGGCAGATCCTGCCTCCATTGCGTGATGTGAAGAACCGGCCCGAGGTGGGCAATGCCTTGCGTAACAAGCTGGTGCGTCTGATGACCCACATCGACACAGACATCAAGCACTGCTCTGCGGAGTTCCTCTTTGTGCTCTGTAAAGAGAGCGGTGAGCAAGCCTCCTTACTCACACATACAGGCGTGTATTTGTAGCATTGTTGGGAATGTACTCATTCATTCATATGGGCATAACCCTAATCCTAACTATGACAACCCTAACCCTTACCCAGCCCTAACCTTAACCAACAAAATACAAGGCTTTTGGCTGTTTAGGATTTTTGATTGCATTCACAGATTTTAATGAAATTGAATTTTCCCTTGTGGGGACACGACAGATGTCCCCATTAGGTAAAAAGTAACAGGTTTTCATTTTTCCAGGGGACTTTGTGTCCCTACAACATGATAATTATACGTACACACAAATAAACATATACGTGCACTGTAATTAACCTTGCACTCTGTCGCCCCCTACTGTGCAGTGTCTCGCTTCATCAAGTACACGGGGTATGGCAACGCAGCCGGCCTGCTGGCTGCACGAGGCCTAATGCAGGGGGCCAGGGACTCAGGGCACTACTCCGAGGATGAGGACAGTGACACAGAGGAGTACAGGGAAGCCAAACCTCAGTGAGTGTCAGCAAAAACCCTGAGTTTTATCACAAACTAGCTACTTTATATTGGGGGAAGCAGTAGACCCTGTCCCAGTTAGCATAGTGCATGGAACTGGGCCTACCCCCTGCTGTGCTACCTATTGTTGTTTAGTCACGCAGTCGTGTCCGACTCCATGGACCACAGCACGCCGGCCGCCCTGTCCTCCACCGCCTCTCGGAGCCTGCCCAAACTCATGTTCATTGTCTGCACCACACTGTCCATCCATCTCATCTTCTGCCTTCAACCTTTCCCAACATTAGCGTCTTCTCCAGTGACTCCTGTCTTCTCATTGTGTGCCCAAAATATTTGAGC
>JAACJT020000007.1:20359944-20396428 GCA_009936485.2 Gymnarchus niloticus
TTAGGTCTTCATAAAATTTTTCGATTTCAGTCTCTTCAGCATCCGTGGTTGGGGCATAGACTTGGATTATTGTGATAGTGCTACCTTTTAGGACTTTATATGTATGTAAATTATTCTAGATGGATAACAATAAGTACATAAATAAGAACAGGCTTTTTCTTGAACTTAGTGTATAATGTTCTTCTGTTTACAACGTCCTCTTGTCAGTATTAACCCAGTAACGGGACGTGTAGAGGATAATCAGCCAAACCCCATGGACGGAATGACCGAGGAACAGAAGGAATTTGAGGCCATGAAGCTGGTCAACATGTTTGATAAGCTGTCCAGGTAAGGCAACATTTCACAGCAAGTGAGACGTGGTCCCTGAGGAGACGCACTGTTCCATGTTTATGTTAGCTTAAGTATCGTTATGAATGCTGGAACTTTAAACTACAGTACATCCAGACCAGGGTTGTGCACCATTCAGAACTGAGTTGAGAATGGCCCTGAAATTCCAATTCCAGTTGTGAATTTGAACTGAATTTGAGTTGTGGTTGAAAACAGGATGTGGAATTGCAGTTTGAATTTGAATATAAGGAAGTAGAATTAAAATGGAATTGAACTGAAACAAATTCATATACATGGTGTAGATGTTTTCAACAATACAGTTTTTAATATTTCAATATGAATTACATACATGTTAACATACACAGCATATACTGTTATAAAATGTTGTTATTCACAATGAAAGAATGCAACATTTGAGGTGTCACCTATCGAACACATAATTCAAACATATTTATTCTGTGGAATAAATTCATTTTGTGTAACATGATGGATGAGCACTGCATTTCCCAGAATGCTCTGCCTTACCCCAAAGTCTACAAAATGGAGCCAAACAATCTGAAAGCAGACTCACTCTCAAGATGGAAAATTCACACAGCAAAACTACGAAGCTATCTGGCCTTGCCCATTTTGGTGACCCATCTCCCACAGCCACACCTGGAAATCACAGAGCTGTATCTAAGCACTGCAATACAGCAGTCTGTGGTTTCACCAAGGCCAGTTCAGATTTCAAAGGACATTTCCAGGTAAGTTAACAGCCCTGCTGTAGTCCATTTTCATGTTAAGATAAACTCAGTATTTAGTATTACCAAACTACTGGTATTTTATCTCCTAGGCCTGAAGTAACTGCATGCATTAACATGCCTACTGTTTCTGAATGCATTTAGCTGAAGCCCATCCATCTCTACTAACCTGACTTGTTGCCATTTATGGATCTGTTTGTTGTCGTTTTCCTAATACAGTTGTGTAGCTGTGTAGGTTTTGTTCTGGCTTTGTGTCTTTGTACTTTCTGTTTAATTGTAGTAGAAATAAACGTCTATTATATTTTTATGCAGTAAAATATACTGTTTAATTTATATTCATACAGAAATTTTTATACTCTATACATTTTTTTTTCCAAATTTACAAAATAACAGACATATTCCCTTTTTCCAGAAGAAACATCCTGAACTTTTGGTGGCGTATGAAAACAGCGACCACACACCACTCTAACCAGACTGTTGTGAATTCTTCACCAGCTGAAGCCACAACTTCCAGCTCTAAATGGGCACCAGTGGATAGACAGCATTGTGATATACGTTCTGAATGTTCTCGCTCCTCTTTCTACTGTAGAAAATAAGGATCTCATCAAAGTTTTGCAAATGGCTGAACCGTTCTTCACAATGCCTTGGAGAAATCTCACCCACCTCATTGCTCAGCACACCACTGCTGTAAAAAAATCATTTAATAAACCAGATGAAAAACACTTCCGGTATTTGCCTGACAGTGGAGCTATGGTCACACTGATCTATAAGGTCTTTTTTTGACATGACAGGTCATTTAATTTCAAATTTCGCACTGCACAATGTAATGCTGAGTTGCCAGCGATTCAAATGAAGGCATACAGCAGCGAACGTTTGTGGAATATACGAGGGTATTTTAACAGCTTTTGACATTGAGAACAAAATATCGTTCATTGTGACCGATACTGCATCTAGCATGATAAAGGCATTCACCCTCTTCCCACCCATGGCTGTTGTTGATGGAGAGGAGGAGGAACAGGATGACCCATCTGATATTCATGTGGTGAACATCAGTGAAGAGATGGTGTACTTCCGTCCAGAAAGAAGTCCAAACTTTGTCTACACATTACAACTTGTGATTCGTGATGCCCTGGATCGAGCTGCCTCCTTGAAACACTTGCTAGACAAAACTGAAAAATGTGTGTCTTTCTGCCGTAAGTCTCCACTGGTTACGGTGGTTCAAGGTGATCACAAACTTCAACCTGCCAATGCCAGTCGCCGGAATAGCCAGTTAAAGATGGTAAAATCAGTCCTTCATATTCCCACTGATGTCCTTGCTCAGCTCTAGTGTCCTGTCCAGCTGTCAGCCGTAGCATTTAAAATCATCCAAGAGCTTTGTGGTGCTGGAGCCCTTTGAGGAGGTACCAGATAGGTGTCAGGCAGAGAACGCGGTAATCTCCAGCTTGGTGAGTCCATGTGTTCGAGGCTTAAGGCATACAGTCAAAAACATGAAGATGACTGCAAAATTTCAAGACATGCTATGCTTCCAGAAGGCGTCCACTCTTGACCCAAGATCCAAACTGGACTGTTGTATTGGTGAAGAGCTTAACACCATAAAGGATTTTCTTATAGGAAAAGTTGAATGTCTCCCTTCAAATCTGACTGGCTATAAATGAGTGCAGTGCCCAACCAAACTCTTCTCCAACATGGAAAGTCAAACTAGTCCCTCACCTGTCACCAAAGGTTCACATGATGTTACTGTATACCTCAGTCAGCTGTGTTTAGCAGAGGATGCCGATCCTTTGGCTTAAGGGAAATGAAACCAGCTTTCCTGACGTAGCACAACTTGCCTGCAAGTACCTGACTATATACCAGCTTCCTCGGTATCTGTTGAGAGAATCTTCAATGGAGCAGGAAAAATTTTCAGGCCACACTGTATCTAAATGACAAAACCTTGGAAGATTTTTTGCTAATCAAATGTAACGATATTGTGTATTAAACAACATATGTATTGGAATAAAGCATAATTACATTTGTCATTAAGTTTTGTTTGTTGTAGTGCTATGGTTGAACTGAAGGACAAAACTTGTTCTACACATTGGAAAATAGAGTATATGAAATATTGAAATACCTTTTGCCATATATACTTAAATTTGCTTTTAATGTTGAAATATTAACAAATTGTTAAATCACCAAAGAATAATAAAAAAGATGATATACCTGTAGCATTTGAGTCAAATATATGAGGTTAGTTATACAAGTAACTCTATCACCACTCCGTCCATCTGAGAACCCACAGACGCTCGCAAGAAAAGCTACTCGAAAATGCTAATACACAAAAACGGCTAAATATTCAAACAATAAATGTGTGTCCATGATAAAGTTCCAAATTTAAACCAAGTGCATGTTGATAGAACAGACTAAATGTTATACATGATTTTTCTGTTGTATTCATGTAAATATGAAGTGCACTTTACCCACTTATGCAAGCTCAGTATATACATCTACCATCTAAAAAGTAGATCTATTATATAATTATCTGTTTTGCTAGATTAAATGATATTCTTGTGTTGTGTGATTACACTGAATTTCTTTGAGTTGAAATGAATTAAATTCTTCCTGTCATTCAAATTCCAGTTCAACACCCTGTGTGGGGTGTGGCCAATTAAAATCAAATTCCAATTCATGAATGAAATGGAGCTCATTTTGCACTACCCTGATCCAGACTAGGTAACCTCTCCACAGTTTGGCACTAGCAGGCAACTAGATGTTTGGTGCTTTGCTGTTTCAACTCAGTATTTTTACTGGCTAATTTTTTTTAAATCCAGTTTTTCAGTCTCTAGTTTCTTAGAAATGGGTCCAAAATGGCATTTTCATACCTGGATTTCTAACTGTTTTATGTAATTCACTAATGAAATCAGTGAAAAGTCTGCCATGAACATGTTTCATTGTGTTGTGTAACTGAAGTGAAATATATCTGCTTCCAGGGACCATGTGATCCAGCCAATGACGATAGGGCCAGATGGGAAAATGACATCACTGGCAACCAATGATTTGCAGAGAATGTCACACGAGGGGCATCAACAGAACTCTGACAGCGATGAGGAGAGTGCATAGAGGAGAAGGGCAAATTCAAATCTATCTCTTCTGCTGTATGAGCACCGTAGTGAGACTATAAATTGTGGTTTTAACTATGAGAACAACCCTGAAGTGAGCCAGATTAAGAGGGGAAAACATTAAACAAACCTTTGCCTCCCTGTTTTTTGTATTATAATATTTATGCTACTGGCATATTGTTCAGCGATTGTCCTTCTATCCACCCACCATAGAACCCTGACTGGGATAAGCACTAGGATAGGGGGACTAGGGGATTACACAGAAAAGGAAACACTGAAAATATACAATATCCTGCAATATCCTAAATTCCATACTGTGTTCTTTGACAAATTGTAATGGTGGTTTATCCTTTTTATTGTTTAACTTTTTAGGCCTTTATGATTTCTGCCAGTGGATGTTGTAGCTAACTGCTTTTGTAAGCTTTTCCGTAACCTGATTGTGGTCCACCTATTAGTTAGTTTGAGTGAATCTGTTTGTTGAAGCCTCTATAATTTAAACTGATTTTATAGGTTCAAAGTTAACTATATTTCATTTAGTGAGACCATGATTACTTGAGGGTCTGCTTTTAATCCATGTATAATTCTGGTCTTTTAAGTGATGTAGAAAATACATTTAATATGCTGCAGGAGACAGCGGTTGTGCCATTTCAAACCTAAAATGAACATTGGCCATTTTATTAGTAGAGACTAATAAAACAATCTTGTTTCTATTTGCAAATATGCAAATGTCACTTGAAGGCAAAACCTGATCAACTAAATTTTACATGTATATTTTATAATGGATGTTATAATGAAGAGAATTAAAATATTGTGTTATTTCTAGCTTCTGTTTTGAGTGCATGTAATGTAATGAATGTTATACTTGATGGTACAGTCAACAAAGAGCATTACCAATCCTAACATTATCTTTATTTGTGTCCAGATCATTTCAGGTACCACCATTGTAAAAATTATACACAGGTTTTACAATAGCGGCATTGTAAAAATTATACACAGGTTTGTCCAGGAGGCCGTACAGAGCTCCTACAAAAGGCAGGTCGAGGATCGATTAGGAATGGCAGGTTCAATCTTTGTATTTATCTTTATTCATTCATTTAGTTTGATGGTTCATGTCTTGAGGAGTCACGATGTATTGAGGACCTTTCGATGGTCAATAACAATTCTACTAAGGGGTTAGTTTGTCTGTATACAAACCAATAATGAATAATTTTCATTTATCAATTAACAATATACAAAGTGCACAGACAAAAAACTGAAAAATTTGGTGTGACCATCTTTTGCCATTGATAGATGAAAGACATCATCCCAGCTGATCGGTACCAATACCAGTTTGTCTGCTGGGCAGACAGAGCCCTCAATTCAGTCTTCTGTCACTTGGAGAGACACAACACCTAATTCGGGATGCACTTTGTTGACTACAGCTCAGAGTTTAATGCAGTCGTACCGAACAAGCTGGTTGACATAGTCTATACAGTGGGATTAACAGTGGTGGGCAAAGACACAACAATGTCTTTATTTTCTGAGGAGGCTAAGGAGAGCCAGCCTCTCCCTAAAGCTGCGTGTGAACTACAGATTCACCACAGAGAACATCCTAACAAACTGCATGAGTGCCTGGTATAGCAGCTGTACTAAAGCTGACAAAAAAAGCCCTGCAGCGTGTTGTGAAAACAGCACAGGACATTGTTGGCATAGAGCTGCCATCATTAGAACGTCTTCACAGCATTCGCTGTTATAAAGGACATCACACACCCTGGACACCTTCTGCTTAACGTCCTCCCATCAGGCAGGAGCTTCAGGTCAATATTGCACACTCACTAACAAGTTTAAAAACAGCTTCCTCCCAAAAGCTGTGCCACTACTGAACTCAGACATCTTCTCAGTCTGATAGGCTGATGCACTGCTGCTGTTGTTAATATGTAATATTTTTGACATGTATTTTCAAGTCAGTGATTATGTGCAATATGTCACGTCATTCGTTCCGCGTGCACGTCTTCCTTCCGAATCTGTATCTTAAAGGCAGGAATCACCACCCATAGACGGCATCTCACTTATGGATGACGCAGCCGTGGCAAATTATATCCCTCTCTACGGAGACCGAATTGCTAGTTTGTTGTAATGTCTCAAGCACACTGTTTTGGTAGAGACCACAATATCTGCACACATTAGCAGTATACGCATGCCTGAGCTTCGGCTGTTGATGTGGCAATAATTCAGGCATGACACTTTTATTTTCTAAGAAATACGGCAGTCGCAAAGCAAAACTGTTGGAGAGCTGTGGGTCAGCAGACTGAACTGCGGAGAGTGTGCAGTCCTCACGCGCACAGCCGGAGATGACGTTAAAGCTCGCGCCCCCTTATTCGGCTTTCATGCAAATATTTCATTCTGAGGAATGACTGTATTCCGATCGACGAAAAACTAGCGTAGCTACTGACAGGAAACACTGAACAAGTGCACAGCGTGGGTCATTACAGGTCGCTGTGATACACCTGAACAGGTTAACATCGTGTTTCAAATCATCACATACCCGATTTACATGTTACATGCTAACCTGGACACAAAACACTGAAGACTCTGAAGCTTGCTACAGATGCTATTCCTAATGTTAAACCCGCTGAGTCAATAATAAAACCAAGATTTACTTTTTCATCTACCTTTTGCTCTTTCAAATGTGCAATGGCTTCCTCTGGAACTCCACGAAGGCGCAGGAATGCTGCCAGTTCTGTCATTTTCCATCAAAACTGACATCTTCACTTATGCCCCTAACAAGGAAAGGACCTCTGTGTAACTCTGCTCAGTGTCTTGCATATTGCCTGAGGTCTGCAGCCAGGCTCTGACTGTACTGTAATGTAATGTCACGATACAGACTTATTTTCTCAATTCTAACTTTTTTCTCGGAATTCTCACTTTTTTCTCAGAATTCTCTGAAATTTATTTCACGTGGCCCAAATGATTTAAGTGCTTGATAGAGTATCTTGAATCTTGAATCTTGACTCAAATCCTGATGAATTTTAACATCTCGGTGAGGTTTTGCGATTCATCCTCCAGAACAGCAGGGGGCAGTGTGAACGTTTGGGTTTAGTTCACTGTAAAAATACAGACGAGGAAGAAACGCGAAGATCACGAAGTCAAATCAGCGAAAACATGGCTGACTGGAACAGAGGTATTTAACGCCACGTAGTCAACTTCACAGTTATGGTCAAATTTTTCTTGCAGGTTTTTAAACATCAAACGCAATACACCATAACGTATTTTTTTTTTTGAAAACGGGCATGTAAGGTGTTTGAAAACCGTTATTGTTCTGTCATTAGCTTGCTGGATATAAGGTAGAAATCTGGTTAGTTAGCTAGCTGCCTAAACGTATGTGAGTGTATTTTTATGTCTGTTGGGAAGTAATATATTGAGCTGTATGGAGTCACAATTATTGTATGTTTAAAAGTCTGCGCTAACGCCTTGTGATGTATGTTGTGTTGTCGTAGATTATGCGAATTCATGAGGTATTGTCAAAGACATCACAGAATTGACACGTCGTGTTGTTGCCACCTTGAGAAGTTATAAAAGCCAGAAACCTCTCCTCTGTGTACCTTTCTAGGTCAAGGTGCTGTGGATGATATGTTGGACGCAGAAAACAAGCTTTTGGCGGAGAACCTGGCTTCCAAAGTCTCCAGACTGAAATCCGTACGTGTGTGTCGTATATTCAAACTTAGAAACGCTAAAAAATATAATAATTAATCTCGTTACACTTGATCGGATGTTTTGAATGTCTTAACTGTAATAAACTGTGCTGCTTTTTAATATTTGTATGGGTTTACTTTCCGTTTCAACTTGTCTTCCAGCTGGCGTATGATATTGACAAGGAAGCCGAAGATCAGAATGCGTATTTGGATGGTATGGTAAGTTAAAGCAGTGTGGATGACATCAACAGAAGCCAGAAGAATTTGTGACATGAATCTGCTTGACTGTACCTTTAGTACTGTTTATTTGAAAGCAGGCTTGTCTTTATTTTATTTTTAAAGGACTCCAACTTTATGAGTGCCACTGGCCTCTTGACAGGAAGCGTAAAGAGATTCTCCACCATGGTCCGATCCGGCAGGGACAACCGCAAGATCCTCTGTTATGTATCTGTGGGACTGGTGCTGGTCTTCTTTCTGCTTTACTACCTGGTCACCAGGGCTCAGACTTAAAGGAAAACAAGAATACACTGCACTTCATTCCATCGTACATGTGGGGGTATTTAATTTGTAAATGATATGAGAAGTGCCCTTCTAAATGGATACTCGACCTTTGCTGTTCAATTCTTCGACTGAGAAATTGCATTCAGCCCCGAGGATCAGTGATCTATGGGAGTAAGGTGTCATCTGCTGTGGATTTCAAGTTTTTCCTGCTGGACTTGGAGAAATTCCCACAGAATGGTCAGGATGACCTGCTTTCCTCTCAGCCCCATGAACTGTCCGACACATAGAGTATCAAGGCACTGAACCCAAATGTGTGAATTAGCCGTTTTCATCGGGTTTCTTGAAGCGTCCTGCCGGTGTGATGCGTGTTAAAATTAAGCCACCAACAGTCTAGAGTGGTGTCTGTCATCATGATGTTGTAAAACTTTAACACGCAATCCAAGAGTGAAAAGGAAGGAGGTATTGGATAGTGGGCACTCTAGATCAGTCAGGATATGTATTTGATATGGCTGAGTGTGTATAGGTAATTGTAATATATCTATTTTTCTATGTAACTATTCTTGGTCCCAGACACTGTATATGACAGGTATAAATCATATTCTGTCTCAGAGTCTAGGCTATTTAATTATATACCTGCATCTTCAGAAAAAAAATAACATTAACATAGTGTCTTGTAAATTTTTCACTTCACATTTGACCAAGTTACTTCTTTCCTCTTTTACCAGAAACTTTTTTTTTTTTAAAACAAATGGCAGCTGTTGGAAACATCTGTGCTTCATAATTCCAGCTTTATGGGTGGGTTTTGGCTGGCAAAAGAGCTGCCCACTAAGAAGTAGGCAGGCCCAGTCTTCCTGCCCCATGGAACATCATGCAGTTACTGCAATGTAATATAATTTGCTGGGTTTCTTCTCGTATGTCGCATTATGACTGTTTATTTGATTGTTGTCATCATGGTTGTGGGAAAATGGGGGGGGCAGGAAGTTCTGTGTAAACAGAAGGCATTGTGATCCTCATTGCTTTTTCATGTCATGTTGGGCTTGTTTGGATAAGTTCTGCTTTGATCCTGCCTTCAGAATGGCCAGTCATATCAGAATGACAGATATGGAAATTGACCATTCTCATATTTTGAGAGATCTGTTTCCTCTACTAATGTTGCAGTAAGGTAGCATGTTGTACTAAACTGTGAGCCCAATATCCATGCGTTTTCATCATTGGTTTCTTTTGGCTGAAGGTGGAGATTTTAGTCTTGCGTTTGGATTGCAATGCAATAACTGCCAAAAGCATATAATGTTCTCTTAGACCTTGTTTAAGATGTGCTTTGCTTTAATTTATTGCAGGCTCAATCCAGACAGCTTCTGGGTTTGATGAGTCTTTGGGTTTGTCTGTTTTCTTTCCCTTTGTTTTCACTAGAATGACAGGGTTTGTGTTCTATTTGTAAATATATCAACCTTCACACTTGACCTGGAACTGTGGAGTAAACTGTTTCATTATATTACCTAAGTCTTTTTGACTTATTCTCAAACCAAAATCTGTAATTCTGGTCCAGATGATTCAACAATGTGCGTGTGCTTAGAAAAACTTGATCGCTTGATTATGAATTAACAAGTCTGTGACACAATAACCCCTCTGAATTAAGTCACATATGAAAGCTGAACATCCAGATGTCCAGTCCCAAAACTTGCAGTCAGGCTTTTAGTGTAGCCTGAGTTTCCTTCACAAGATTCTAGAAATCCTCACTCATTCTTGATGTAATTCCTTTGAAAAACTTTCCCTTGTGCATTTTTTTTTTTTTTTGGAATTCATTTAATTTATATAATTCAGTTCATTCATGTTGTGATCACCAAAACTACATGATGGGATTTGTCAGTAGTGGCACTTTTTTCTGAAAAAATACCATATACTGTTAATATCTTTTATTACTTGGTGTTAACTAAGTATCCCCAAACATCCACAGTTGTAGGCAAAGATAACAAGAGTAGTTGACAGCATGACTTTTTTTTAATTCGCCAGGCTTCTAGTTTGACTCTCTCCCAAACACAATAGTTCTGTCATATCAGGACTTCCCACGTTGTGTTCTTGGAGAAGACAGTGGCATTCTGCTTAGATGCCTAAACCAATCTGAAGGAGCAAGCTTATGTCAAGCTCAGTTCAGTTTATTTTTATAGTGCCTTTCACAACACAGTTGGCCCAAAGCACTTAACAAGAATGTGTGGTAATTATATTCTTTGAAGGAAAAGCCAGTGGAAGAGAGGAACCAAAAACTACTCTGAGGTGAAAGAGAAACTCTGGGCATTCAAGGCATGTCAAGCTAGTATTCTCGTGTTTATGAACTGTACTTGTCTTGTTCAGTAGTCTAAGAAAAATTACTGTTGTTGAAAAGGAGTCTTTAGAAAAAGGGTATCAAATGTAATATCGTCATAAATAGTGGTCTATGTGCTATACATTAAATTTTCTGTACTGTGCAGAGGTGTTTTTGTTCTGAAAAAAAGATCAATTCAATGAAGAAATTACTGCAGTCCTCACCAGGAGGGGTGATGGGAAGATGAATGAATGAATAATGAAGAAATTCTTTTCAGTCTCTTTGAAAAGACAAATTACTAACACGGCTCTTTTTAAAAACATATTTCTTGGTATCCTTTGCTTTCATCATGTGCTGATATTTGTTTGGGCTTTTCACCCTTTTCAGAATGAAATATGTTGGGTTAGCAGAAACAGATGGGGAACTGTGGACATGCTCATTAAGTTAAAGTGGCAAAGGGATTGGACAGCTGCCCCAGGTAAATAATTTTTTATTTCAATCACCAGGGTAATTTATTGAGTGAGATAAGAAATACGAGTCCCAATCCAGAAAATTTCATTCATCCCATCACAGAAACCGTTTCCCTGAAATTGTGGTCCTTCCATGAAGGAACTTCGTTAGTTTTATGGAATCAAGGTGATTTTTTCTCCAGAGGCAAGAGTCAGATCAAGTATGGCTCTGCAGATGAAACTACAGCTCACCCAATCATCTGTGAAAGGAGTTAAGAAATTAATGTGCTTATGATTATTTATTGTATGGAATGCATCTAAAAGATTAGTGATATCAGTTAATGACTGAGCAGGACCCATTAAAATGCTGATTAATTACTGCACTATTGATCTTGGAGTCTTACCCTGGGCCTTTATAAGATGTGGCCTCATCACTCACCCCCATAGCTGCTGAATGTGGTAATACACTGTGAAAATGCACCATCCTGGACCTTGTGTAATAATTAGATTGGCCAGGTTGCATGCTAACACTCACCACTTAATAATTGCACTGTAAATGTTGAGAATTCTCATGAAGCCATTACTCAAGTTTTAAGCCTTATGCACCACAACTTTGTCCTCATAATTCGAATGGGTAGATTAAGTCGCAGGGAAAGTTAACACACCACGCCACTTAACAGGTGGAAAACATCCTTATCTAGCTATTCTCTCCATGGCCTTTACTGAAAACCAGTGTTCTTGAAATTCCACACTATATACACTTTTGACTCTTCAGTGGCAAGCTTGCTGTGAGAGTAAATGAAGTGGACATCAAGCTGCCATTGTGGTGCCACGAGTCTTCATGGGAAGTAGATGAGGAAATGATAGTCTCTTTAATCAGATTAGGAATTAGTAGATGTGGGTCTTTAGCTGGAGAGTTAGCAGAAGGTCACTAGAACATGGCTGGGCAGCGTGCCACTATCTAAAGCAGTTTAGGGTTCTTTCACTCGTCATCTGGGTTCTGTCAGGTAGCAGTTGAGGGAATATTAACTTGCTGGATGGTTTTCTAATCTCATGAACTATGTAGTATCTCCGACACCCCATCCGTCCTCTCAAATACTTTGTGTCAGAAAGCACAGTGAGATTCTTATTGCCATCTGTATTCACCGAGTAAAGGATATGGTCTTTATATGTTGTATTTTTTCAGCACTAGGCTACTGATTTCCTGCAGTAGAGATATGGGAGTAGGTCTTGCTCCCTCATATACTTTAACCCTCTTAGTACATAAAGCTGGTCCTATTCAATTTAGCTTGAACAAAGCTGAGCATCAGTTTTTCTGTGGTTTGGTATAATCACAGTATCTCAGCCTTGGGCCGACATCCTGTCCATGGTATACCCTAGCCTCATACCCTATGATGGTTTGGCATCCCATCCAAGGGGTACCCCAGCCTCGTACCCTATAATGGACTGGTGTCCCATCCAGGGTGTACCTCAGCCTTGTTTCCTGTGCTGCCAGGCATAGGTGCTAGACCTCCCCTGCAACCACAACCCAAGTATATGGATGGAAGTTAAAAATCACACATTAATCTTCCATTGAAGTTATTAATAAAGTTTTTATTTGTTTTTTATTTATTCATTTTTGCTTTATTAACTTTTTGGAATATTTCCACGTTTGTCATATTACACAGACTTTGGAATGTTACACATTACTGCACACTGCCTTGTTACAGGATTTCCGTTTCTGTGTTAGTGAAGTTTTATAAAAGCTAATAATTGTGAGACCTCCCTAGAATGAGCTTGTGGACCACCTCTCTTCCCTTAATATATGTCCTCCTCCAAGCTCTATAGACATACTTTGCACCAAGCAACATATGAGTATTAAAGCAAAGTATAAAAATGACTTTTTTCCAATTATAGCTGTGCAGGCAAAAGTGATACACATGCATTACTTACAGATCTTTTAAGAAAAACCTAAAGGCAAGTAGTAGAATCTGAGAGTCACAGCAAAGTTAAATTTACCCACCCAGGAATATGTATTACTGACACCTTGCTTTGTCTCTCTTAAAGGCATAAAAAAATCAGTCAATATAGGAGTGACTGTGTTACTCAGATTAACACCCTTAAAATAATGAAATATGTTCATCTGTGATGCGGAGGATAGCTATAAATGTCTACAGATACAATTCAGGTTATCATCAAGTTGGTCTTTCAAAATATAGGTCAGTTGGTCGGTCGGTCAGATTAAATTTGTCTGTGTAAGCCTTGTATATGATAAGCTCAAAATAAGATGCTTTACTCCACTAACAGATCGCTTTTTAAAAATGTTTCTTTTATCTGAAAATCAAATATAATTAGCTTATGTAGATTCTGGTCCCTAAGCAAAAGTTGGCTGAATCCTGCACTAATAACAACCTGTTTCTGTTGACAGTGCTTTTGACTACACTAACAGATCCAAGAGATCACTCTGATTTGACGATCATTTCTCTTTAAAGGAAACTGACCAGACTGCTGCTGTCCACATCCAGGATTTAGAAGACAAACTTGTATAAGTTAAGATGTTCTCCTTTCTGGCTTTTCTCAAGCTTGCAAGCCAAACTGCCTGCCAAGAGATGTGACGATACGTAATGATAAATGATTTCATTTAAACCTTACAATCTTTACATTTCCAACAGTGCATATAATGCATTTAAAAGTTCAAGGAAAAATGCAGGTAGCTGTTAAAAGTCGAGTCGCCAGACATTTGTCTTTTGCAGAAGAATTATATAATTTAATCTGAAAAAGAAAACATACAATATATGAGAAACATTGCTAACGTTATTTTTATACACATATTCAAACCTTACTTGCAGGCAGTGTGTTTTACCCTACACATCACTTTTGATACTGTTCTTAACAGCAGCTGTGCACAAATCTGTGAAAAAAGTTTCTGAACTCGGTGTTAAACACGGTGTAGATGACAGGGTTGATGGCACTGTTGACGTAGCCCAGCCAGGTGACGGTGCTCATCAGATATGGCGAGATGTAGCAGGACTCACACAGGACACACGTGGTGTGGACCACAAAGAAAGGCGTCCAGCAGAAGAGGAAAACACCTAAAATCAGAGAGAGAAAGACTGACTAGAAGTTTCCAAAACTAGCTCAAGTACAGCATGACTGTCCAGCGTTGACGTCTGGCTAACCAGTATTTGAGAAAAATGCTCTGCCTCTGTTAGTCGTAATTATCTTTAATGCTTGCCTCTGTCAATTTAAAATACTGGTGTTAATCTGGACAATTACCATGCACCACTGTGAATTGGAGCTTACTGTATCTTTAATGGGGGGCACTATGGCTAACACCTCCAGGGTTGGGGGTTCAAATCCCACCTCCACTATGTGTGGGGTTTGTGTGTTTTTCCTTTGTCTGGTGGGTTCCCTGGTTTCCTCCCGCAGTCCAAAGACATCCTTGTGCCCTATGACTGACTGGCATCCCATCCAGGGTGTATCCTAGCCTTGTATCTTGGGATGGACTGGCACCCCATTCAAGGTGTACCCTAGTCATGCCCCTGTACAGCCTGATATAGGCTTCAGGACACCCATCACTCTAGATAAGTTACATCCACATATCTTCCATATTTATTCTTTAGACACGTATAGAATCAGCGTAGAGACATATGAAATGCATCACAAATGTACATGTAGAAAAGGCCTGTACTTTCAAGGGCCTTGCTTTACTGAATAATTCAGAAATGTTAATGGGTTTTCTATAAATACACAGTTAGCAGATTGAAATAAGGCACAGCTATGATACCAGCTCAGTTCACAAAATGGGCTTTGGAGAAGCATATGTTTCAGCCTTTTGTGAGTCCTTGTCTGAGTATCTTATAGTTAAACACAACTGAGAAACTATATTGTGGTATGAAATGTAAAATTTTAAAATACATGTTTCTTAACAGGCATGGCGACTCAGCGGTTAGCCCCACTGAGTTCAAATCCTGCCTCTGCTGTGTGTAGTATATGAGTTCTTCCTGTGTCACGTGGGTCTCGTCCCTAGTCCATAAACTAATTTGCATCTCTGAACTCTGTCCTGGGTTGGGGTATGAATCCCAGATCCATGATGTTTGTGGTTTGAGTATGTTCTCAACATGCTACACAGTTTCCTTTGTGCAAAGATGTGCAGTTTGGCTAATTAGTGTCTCTAATGATGGTTTGCGTATATGCATGTGCCGTGTGATGGATTGTCATCCCATACATGGTGTACTCCAGCCTTGTGCCCTGTGAGAGACTGGCATCCCATCCAGGGTGTACCCCAGCCTTGTACCCTGTGAGAGACTACCACCCCATTGAGGGTGTACCCCAGTCTCATGCACAGAGCTGCCTGGGTAACCCTGACCAGAAGAAGTGGTTAGAAAATGAATGGATGTTTCAGTGAAAGCTCTGTTTGAATTTGGATGCTGTCCACAAGGCAGACAAAAAACAAACCAACTATTCTTGAAAAACAGTCCTCTATATTTTCAAACTCCTCTGAGTTTTCTTCCACTTGTTTAGACCCCTCATAAGTATTTTTTAAACATTTTTGATAACTCTCACTATATATCATATGCTGTCTAGAGTGTACTGTGTCTTGCGTCTTGTTGTCTAGGGTTGGATACTTAGATAAGTGGTTGTCTAAGATGGATAGATGGATTTTTTATAGTTTGTACAGCAGGACATACAGTGGTATGATATTTTTTATACAGGTAATCAGTTTTTGTATAATACAGAGTCTCAAACTGAAGTGCTTATTTTTGCTTTTAAATCTCATTGCATTGCGTGATTATTATACAATGTCCATACTTTGCATACTAGGTCTCATAAATTTTCACTCTCTAGTGACTGAGAGTTTTAAAGCCAGTTATTTTTATTAGTACTACCATTTTTGCTTTCTTCATGAAGAATTCAGTGTCAATTATTGAATGACAATTTGTCCTGTTAGAAGGGAATTTTACCATTTCTTTCATTTTTTATTACAAATTCTATGAATAGGGTTAGTCTGCCCTTATAAGGAAGCTCAAAATGGATTACACTTAAAGGTTTTGCAGACACATCCATTTAGTGGAATCAGCCTAAAACGCTCTTTGTTTTGAAGTCTGAATTCCTTTCTAGGTGAAAACGACTTGAGTTTTAAAGTGTTGTTCCATTTTCCTCACAGGATGAAAGACCATGAATGATAAATATTGAGTTATGGGCAATCCCGGACACCAAGCTTCCATGGTACTCTTGTGGTTCAATGTCACCTCAGTGTCTGGAAATGTCTTTTGCAGCACAATACCGTGCAACTGTGCCCATACATTTATCTAACAGAATAATCACTCCTCCAACTCTGGAACAAATTCAAGTTCCCACTTTTCTCTCCATTGTTTAAAATACAGAGAACCTGCAATTTGAAAGGTAATGAAAGATAAGATTAGTCTTTGCTATTACAGGGGCAACGTGAGAAAACTGATGGGGGAATTGAATTGTCATGCTAGCTGAAGGAGGGACAGTATGGTGACCTTTGTACAGTCCTGCATATGCCAGAACACAGCCTTGTACCGTAAACTTCCACTTTAGAAATCCTGCTCACACTCTGATGCTACCAATGTTTTCCGTCGTTGATTACATTTATATTGCTGCTGATACACACAAACAGCTCCTGTTGCAATGAAAACATGGCCGCCCAGGCTCCCACAGCCCTCTGTCGTCGCTAATAGCAGGAAGCTAATACGTGTGGGCAGGGGGCGCCACTTACCCACGACAACGGGCAGCACCTTCATGGCCTTGCGCTCCCTGCTGTTGATCTTGGCTCGCTTTGGTTGGAAGGGACCCCCATATGTCAAGTCCCGGTCGGCCATAGTCTGGATGGGGCTCTCCTTGTACTCTGGGGGAATGGTGCAATCTGGCTGGGGAAAGGGGTCCAGTTTCTCCAGCTTGAAACCCCGCTCCAGTGGGGGCAACGGGTTGTCGGCGGTGGCTCGCCGCAGTTTCCGGCACGCGTCAACACTGCCCCTCAGCTTGGCCTCACGCGTCTCCTCCCAGCGCCGCAGGCCTTGGAACATGCCACAGTACAGCAACAGCATGATGGGACACGGGATAAAGAAGGAGCACACGGAGGAATAGACAACGTAACTGTCATCTTCCAGCTTGCACTTAGAGGGATCCCTGTGAGGGACGTTGTTGATGCCGAAGATGACAGGGGATGCTACCGCCAGGGCCAGTATCCAGGTCGCAGCCAGAAGAAAGCTCTGCCTTTGGTCAATGTGCTTCCGATTGTAGTTGAGAGGAATAGACACGGCAATGAACCTGCCAAGAGAGTTTCACGCAGGAGAACCTTGTGGGTACCTTTCACATGCAAATGATCCAGAGGAACATGTTGTGAAATTGGCACAGCAATTTTACGAGTCCAGTAAATCGAAATGCGTGAGAGACCTGTCAATACTGATTGCACACAAGTTGAAAATGGAGGCTGTACAGAGCATCACATCCATGGTCATCAGTGCATCACAGATGATCGTGTTCAGGGTCCACACGCCACCAAGGAACTGGGAAAAGAGCAGATCGAGTCGTAAACCTTCAAACTGATCTGTACTAACGTGGCTCAACCACAGCATTCAAACAAAGCATGTCTATGAAAACACCACTCTGTTGAGCTTTGTGTGTATGTTAACATGGTTGTGTCCAAGCTTCAATGTCTATCTGCATATTAATACATTTAATGTTTAAGTAGGCAGAAAGAGTCCATTAAAGGGTTAGGTATTATACATCACTGCATGCATTGTTCAGTTAAAGAAACAAAATGTTTGTGTATACAACACTACAAGTTGTCTGCCATTCTCACAAGAAGGGTCTCAGTACTGAGAACTTAAAGATATAAAGTGAAGATTTGACACTAGGCAGATATTCTACTGGCACTGCTCGTACAAAGATGATTACGATCATGAATGTCAAGTAAGTTCAACTTCAGAAACCGGAAGCTTAAAAGAGCTTAAGCTTCCTTCTGAATTTGAGGAAGCACAATTTTCTTGTTGCGTATGTTACTTTACAGACAAATTCGCTTGAAAATTTCTGTAGTATATGTTATTAATATCTAATAAATAGGTTGATACTGCATTGAAAGGTTTTACCGCAGGGGAAAAGTATTGGATTTTAAAATTGTTTAATATGATTTCAACTAAAATTGTTAGTACTGTTGCCAAATGATATCAGTGGAAAAATGTATTTTTCAGAAACGGCGATGAATTGGCTCTTCGTCCAGAACGAATCACAGTGAAAAAACGTATCGTAACTTCATAAACGGTCACTGAAAATGGAGGGAAGGATAACTAAAACACAAGGAGGACAAAGGCGAACACCCAGAAAATGTATAAAACAAGTTAAACTTGCTTTTGATTTAAAAAACGTATTATGTGACACATTATATCCCAGAAATATAAATTACATGTGATCTTTCGAAAATAATATTTTGCAGCAAAATGAAGAAAACAAATGCAAAGAACGTAAGACCCAAGAACTGCATGGCACATTGATGAGAAAATGACCATTTATAAGCCTCCACGTATCTACGTATATACACATTAATTACTGTAAATATAGATAACTGACCCGTATATAGGTCTACAACAGTGGTTTATAGTCTGTTTTATTATATTATCGATATATTATTATGGTATATATTAATGCAGTCAATAACAACAACAATGAAATGAATAAAATGTATTGTTGTTATTTTACATGCATCAATTCGATGTCGACTCTTGCAGCATATAGTGGTTATGAAAGTAAAGTGTCATAATCACTTACCTCTGCGTACACATACAATGGCAAAACCAAGACTGCCAACAGCAAATCTGCAACTGCCAAACTGACAATGAAGTAGTTCGTAGTCGTTTTCAAGGCTTTTTCTGTATATACACTAAGGCATACCAGTGAGTTCCCGCAAATGATAAGAATAATCAGCAATATTCCGCTTATCAGAGCTGGGAAATTGTAGTCGCTGCGCGGCTGATGGATGGTCTGGTTGGCAGCGGTCAGGTTAGGCGGCATGACGGCCGGGATCGGGCAGGAGATCCACAGACCCCCTCTGTAATCAGCTTGTCCAAGCGAAAGCAGATCTCTTTAAACAGGGTTCCTATAGGCATTTTGTTCAGCGTCATGACAGAATGATCATATCATTTGCCACACCCGGTCAGCATAGCCTGATCCCGTCTCCATTCATTTAATTTTCCATTCAA
Organism: Gymnarchus niloticus; assembly: GCA_009936485.2. Lineage (NCBI taxonomy): Eukaryota > Metazoa > Chordata > Actinopteri > Osteoglossiformes > Gymnarchidae > Gymnarchus > Gymnarchus niloticus. Next base: position 20,379,231 of record JAACJT020000007.1, read on the forward strand.
TTCCGGAAGCACTACGTTTACTGTACCATTGCCTCAAAACCAATATTATAAAATGTCAAATCCTTAAACATAAATTAGTTCTCTATTTAAAAAAAAACAAAAAAAAACACATGTGATTTTGAGTGAATATTATAAAACATTTAAACTTGATCCTTGGGAGAATTTCTGAATATATAGAAGCTATTCCTTCATTGCGCGTATAAAGTTCTCACAATACTTTTTACGTCTCGTTTTGGCCTGTCCCGAGGAATGAAATAAAAACAAGTCAGCAGCAAGCCCTGGTAGGTATAATTTATATATTAAAAAATCCACCCTACATTAGTTACTTCCAAATGAAACAGAAAAATCTATAAATATTTCTATAATTTATATATACAAATGCATAGCTTTCAGTTAACACTTTTGGGGTTCATGTTGTCAATACTTCATTGTTATTTGCTTGTTCAGGTGAATTCAAATGAGATTGAAAACCGTCTTTTTCTGTAGAGAAGGAGAGATTATATGATCAATTTTAAATTTATCTAGCCTTTCCTAATTGTACACAGGATTGGTCTCATTTAGCGGATCCACACTGCAGGCTGACTTCATAATTTAGGGAGATAAATCAACTCTCACAATCTTTAATTTGTGATATCTGAAAAATAATGGTCATTCCCATATAATTTACATTTCTGGGAAGATGTTGGGACGACCAAAACGCTTGACGTGTCAATTAAAGGTCGAGAGAAGAATTTAAAAGAGTTATACGAATAACCAAATAGATTAAAACGATGCTAGAAGAATGAGTAAACACATGCTTAGACCACATGTAATGCTTGTTTATGTAATTATATTTTTCAATACCTGTAACTTCTGAGCGTATAATTCATGAAGTCTAATGTCAATTATAAGTACTGTTTCTTTAAGAAATCAGATTCTAAGATAGCCATCAACTCTAACAGGTGTCTGAGTATAAATTCAACCAATGACCATCACTAACAACATGGACTAAAAAATCATTCAAGCAGGTGTTTTCTAAAATGTACCTTTAAAAGGCAGTTCAGTTGCTGTCAATCAGATACTGTTGAGACTGTTTATCTAAAATATTAAAAATGAGTTTGCCATTTATCTCTTTGTGTTTGTTATGACTGACAAAACCATATATAATTTCCTTGTGATTTTAAAATGCTTGAATTAAGCCTAAAACAGACACTGTAGATGTTTTACCTGCTAGTAACTGAGTGAGATTTATTACTGGTAATATTGAAAGACACCAATAAATTTGAAAATAATTACCCATTCTTCTTAGCCCTTCCTACCACATGTCAAGTTCTGGGACCTTGGAAGCCTTGAAATCTATCCCAATTAGAGCAGAGTACAAGGCAGTGGCTCACCCTGGACAGGATGCAAACATTTCAGCATTTATGTGAAATATCTAAACACTCAACGTCAAAAACAAATAGCTCACAAGTGTACCTGGTTCTGTCAACAAGATGAACGTTTTTCAAGATGGCGAAGTCAAATGTCATGCAGTCTGCACCAGATTCATAATGTTTTTAACCAAATGGTGAAAACTCATCTGGTAATGAACTAGCTGAACTGCTACATGTTTCAAACCAAGTCAGGGGTCATCAAATGCTCAATATAGACTAATTAGTGCTGTGAAGGTATGGAGAAACATGACACAACTGCCATCAGTGGCTGATCAGGTACTCCCTGCAGACCGTGTTTTCATCAGACTCCCAGAAGATCATTAGTGTTTGTTTAATTTAATTAAATTCATTTTTATCCTCTAGATGCACAGAAATACCATTAATGTGTCAGTAGTGCACTGATATGTGATGAAAAAATCTCACGTTTTCTTAAATGTATCTCTGTAATACTTGCAAGAAGTGACAACCTACATGCCATGTGCACTTTAAGGCATCTGTTAAACCTCTCGTGGTAGTTAGGCCTGTATGACTGAAATCTCAAGAAGTTCTTAGACTTGAGTCCTCAGTTTTAGACTTACACTTGAGTCTAAATTTATAGTTTGTGTAAATAATAATCTCTTTCAGAGCTCATTGTTAATGATACTGGGGACCATAAATTTATTGCATAGCCAGTTCGACTTCAACCTATTTTTGGCCATTTGTTAGGTCTGGCAAAGTAAAGGGTTCCAACTGGCAAAAACAGTTAAGATTTATGAATACGAGGTGTTTCGTAGTTATCAGAAATGCTCCAGAACGTGTCCTATACCTTAGTCAGTCTCCAGCATTAAACATAGGGAATTGTACAGTAAAAGTTAATGATACAGCTAATGTAATTCCCTCTCTCCATAAAAATGTTCAGGAAGTTCTGATTAAAATTGCCCCATCCAGATTTGTGTTTTGATGTGTATAATATGATCATTTCTACAGCTGCTCTCCAGCATTGCTACATGTACATACGTGTGTTTAGGAGTGGCTGGTATAAAGAACCTTCCATTTAGCTCCTCTGAAGCACGGCTGGAAGGCTCAGATTGAAAAAACTGAAAAATACAAGCGTTCCAATAACATTAGTGCCTGTAGTGTTTGCAAAGTCACGTGAAAATTTTTCTTTACTGTTTTTCTCTGGCTTTCCCTGTCATTTCTACTGAATCATTCTTATTAATCTTTATTATTTTTTGCTAAAAAGATTTATCCAGATGTTGTTTCTCATGATGATTTCCATAGTTCCTTTCACACCTGGTGTTTAGTTTCCCAGTTCTTCTTGTGTTCATTATATTAGGACTGTCTTAAAATCCACGCATCCTTGTCATTTTGTGCATCACTTTTATATTCCTTGACTTTTTCTCCATTCTTAAAACGTCATGCCTTGGCCACTCGTGTTATCCACATTTGTGACACGACCACATCAGTGAGGAGGATGTGAGAGAAATAAGAGGAATGTCAAGAAGCACGATGATGCGTCTTGGGGGTGGGCATCTGGAGGACAGAGAAAGGCAGAACCACAGCATCACTCTGCATGCTGTTTTATCAATTTGTACTCCACATGTTTACTGAAGCGACTGCCACTGAATATTTTGCTCAAAGGTTCACCTCAAAAAGGTGCGTTTTGCTTTAGCATTTTGCAGTTCTCATCCTTTTTCGTTACTAGCTTCCAATCTTAAACACTACAACTTGTGGCCCCAAAGTGTACATTGCATTCAGACCCATGATCAATGTCTTGCACCTATAGGAACTCTCTGTTGACCAGTGCTTTCGCCATTCCAGCCTGTCTGGAGAGCCTGCATTGCAGACCGGGCGACTCGGAGACGTTGAATTCTCTGACAGATACGGAGAGTATTTGAGATCTAAAGCCAAGATCCACACCATCCGTTCCTTCTTGCACCAAATTATAAAAAGGTAAATATCACCTATCAAAGGCCATTGCAGTTGTACAGGCCAGTTTACTACCGTCCAGTCAACAGTGGCATACCTCTCTGAGAACAGAATGAAACACATTAATAGAATAAATTTCTATCCCCATGCATGCTTTTAATCCAGGGTTAACCTGCATGCACTGGTCCTGCATCAGATGTTCAGCCCTGCTGCACTTATACCTTAGGTGTCTCTTTAAGATGCTGCTAGCTTCTGTTGTATCTGCCTCCCTGCATGTCGCTTCAGACAAAAGCATCTGCTAAATAAATCAAATGTAATTATAAATGGATTGATGTCGTTTTGTATAGGAATGAGCAGATGCAGTGGTGTGTTTCAATTCCAGCATGTGACACTGTATGCTTGTGATCCCGCCACAGTGGCATGGGAGGAGACAGGGACAGGGAGCGCTTAAAGGGGTACACCTGCCCAGATATGTACCAGTGGGCATTCAGCTAGTAGCCTTTTAGGAGTTTGGTGGCCACAGAAGGAAAGTAACGACCTTGGATGTCTTAGAAACACAGGTTGAAACTTAAGAAATAGGCTAAATGTCATGTTGAATGTTCTCCTATATTTATATTATGTGATTCTGCTTAATTATCTCCAGAATTATTGTACTTCCTTCACATAGTGCAACCCTTCACATAATTTTCAGGCACCATTAACAAAGAATGTGCACATGCTTTCTGGTCAGAGATGGCATCATGGTGCTATTGTTTAATGAGCTGGCGGTGAGTCTTCTCTTCCCATTTTTAGTGCATGCGACTCAATCCCTGGACCCAACCTTCTCTGTGTCAGCACCGCCGGCTCCGGGGGTGTAATTGTATGGGGAATGTTTTATCATTTTAAATAATATGTTAAGTCATCAATCAATAGCAAAATGAATGCTCTGTGAAATATGGATAAAAGAATAGTTAAGGTCAAATTTCTTTTGTCTGTTTCAACTTATTTCACTTATAATTATGATTTTTTATTAAAAGGTGGAAGGGCGCCAATATTTTTGTACTCGCACGCACAAACACAGTTGTCAAACTCAACTACAAGTACACCTTGTTTGGCCAATCAATATCTCATAAAATTAATTTACTAAGCACTAAGCTGGTGGTGAAATTGAACAAATACATGACATTCCTCTCAAACACTCCTTATATGAACTTTTGAGGTATAAAGATTTCTCAGTAGTTTAAGACTTTGTACATAAATTTTAAACTGCTGCCTTTTGGCTTTTCCAGTTATAATTATAACTTAAATGTTTGACAGCAGCTACTCTCATCTACGCCATGCAGGTGTAACGAATACACCAGGACCCAGGTGCAGCTTGCAGGTTTTTATTTTCCGGGAGGGAGCACTGCCAATCAAAGTCGACTCGGAGAAACCCGGGTAGAGTCAAGCGTCACAACCAGGGGAGAATCAACGGACGAGGTCGAGGAGACGGGCTCGGAGGAGAGGAACTAGGGAATCGGTCGAATCCAAAACGGTAGGCAAAACAGGTCACAATTTAAAACACACTCCAATAGTCATACACGTGTTGTTCAGTAACAGAAAGGAACGCTCGGTTAGGGTCAGATACGCACACTACCGTGCAAGACTTAGAACTGAGCGTTTCGAGGGGAGTCAGCTGTTAAAACTCCTGGGTGATGATGACCTCGGCGACGGTGGTCGTGATCGCTCCGGTGGGGACGTGACATCAGGAAACGCTTAATGTCCCCATCACCACGTAAGGCATTGTAGTGTGTGTTTGTGTTCATGTAGTCAAATTTTACGACGCAGATATCTACTGATTTTCCTGAGACGAAAAGCATTACCTTTATTAAAGAATGGGGTCAATTATTCTGGTTCAAAAATGGAAATTCACTGCTTTTAAAAAAGTTATTCTCAAGATGTTTAAATATTCTGTACGTTTTGTTTGAAAACCACAAAAAGCATTTAAAATATCTAATGGTGGGCTCTATATACTCATGACATTTATGATATAAGATGTTAAAGCAAAATATTAATAAACAGAAAAACTGAATTTTTAAAGCGAATCGATGCTTAATTGTGACATAAAAACACACTTTTAAATATGCAAATACAAGATGCTTAAAATTTTATTTTACGTTGCCAAAATTAAACGTATACCTAAACTAAATGGTAGGGGGAGTTCCTTAAAATAGTTCTCGTTTAAAGTATTATTTTTCAAATGGACTACAGAGCAAAGTTCCAGTCTACATTTATGAATTGCAATCATATTTCCATGACTTCAGAAACCACACGAACTTCAGTTCTTCGTACCTCTTTCCCTAGTGTTGGTCATGCTTTTGAATCGTCTGGCTTCTAACTGTCTGCCAGCTTCTGTGCCACTCACACAGACTTGGCAAAGCCCACCCTGTTTTTCTCTCGGTCAAACGCAGTGTAATACTGGCCAATGAATACATCTCCCAGAATCCAAAGTGGGACAGATGGTTCTGGGATGTCCAGCCCCATAAACCCGCTCAGGCAGATGGTCACACCTGCTTGGCTCTCCTGCACAGAGAAAAACAAACCTCTAAAGATTTGAACCGAGCCATTTTTGAAGTTCCAGAGGTCATATCAGGTAATACAGTGACTACTGAAACATAACCATTCATTTATTGTCAATAAATTCATCCATTTATCCTGTCCAGAGTGTACCCCAGCCTAGTCTGCCCTATGCTGCTGCCTGGGATGAGCTCCAGGTTCCCCATAGACGTTAGATTAACAGACGCTCAAATCTCGTCCTCTGCTGAAGAGGCTCTCAATGTCCGTCCTGATAAAAATGTCTCCCTCTAGTGGCCGTTCAATTCAGTGTACAACAAAAATTAGTTAAATCGCAAATCAATCTGGTGTTTTCTTTATTTAAACAGATTATGACTTGTTTACAATAGTTTTAAAAAGCAGAAAATTACTTTTAAAAAATTTCATATCTAAGGCTTTGATTCGGTTATTTAAAACGTAGGAGTTAAATTAATTGATCACTAATAAACTGTCCAATTGCCAAAGTTCATCGAAACTAAGATGTTAAAAATGTAATGACAGGACCTACCTTTAAGATGTACTGCTCCCCTGTTAGCATGTAAGATGTTCCACCAAGGATGAAGGAGACAGCTGGGAGAGTGGGCACTTTGCTACAGTCGACCCGGTACTGAAACCCGAGTGAGTAATCAGTATGAGAACCAAACGTCTGTAATTACTGTAATGTTGATAAATACAGACACAGCCCTTTGAATCTTTGAATTCCTGGTTTCTAAGCAGGCGCTATAACACAACTTTTTTTGCTATACTTTTACAGCTAAAGTGTACCTCTCCTTGTATGAGTGGGGTGGCTCCAATACTTTTCTGCAGAGCTTGGATTTCAGCAGAAGGTCCAGTGATTAGGGAGGTCCCCGTGTCCACGATGGCCTCACAGCCATTTTTGCACAGGTTCAGATGGTCCCCAACACTCATCCTATCAAGCCAGAGCAGAAAGGTGGCATTAAACACTGTAGGTCATTGTTCCATCGTTCTGATTAGCAGACCACTGGGGACTCGAGCTAAAAAAAAAAAAAAAAAACTAAACACACAGCTGTTGGCTATGTTGTTTTCACACATGTGACCCGATCACATGTCTACTTATGAAGTCACGAATCACTGAGTCACCCCTCACCCATCCATGTGGATCTGCCAGTAGCCCTGTCTGCTGATGTTCACATAGTGGAAGTCTCCTCTGTAGTACTTGGGGTCGCTCCCTCCTAAGAGAAGCTCTCCTCCTGGTTCGGTGCCAGGGTTCCTGTTGCAGGGGCATGCGGTTCATTTCAAAAAGCATAAGAAAAGTACAGTCAAGCACCCATAACAGGACGTGAGAAAACACCGCTGCATGCTGATGCTGGGCACGACCCCGCTACTGACTGCCATGCTTGCCTATTCAGATAGAAGGAGAACACGTTCTTCTCCACCTTCTTTTGGTGCATAATATTGTCAAACACAGGGGGCACCTCGTCCACAGCGATGCCGGGGTAAGCCATTCCCAAGATGCCGTCGAATTTGGCTGCGATGAAGACCACGCCAGGTTGTCTGATGGCCTCTCCAAACCCCTGCTGCTCTACTAAAATGTCTCCAATCTGAGGATGAGAAAAAGCAGACGGCATCCTAAAATCCAGTTCACACGCGTAAAGTCATTTATCGGAGACACTCAAGGTGGATCAGAAATTCAATAGTCTTCAATTAAGAACTAAAACCTCAAAGATTATAGTGATTACTTTTCATTCCATTCATTGCACCAGCTCATATTTTAACACAAGCTGTATAATACCTGGCATGTGTCTTGACTAAGATACCCAGACAGGCTACCAGAACCGTAATGAATAACAAAATCAGTCCCGTTCTTCACGTATGTGCGTGACTTGGCCGAATCATATTTGTTGTGGAAATCTGAAACACAGATAAAGTACAAATAAGTCATACCTGCCATGGACATCATAGCTGGGATTTTGGAATGGGATTTGTCCAGTTTTCATGTTATTCATATCAGCTAATGTAACAGACTTGGAACAAATCTGTTCTTTAATTCTTTCTGCCATGACAAAGCAAAATTTATCAAAGAAAAGATCATTATAGTTCTTTCTGTTTAATATTCCTGTTAGCTAAAGTAAAACGGATTTTAATCCAACTGGCTGATGAACGCTCACTGGTGTGACGCTACAACACAGGAAAAGCTGGTGACCCCAGTGACCTTTGTTACATTGTCACAAACTCACATTCACTTAAACCCTTAAACAATCATTTTAAAACAATATGACGCATGCACACGTCAAGTCCTTGTACACAAACCCTTGTAAACGCAGACTCACAGCAGGCGATGTCAAACAGTGAGCAATGCACCGAGGGAACCCACAAATTGGCTGATCCTGTGTCAAAAACCACAGTGAAAGTCTGTGCTGGAGTGCCAAGGCTGATCTCACCATAGTACTCAGCCTGAGAGGACACAAGTAAGGAGTGTGGGAAAAGAAAGACAGAGCATGCTCGTGAATCCAGCCAGTCACATGATTAGGTCACTGCCAGCTGTGGACCAAACCAGACAAGGCAGTTTCACACTACCTTCTCACAGCAGCTTGTGCACCTCCCATGCCCTGTGTATACCTCATAGTAAGGCAAAATAAGCTAACATCTCAAATGAGATCTTCAAGGACTTTTCAATTTATTAAGGTGCTTTCAAGTATAGCTGCATTATGCAACTTTTGCTGAGCTCTATATATACCTATTATGTGATAAAGATAGATAAACTAAAACTGTAAACATGGTCAAAGGAACCAAAATTCTTTGTTTGCTCGACCTAAATCTCTAACTTGATACAACAGAAAATCTCGAAATCAATGTTTCAAGCAAAGCAGCTTACGGATAAGCTGGTCATGGAATTTATGTTTACAGGACTCAGATTCTATAACCATCATCCTCTGGGCCATGTGAGCCAGATAGAATGAAGGATCTTGAGCCTGTTTTGAGTGCTGAGATATGACCTAACTTTGGATTAGCTGAGCTAGATTACCCAGAATACATATTGGTCTTTGTGTACTAAGAGGGATGATGTGTGGTCACGCAGGAGCAGTTTCTCACATCAAGGTAGTTCTTCAGGATTTCTGGGGTGGGCTTATTGTTTGAGGGGAAACTCCAGCTGTACTTCATGGCTCCATTTCCAGCTAGCAGCAGCTCATCTACGCTCCTCCCTGAATCAGACAGAGTTCTCCGGATGGTCCGGAACTTTCTGAGAGGAATCCTGTGCATTGACAAACCGTTAAAAGCTAGAAACTGCATTGCATGGTGTATATAGGCACAGCTCGTAGAATCACTGTTGTTGACATGTATGGTACAGAATTAGACAAATTGTAAAGAAATAATTTAAAACAAAAACTCTTGTTATTTTGTACCTTTCCACCTTAGCGTGTAGTTTGTCAGATTTTTACAGGAATTAATGCCCAGTTGTTTGAATAAAAAATAAAAAATAAAGTTTTTGTTTGCATTTACAGATTATTAAAACAATAGAAAATGCTTTATTTCCTGTTAGACAATTCCACATCCCATATACCTTCTGGGATGAAAAACCATTAAGAGAATGAAAATGAACAGAATCAGGCTTCCTGAGCAGTCACTCTGGTACACAGAATTTAAAATATTTTACTAATGATCTATAGACTGATCGTATTTTATATTATTATCAAAAAGTCTCTTACCGAACAAGCCCATCTGATGCCCAGGCAAAATATAGAACTAAGCACAGAGACAGAAAATTCATTTTTCCCCAAGGCGTGCAGAACTTCATGAGCTCCCCAGAGTTACCCTGGCAATGACAAACTACCTGATTATGAACAATAATAAGCTTAATCAGGAATGCGATCCAATCATGTGATGGCACAGAAAGTAGGCGGAGACTGAGCTGTAAAAAAATATCTCTTAGGTCAGAAAACAGTGCAGAATGTATATAACAGTCCATTGTACAACCAATCGTGATTAAATAAAAAGCAACAAATAAACTGATTATTATAATCTAAACATTTTTATGTAGGCCTAATTATGAATTCTGTTTCCATTTCCAAAAGAATTATATGTAGACACATGTATAAAAGTAAATTTTTATAAAGATGAAATATCATTCCATATGAAATTGACAGTTTATAATACAAATGATGGTCACTTGTGTTGTTTATGTCAGGTTTGTGGTATACAGGTTTAAATAACATGACGAAAAAATAGTGATTCATTCTGATTCATATATTACGCGCGTACTCCGAATTAAAAAAACTTGGATTCCTGTCCAAGATTTCATATAGAGAGCAATTCAGATGTCCTTAAACTCAATGGAGCAGTATTTTCCAAATGAATGTCTCATTTAATTTGCTCAATGGTATGCATACCTGTTTTTTTTTTGTTTTTTTTGCAAGAATTTAACAAATACAGTGTTATTGTTTTTCACTGACAGTCAACCTCAGGAGAGTGACTTGAATCATATGATCCATTAAGGATAAACTAGACCATTAGTCTGTCTCTCCCCTTCAGCAGCAGGCAGAAATTACACTGGTGTGATCTGGTGTGAACCTCCGCCAGAGTAATACACTGGGAAGAGTGTTATCTTCTGCTGCTTTTATCCCACGAGAGTCCATCCGCAGTTTTTTAAGTACCCAGCCAACCACAGATGCTACTTAAAAGTAATTTAAAACCATTTAACCCAATAATACATATTTAGACTTATACAGCCAGTTCTGATCTCAAGATATCTGCAAGTGTTGCCAACACAAAAGTTGAATTACAATGCATGTACTTAGCAGTAATTATTGATAGACAAAGAAAAGATTACAGATTTTTAATAGATAGCACACGCTTATCCTCCACCTCATTAAGTCTCTCCAGTCCCTGGACAGTGAAAATTTTGTGACAAAAGGGGATGCAGTCTATGCTTTGTCATACAAATTATTTTTAATCCCAAAGAGGCACTTTTCTTGAAGAACAATTTCATATGTCATCCTTTGTCCTCCTGTCTCAGATTGGGTGTTTTTGATTGAAACCATTCTTCTGTTCAGCTTTAACAAAGCATGATTCTTAGTTTCAAACATCAAACATGATTAAAACTACAAATAATGTTTATTGTGTCTTTGCCAAGGACCAGCATTCTGCTTTACACAGTTAAAGACAGTTGTTTTATCTTGTTTAATATAAAGAAAAATAACTTTCAGATTTCATACTCTTACATCATGTTGTACTCATTTTAATATTCTTCCTAAGAACATATTTTAATCTTTACTTGTCCATATATTATTATAAATTGTTCTTAATTGACCAAGCAGTCACCCAGTTTATGGTTAGAAGGTCTGTTCAATGACGGTTTTACCGATTGAAGAAATCGTACAGACCAGTCATATATGCAATATTGTATTGCTGCTGATGAACCCGAGTGTTTTTCCAGTGTGTCGGTGTCTTTTCAGGTCTCTTCTGAGTTGCCCTTTCACAGAAGGAGATTAATTCTCTAGGCGCTACATCTGCATATGTGCTAACGTGACTGTCAACTTGTGGTGTGTTCTTAATAGTTTCTAAATCATCTCCATACACATGAGGCTTGGAGAGTGGATGGGGGTGGAAGATGAAGAGGCCAAAGGGGTGAGTACTTCTTCATCATTCTTGGAACTTCAGCATAGCAACTTGTTCCCTATGACATTCTTAACAAGGGGTTTAGGACCCAGTGGACAATACGGTATTGGAACAAAGCTAAACGTGGGTGGTGATGAGGTCCCGGAATGTGACATGTTCGGTTAAGCAGAAGCAAACAAGTGGTGCTGGCAATCCCAGGTGAGAAACCGCTGTGTAGTCACCAAAGAGGATAACAGAGTTGAAGAGAAACCAAGGAGAATAATGGAACGAGGAGGTCCTCTTCTTATATGTAACACACTGCTCTCTTCATGGCTTATCTTTCTTCCAAGAGGCGTAGCAATAAAACAATGCAGAATAGAAATTGTGAAGTCTCCTTTGAGACACCTTATATGTAGCTTTGCTTTATCCTGACTGCTTAATCCTGTTTGGGGTTGTAGGGAAGTCTGGAGCTTATCCCAGGCAGTCTTGGGACACAGGTCAGGAGACACATTGCACATGCACTCAGTTACACTACGGCCAATTTAGCCACACAAATTAGCCTACAATGCATATCTTTGGACCAGAGGGGAAACCTACAAAGCATTGTGGGGGGGGATATGCAAACTCAACACACAGAACCAGAGTTTGGGTTTGAACCCCCAGCCCTGGAGGTGTGAGGCAGCAGTGCTAAATGCTGAACCACCACTGCTGCTTTTGGTTTATCACCTCTTGATCTACAAGTGCACCAAACCTCTGAGGAGCAACGCTAGGGAGGTAAAGGTGTGGACCAAAAAAAAAAGAGTTTAAACAAAGAAACGAAGTTCTGTGAAAGCAGGTTGTTGTGGCAAACTTCCTCCTCTGTTACAGGAACAGTTAGTACAGATAAGGACAGACATCTGCAGAGTGAATGTTGCTGGGTAAAGATGGTAGAGGGACTGTAGTAAGGTACTCTTCTGTGTAACCTCAATTTGTTCAGGGTAAGAGGGTTCCTTTGTGCAGTTTTACAACTTGCCTTACAGACCTTTAACACTCTTGGTGTTGAATGATGTTCTGGTACACATGAAGTCATTTAATAACTTTTAATTAAGAAAAACATGGTCTTTACTGTCTGCTCTAAGTGGTATCACTTACTGAGCATCATTTACACACTACCTCACTTTCTGTGCATGCACATTTATAATGAACTACGGGATGCTCATTGATCAATGCATGGTAGTCTACTGTAGTCAGCCGTGACAACTGGATGTTGATCATTCAAGCTCAGCTCTTATATGAGTGCTATCTGAGTTATTACATTTAAGCGTGATGACCATAGTTGCATCATATCAATTTGTGGTCATTATAAGTTATGTGTGTATGTGACTGTGCCCTGAGATGTGTTGGCACCCCATCCATGGTGTCCCCCGCATTGTGCCTTATGCTGCCTGGCTGCAGGCCCCCACATAACAGTGTACAGGATGAATTCCTTTAAAAAATTGATTTAAAAAATGGATGGATGGATGGATGGATGGATGGAGTCATTATAAGCGGTTTTAGGGTAGATTGATCTATTTCCAAGAAAATGGATGAATGGATGGGGTTATTACCTTGTTGCCGGTCAGTATCTGTGTAGAAGTCAGAAAGCACAGATGGCTTTCCCATTTCAAGAAACAAGTAGACAGGATCCAAAGAAGCAGCTAACAGCTGACGGGGACACCCATCAGTCTTTAGGGCTGCATGTCAACACAAAATGTCCAGGAAATCCCCCAGGGCCTTTCATTCACTAGAACTGTGTTGCAAAACGCATGCAGATCTGCTGGATGTTGTGCAACTCATTCTGTTCAGATGCTTACACACCCTCCAGTCAGAGACCAAGGATTTTTGGGATGGGGAGCCTTGGAAAAATTAAGCTTTAAGATGGCACCAATAGGGAAGAACATGTGGAATCATGTTGTGCAAAAGTGTTATGTAACAGGATAAAATATTTAATAAAAGTAGATGGTTGTAAAATTAGGGCTGAATGAAAAATAAACTTAATTTTGTGATGGTTTTTTTCTACAGTGCCTGTAACTGGTGGCTGTGTTTAGGTTATTGGGAATTCTCCTTTTGCTGGATGGTGCATAAAGCCTGGTTCGTATTTCACTTTTCCATGTTTTGTCATGGTCCAGTGCATGGACCTTTCTGTTCATGCTGCATTTGTCAGTGTACCTGAACATTCATGTTTGGCAGAGGTGACATTCCACTAGACCAGCAGATGGCATTTACTGTACCTTCACATATCTGTCTTATCTTTTCCCACTGTGTGGTCAGTTTCTCTCCACAAGCTTGCACACCACAGTATGTCCTTGTGCTCCTCGGGAGACGAGTTGTAAATGTGCAGGTACCTCTGCACTTCCTCACATAGCTGATCATTGAAGGCGTCCATAACGAATACTTTCTTCTTCTGCTTTTTCTTCATCGACATGTAATGTTGTAAAGTCGGTGCTGCCATCTACTGGAAATTCCCAGCAGTGCACTAACCTATTCCTTGCACACGTGCGTTCGATGTGCACCAACGCACAAGACGTCTGCTAGAGACAAAACCTGGGCTGCACATGCACAATCCGCACACACACCCCTGAGGACAAAATTTATGTCACGTGCATCATGCGTGGACAGTGATGGAGCACGGAAAGGGAAAGTATGAACTAGGCTTATGCAGGTAATACTATACCCTCACTCCTTGTCAGCTATCCTGTCTGGAATAGGCTCCAAGATGGATGAGTGGCATTATCCTAATTAACAGTAGTACCAAGATAGTGAATTAATGAATTATAAAAATAAACCGTGGAAGATTGTTGATCTCTGTTGGGACAGTAGGATTCTCACATAACAAAGGTCTGGCCATTGTTACTCCTATATACAAAATACAAGCTGTACATGTCTCAGATGTACTCCAGCAACAATAATAAACAATAAACAACAATAAACTTGATGCAGTATTCCAGTCATTCCAAATATCACTAGAACATCAGTGTGCTGTAGTAAATCAGATGTTCCTAACTGGAACAGAATTAACTGAATCAACCTACTCCTCATTAGCTGCTTAGCTAAAAAAAACACCCTGTTAATAAGATGTATATATGGAAGTAGGGAAAGGCAAAACACATGGCTTCATAGAGCTGCCAGAAATAATGAACTTCACAGAAAGGCTAAGACAAATGCTCAAAGCTGTGGCTGGCTCAGTGCTCTCCTCCATTTGGCTGGTATATGTGTGAGAAGCCCCTTAGATTGTGATCTTCTGTTTCCAGTGGGCGTGAGGTCATTTGCACACCAAAAGAGGGCGTGCAAGATGAGTTAAAGAGTGTCTTTGTAGAGCTGACAACTATACATGGAGTAGATGCTACAGTACATCAGGACAGGGAGAGAGCTGGAATAGAACCGTGTGTGTCAGCCAGAAGAGGGCTTCTTATCCTCTTATGTTAGAACTCTTTTAATGGAGTTGTAGCCCCTGGCAGTAATAAAAAGTAATTGTCTGTTTAGCCGAATAACTGTTGAATTGCAGGCTGATTGCATCAGTGTTTTGCGGTTTGTCTTGAACTTCATTGCTTTTGCTGAAGACCCCTAGACTTTAGTTTTCTTCCTCCATTTCTACTTGTGACAGCCTGCTCAGCTTAAATCTGCCATTTCCAATTCCCTTTTTTAACCCTCTGTGGGTTTGCACTGATTAAATCCAAAATGGGAAGGTCTTGTTGGGGAAAACCATGCTACATGATATAAGTGTAACAGACAATGTCAGATGATGTTACTGTTGCCTTTTCTTTCTGATGTTCTGCTGTTGACAGAGATGCTTTAAAATTAAGTGAAATGGGTGGCCCATGGTTAACACTCTTGTCCTACATGTCCTGGGTTGGGGTTTGATCCCAGCTCCATGATGTTTGTGGTTTGAGTATGTTCTCAACATGTTACACAGTTTTCTCTGTGCAAAGATGTGCAGTTTGGCTAATTTGTGTCTCTAATGATGGTTTGCATGTGCATGTTTATATGCACGTGCCCTATGATGGACTGGCATCCCATCCATGGTGTACTCCAGCCTTGTATCCTATGATGGACTGGCATCCCATCCATGGTGTACTCCAGCCTTGTGTCCTATGATGGACTGGTATCCCATCCATGGTGTACTCCAGCCTTGTGTCCTATGATGGACTGGCATCCCATCCATGGTGTACTCCAGCCTTGTGTCCTATGATGGACTGGCATCCCATCCATGGTGTACTCCAGCCTTGTGTCTTATGATGGACTAGCATCCCATCCATGGTGTACTCCAGCCTTGTGTCCTATGATGGACTGGCATCCAATCCAGGGTGTATCCCAGGCTTTTGCTTTGTGATGGACTGACATCCTGTCCATGGTATACCACAGCCTCATACCCTATGATGATTGGCATCCCATCTAGTGTGTACCCCAGCCTTGTGCCCTATGATTGAGTGGCATGCCGTCTAGGGGGTACCCCAGCCTTGTACCCTATGATTGACTGGCATCCCATCTAGGGTGTACCTCAGCCTTGTGCCCTATGATTGAGTGGCATGCCATCCAGGGTGTACCCCATCTTTGTTCTGTGTACTTCTTGGGATAGGATCCAGACCAGGATAAATGTTTGGAGACACCTGATTTTCGAATCTGCAGTTTGCTGTGAGTTTTTATTGCTTAGGTCATGTGACATTTTAGTGTTTTTACTTGCTTGCTTTACAAGTCTCATGGGGGAGGGGCCATCAGAGAAGACATTGATCAACCTCATTATGTTATGAATTGTTTTTACTGTTTGTTGCATGAGACCTGTAATAGCCAGCTTGCTGAAAGAGGGAGGGGTCAACCCGAGAATCTACTGAGGATATTTAAAGTTACTTTCTTTGTCCAACAATATTCTGAAATGACATCTTCAAAGAAGAAACCACATCTGCAAGAGTGACTGGTTTGTCACCATGGTTTCACCATGGAAATGTAATTTGGATTACTGCTGATCGTAGGTAGGATTTAGGGAGATGAGAGGCTAATGGAATCTCAAATCGCACACATTTTGGCATGATAGGTTGAAAAGGGACAACACAATTTTACTGGCCATAAATATATTTCACAACAGAACAGAAGATGAAGACAGGAAAACCCTGTCTTGTAAAAACTTATAAAATTACTCTGTAAATCTCTTTCAATAAATACATCTGGCAGACAAATATGTGATAATAACTGAAAAGTATGATGCCACACTGAGCAATGTGTTATTGATTGACCTTAAACTTCAAGCTTTTATTTTGACATATGTGTCCTCAGCAGTTTTTCCTTTCCTGTATCGAATGTTTGCTCATGTGGCAGATGCAGCATCCCTCACTTGTAATGTGGATATGGTGCAAGGCAATAGACATGTATCACAGGGGACAATGTGATACAATACCACAGCTGTATCACAACTGCAAATAAGCATTTTTAGCTGAATAATATTTAGACCGCAGTTTCCATCCCTGCACAGTTTTCAGGCACAGGACGTGAAAAGGAATATGAGGAAGCTCACTCAGAGGGGACATTTTCCAGCAGTGTGCGGTGCACTGAGGGACAGATTAATCTTACTTCTGAGAAATGGTCAAGTGATTCCATTCATGTTTCATTGTTTCCATGCAGTGCTTTGGAAACTGAATACCTGATCATGGACAAGCTGTTAGAAGATGGATGGATGGATGGATGGATGGATGGATGGATGGATGGATAAAACAGATATTTGAAATTGTATTGTTTTTCTAC
>JAACJT020000007.1:20399037-20437968 GCA_009936485.2 Gymnarchus niloticus
GCTCTTAACACAGCAAAACCAAGACACTTCATTTTTGAACTTCACCACTTTCTAACCCACACTTCTAAAGAAATAAAAAAGACAATACCCAGTTTTATTCACACACAAACATGCACTCTAGAAAAGTAATAATTGCTGTATACAAATATCACTATAGTATTTCTGATATTGTGTTTGTCTTTAGCGGAGAGGCTCCTGTGTTGATGTGGGTTTTAACTCTGTGAAGCAATTAAAACAGGGCTTCAGTTCTTCAGTCTGATTTACAATACCTCTCTCATGTCAACACAGTTTAGACCCCCCCCAGCCTTGAACCCTGGTGCTCTGTGATAGTAGGCTGACGGGGTTGTAGAATGTCTTGTTACTGATGTCTGACCTCTGCTTGCTCCAGCAAAGGTGTTAACCTTTTGGAGCAGGAATAGCAAACTTCCTGCCCTGGAATTGTTTTCGGTTTTTGTTTTGGCAACTGGTTGTTTAGGCGTGTGAAGTGTTCTGCATTGTCTATAAAATTTACTGCATGTATGACGACAACTCATTAGTCCCTAAATTCCTCTCTGACTTCATTTTTGTGAAAAGTCCAGTGGTAGGGACACTGGCATTTAGAAATTCAGAAATGTCCATCTTCTAACCATGTATCCTGCTGTGGAGGTGAAGGGGTAGGGGGGAGTTATGGAGCCTAGAAATATCTAAGGAGATATTTCAATTTGTTTAATATTTCAGTTTTAGGTTGGTATTTAGAATGCCCCAAGCTGTGGTTATTTAAAAATAAATGTAAACCAATTAAACTGTAGTGGCCAATATATATAATAGTCATCCATTCATACATCTATCCAACTTCTATCCAACGCTCAATTTATATCATTTTCATAGAGGGAAAAAAATGACCTCATTGATTTTGTTTGCTTGTTCCATGGGCCTAGTCTTGCCTCATTTCCTTTGGGGGAATGCTAGACATTTTCCTCTTGGAGGCTTCATGCTTGTTCCTGTGAGGCCTCTCTGCAGCCATAGAATGCTGTCCCATCCCAGCTTCCTGTCAGTCAATGGGAATGTCAGGTTACCAGGCTGCAAGGAAGTGGACCCTTAGCTTGGACGTTTGAACCTCCGCATTGTGCACTTTGTGAAATTGGCGTAGCCTGACTTCCTCATCCGTTCTGCTGTTTCCTGGCCTGTCCTTTCCTCCTCTTTAACCACCAGCATCATGACCTACTTAATTAATAAAAAGACAACGAAGGGAACAATAACTGTCTATTCAGGAATACTGTAGTGCTTGATGGAACTTCTGAATCTGTGCTTATTGATCAGAATAAGATTTTAAATTGGACTGAAAAAGTTAGCTCTCAGGAACCTCTTTGTCAGATGTTACAGATTCCTTGTTATCTCTTCCTGCGGTATAGAAATGAAAATGTAGCGTTGACACTGTGGTACCAGAAGTCCAGGGACATCAAAATGACTTTAGCACAGAGAACCACACACAAATGCATGGCCTTTTGGGGCAATCTGCTGGGTAATTTATTGCTACAAAATTCCAAAATGACCACTTTGTTGTGTCCCAGTGTATGTCTGTAAATGTACCGGACAGTGATTAGTAAAATAACACACATCATCAGCTCTTGTGAAATGTATGGAATAATGGATTATGGTTCACGCTCTACCTTACAGCATGGGGTTGTAAAGATGATTTGTATGAGTGATCCATGATACCAGCTAGATGACAAAAACCATCCTTTCACTGCTTCCGTGACAGGCTCACGGCTCAGCGCAGCATCGAGGATGCGGAGGAGATCGAGCGGGAACGGCGCCGTCGTGCTCGGACTCTGAGTGGTCCGCACCATGAGATGGACTCTGGGGAGCCCCCCCTGGAGGGAATTGCCCCTCATGAAGACATCCTGTAAGTCTCTGGGTTTTCTCGGAGTGTAAGGGTAGGGGTTCCACAAGGAGTTTTACGCCCTAGTAAAGCTTGATGCATTGGGCCCTTTTTTAATACTTCATGGGCCTCTTCTCCTTGGGGCCCTTGAAATTTTCCCAAACACTATGCATCCTTGAGAGTGTGTATTTATGAACAGACACCACCAGTGTCTGCTCCTTGCTGGGGTTGATGTTCAGCTAAACCCAGGTTTAATACTGAATCTTCCTTTTGCAGTCATAATATCTTTCAACACATCTTGTTAGCTGCTCCTATGAGCTTTAGGTTGACCTCTGTATAGACAGCATATTTATTGGCTTTAGTTTATCAATAAAAACAGGAATGATGTATGTGAAAATCTGGGAAAAGCTGCTCAAAGTTAATGGAAGAAAAGGACCTGTTCCATCATGAGTATTTCTGGTTAAGTAATGAAGGCATGTAAATGTTTTATTATGATGGATTTTATCCAGTTCAGTCATTGGCAATAGACTCTCTGATAGTTTCTCACCATTTTATGAGAATCCTGAGCAGACCATGATGTCTTGAGGTACCAAACAGTGCAAAATCACGCTCTTCTCCCCCCTGTGCTGGTTCTCTCATCTGTATAGGCAATGTGATCTCTGAGGGTCTCTAGTCTACTTCTTTCACCTCCACTCCAGGTCTCATTGGCTCCTTTTTGACTTTTTGGTATAGAAGTGATCTTTTTCATTCTAACTTGACCAACAAATTCAACCCTTTCACCGCCTGCCTTTGTTCGCCCTTTAGCAGTGCAGTCTGGTTTGGTCTGACAGACAGTTATCTCCTCTGCCCTTACACCACCTCACTCCACCAGTCTGACTCAAGAAGAACATCAGCTCTATGATGCCGGCCAGCCCTAGGGGGCTGGGCGGCCGATTTGACCTCGGACCCCCTGCAGTTTTTTCTCTTTGCTGAGGCGTTTTTCCTTCCTCTCCTCCATTGTATTCTAGTCTTTTACCTCTACATCAATGTTTATTTTAACTACCACACACTCTTGTTAAGTGCCTATGTTGTGAAAGGCAACTTAAAATTGAATTGAATTGAACAACAGAAACATCCAAGCTGAATGCAACCTGGATCCGCCATCGCAGTCTCTGTATAATCTCTGAATGACTGTTAACAGACAAACGCTTTGCTACTTTACAATAGTGTCCTGAAAGCCCCCTGCTTTGCATTTTGTTATTCCACCCCATCACATTTGAGATTGCAGTTCAGTCAGGTCTGCATTTCTAACCTTTGCAGACCACCCTTTTGCTCCATTATTTTTACAGGCTGTGTTTCATAGGAAGCTAGCTTTCCAGTCTAGTACTTGGCTCTAGTACTCAGCTTTAGCCAGCACATTTTAATCTCAACTTTGAAGCTATATGCAAATTGGTGCCATATTGTTAAAGAAAATATTTTGTGCTGCAAATGTTTTTCAGAGGATTGGTTTCATGTGTTACTCATGAACTTTCTCGTTTTTGCCTGATTTTCAAAGGGGCCCATGTTGCTCAGAAACTGCCATTTTATGACTTGTTCCACAAAGGGCTTTACAGAACAAATGAGCTGGTTGATCAGTTGCAGTCTCCTCCTAGTTGTTTCCAACAGGCTTCTGAAAATATATCCAAGGCCTGTCCTCACTGGGGATGTTGGATGTTTGTCTCCACCCAGGCATGAGAATGGATTCAAGCCCAGCTGTCAGTCCTCCCAGGACGAGGATGAGGGCTTCAGTGACTGGACCCGGAAGATGGAGAAGAGCAGGTTGCAGCACCTGGAGGAACGTGGCCCAGCCGAGCGGGGAGGGACGGACGGCAGGGAAGGTGCCCGGTTCATCAGGAGCAACAATGAAGTCCCGTTGTTGAAGCAGTTTGATGAGGCACGACAAGGGAGTACGGGGAGTGAGTGGAGAAGGAGGAATGACCAGGAGACGCTGAAGAACAAGGAAGGGGTGCATGAGCAGAAAGAGGAAGTGGAGGCAGGACGGAGGGAAGAAGGCACAGGGTTGATTAGAATGGATGAGAAGACTCCAGGAGGACACACGGGTGATTCCGATAAGGGAAAGAGTACAAAAGAGGTCATGCTTCGTTTTATCTTTTGAGATTTGCTTCCTATAAGTAAAACCATGAATTACTATGAATGAATGGGGATGTCGCAAATTTATTTCCGCTCGCTTAGGTCAAAGGAAATAGGGCAGAAATGAAGATGCCATACGTATCGGAAGTCCACCTGCAGCAAGCGAGAGGGCAGAGTGTTACTCATGAAGAGGAAATGACATCACAGGACGCTACAGCGAAAAGAACACCTGGGTAATGTGATTAGCTCACTATATTGCGATGCATTATGCTCTGTTTTTGTTTGGTGTGGGTTTCAGGCCCCCCGTGAGCTGTCTAGTATAAGTGACTGAAAGACAGATGCTCTTAGCCTGCAGTATTAGTGTGAACGTGTGATTTTAGTTTTTCTTATGTTGTTCATCATTATGAGGTAGATGTGCTGTTAGGGTTTGTTGCGTTGCGTTCATTGCCCCTCCAATTGTTTCCTCCACCAGGGGCCTAAGCCAGACCCAGGTGAGGGAGACCACGACAGTGGCATTCCGAGAGGTGGAGCACAAGCCAGAGCGGATCCATGGCAGCCTGCGGGAGAGGGACAGCAAAGAGCTGGAGAAGGTGCAGCAGCTACAGGTCAAGACCGATTTCGGGGGGGGTGGCGATAAGAGGGGCATCAAGGGCAGGTTCAGAATAGAGGTGGTGGAACGTGTGAATGTACAAGCACACCCACCTGTGAACAGAATCAGACACCTGCACGAGCACAAACATCCTCTCATACATTCATTCATTGATTTGGTATCTTATATTTTTTCTCTGTTCCCTCTAGGCATAATAAATCCTTGAATGTTTGTTGTTTTTTGCATAATTTTCCTAACAAATTTTCTGCTGTCATACTTGATTCATTTTTGAAACCATATATTGTAGTTTTAAATGGTGTTTTTTCCAGCAGATATATGCTTATTACCCAGGAAAATAGCTGTAAACATATTTTTTTCTGGTGGCCAAAGATGGTACGGTAACTTGATAATGATTGCATTATTTTACTCTGGAAACAACTTGTGGTGTTATTAATGTCCTTCCATTGTCTGTGTTATTTCAGATTGACCTTGATGGATGCATGACAGCCGAGCCTTTATACTTGGTAATGTTCCTAGTCTGTCTTATCCTGGCTTTAAATGTGCTTAACTTCTGCCACCTGGGGATTCATAACTCTTCAAAATACGTATCTTGTATTCCTGTGTGTACTCCCTCTTGGTAACATTGGGCTAATTTTTCTGACACTTCATCTCTTACAATAAGAGGCAGTTTTGTTTGGAATGCAATTAAAATATGCACGTGTTGTCCTTATGTGCGTGCATGGTCATTACCCAGCAAAGCATTATCTATTGAACTGCATACTCTGGTCAGATTCACCTGGAACCTATCCCAGGTAGCACAGAGCTCAAGGCTAGGTTACATACTTTATGAAATATCAGTCCATTGCAGGGTGCGCGCACACACACACACACACACACCCACACCAAGTGGAGGTGAGTTTCAAATCCCCAACCCTGGAGGTGTAAGGCGATGTTACTACCTACTGTTCCGCTCATTGTTGTTCTTAGAAATGAGAAGACAGCTAAATGACGTTTACTTTTCATTCTGGTTTACAGATTACTGAGAGGACAGAATCACTAAATCAGTCCTTAATGAAAAGGTGAGCTGGACTGACCTCTTCACCCGGCATCTGTGCAATTCTTTTTATAATACCCAGTACTGATTTTGGCATGATGTCGCTACTAACATGTTATTACCAAGCCACAGACCAATGTGATTGACATATACGCAAAAATCGAGGTTATATAAAATCTGCGTTATTTTTTACATAGATGGTATTGCTGGTGATTTGAGGTCATTAATGCTAAGCTTTTTAGTGAATTACATTAGCCAAGTGAAGAAGATATTTTCCCAGAGGCACAGAGCTGTAGTTGCTTGTCTGCCTGAGATTTTGGAAACTCATTCTGCTGTTGAAGTTTGTATGGTGTGACAGTCCAGCTTTGTTTTATAACAGTAACAGCCTTAAGAAGACACAGAACCCTGTCCTCATCTCGAAAATCGATGACAGGCTGGAGCAATACACTCAGGCCATTGAGGTAGTTTGCTGATATTAATCATAGCTTTGCTGCTTTTCTTGAAATAACTGAATATTTCTATCAAATATCAATTCTAGATAGAATAACTATAGATGGTAAATAAACGTCGAGCCAGTAAATGACAGGTTTTGACAAAAGTCTTTTAAAACCAAATTATAGTTGATGGGGAAACTTGATCAAGAGTTATTCACTGAAGGTGAATAATTCTCTCTTGCTTGCCATTAACGCGGGAGGGGATGTGTTAAATGTTATAAGGTTGTTGTTTCTTCTCATCCCTGGAGAAAGACATTTCTGACCTCAGATTCACATTTCACACGTAATGCATGCAAGTAAACAGCGCGTTGTTTTTCCTGGGATTATAGAGCTCCTTGAAGGAAGCCAGAGCAGCCAAACAGACCCCGATAGACATCACTAGTCCCCCAGAGCCTGTGGCCACAAAGAAGAACTTGTTTGAAGCTGGAGATACTTGGAACCAAAACTTCACCAAAGGATCCCCATCTAAGGCAAGCCTGGCCTCCAGCACCAGGAACCATTACAAAATATGTTCTTGATAATTTATACTGGTATGCATTAAAACGTTGACTCCTCAGAAAACTGTAACGTGAGCACTCAGCATCTTCTCTTGTCACAGAAGTGTGTATAAGCACGATCGATAAATTTTTTTGGAGAAGTTGGAGTTAAAGCACATCAAAATTTCCTTGTTTGGTTTGTACATCAGGAATTTGGAGGAGGCAGAACCGATCTGGAAGGTTTTGTAATGTTCTCATTCACTAGTTATTACTCCCTCTTGGCCAGATGAATTGCTTAGTTAATCCTATTCCCAACATTTATTTACTTACTAACAGTCTACAAGTTAGAGGGGTTTAGATGGGTAACTTTTTTTCGGTCCCACAAAATGTGGTTTATGTGTTTTGAGGTGCCACGTGTTCTCAGGCAGGATACAGCACAAGGAATACCCAGGAAGGGATGCCAGTCCATCTCAGGAGACACACACACACACACACACACACACACACTGTTATCTAGGATACTTGCAGTACCAGGTCAACTTCAGTTGATGTTTCACAGCAGCCTGGTAAAACACTGAGCTTCTAGCAGTTTCTGTTCACATTCCTGGTCACCTCCCACTCAGCCGGAGATTGAGCAAGCATGTGAGTCAGCAAGAGTGGGAGGCCAAGGGGGGGGCTTCGTATGCCAGGAGGGTGGGGAAGATGAGCTGCATGCTGCCATCTGTGTTTCAGGATGCTGAGGGTCTGAAGGTGGGCGTGACGGATCTGATCACCCAGTGGGTCAAGGGCAGCCTGGAAGACTGCTGCAGAAATTCATCCCCCAAGCCAACAGTAGGTCACATCAGCTATTGCGTGTTTTTAACAAAGGTGGCAAATTTGCCATGGCTGTAGTTTCTGAAAACAGGGAGAACTCGTGTGTAGAGATCTGTTATCTCTCAGTGTGTAAGTGAGCCTCTCTCATTTTCCTTTCTCAGTCTCTCTGTCTTCGGCTCTTTCTGCTCCCTTTCTCTTCAAGGTAATAGTTGCTGGTTTACCATCTTTATTTGGGTGTTTAGATCACAGTATTCTTACCTTCCTTCCTCAGTTACACTTTTTATCACCATTTCTTATTCTCTTAAAAACTGTGGAAACCAAGATCAGGTGGTTAGTTGTATATGTATAATTTGGGCCTTTTGAAATGTTGGTCCTGTGTATTCAAAGTAAATTTACAGGTTTGTAGAACTTTGTTTCTGTTCTTACCTGTTGCGGGCATCTCATTTCCTGATATTTCAGAAACATGCCATCTGCCTTTTCACATTTTTAGATGGATGTCCCTTCATTTCATTGTCGTGGAGCTGAGACACATGATTACCACTAACTGCTGGCATTGTCTTTCTAAGGATGTGATATCTGGTGATGTACTACACAAAAAGAACCTTTGGGAGATGCTAGGAGACGGTTCCTGTTTGGGGAAACCTGGGACTGGGGGAAAGGTACCATAAAAAAATAACCCCACCTTTATTAGTGAGGGAAAAGTGGTGGAGCGTGAACCAGACTCAGGCTGAAGGTAGCAGTAATGAAATTCATTTTGGAGGAACAGCTCCACCCTCAGTTATGTGGAAGTACTGCACAGCTGAATGCAAGGTTACTGCAAACGGTTCACTAGGAAGATCCTAAAATGTCACATGACAATGTTGCTTAAAGATTTTCTTTAATGTATTCAAAGGTTTTTCTTCAGAGAATTTGAGCAAATTGTTTTATTTTTGTGTGTGTTTGTTTATAATAACTTTCTATTCTTTTTAGGGTCCCTGTTCTGTAAAGAGATACAAGTTTGTTGTGACGGGCCATGGCAAATATGAAAAGGTTCCCGTGAATGACGACCTCCACGATGAGTACACAAATGGACAATCAAGTAAGGGGAATGAAGTTGTGTATTGGCTTGACCAGATGGAAGGCACTGCTCAGAATGTACAACATTGTTTAGTTGTGTGTGCATCGCAACGAGGAGATAAGGCTAGTGTGAGCCTCATCGCTGTTGATTAGATTAAAGATGGCAGTAAAATGCATCGGGAAGTACCGCTTACTGGCAGCGTAGAGAGGAGGGGGGTAAAAAACAAGCAGTGTGACACTGGTTTACAGTTTTACAGAAAGGGTTTCAGGTTGCAGTAATACCTGTGATTTATTTAATGCGTTTTATATACATGTGACAAGTACAGTGAAAACTGGCTCAGAATCATTTCTGAAGGCACTAAACTGCTCAAAGTCAGGAATCTTGCATTGCAGTCGTAAAGAGTAACACATTTCAAAGCAGGCTGCTTTTGTAGGCTCACAACTTGATGCATCCTAAGTATGTTTTCTTTTTTTTTTTTTTTTACATAGTCTACAGCAAACGAAAGAAAATTAAAGATATATGGTGGAGAATTGCATTTTCCACACCTCTCAGTAGTTTTTTGCCTTTATTCCAAAACAACTATGTTATTGTTTCCTATCACCAAAAATTCATTAAAATAGTGTAGAGAGAGTACATCTAATTAGGTTTTTAATATATGTAACCATGCATACAAAAACCAGATTAAGCAGAAGCTTTGGATTGTGTCACACATCCCCACTGAAGGATGCTGGGAAAACGATGACCTCCAGAACACTCAGAACCATATGCATTCGAAAAAATGTTTCACACAGCTTTACGTGCAGGTCGCATCTTCCATGCAGGAACAACCATACCGCAGAACGAAACTCATGTCATTGTTCTAGGCCTTTGATGCTCACATCTCTGGCCTCTACATATGATTTGACTTTGCACATACAATATGACTTTCCCTGCATTGTAGATCTCACATTTCGAAAAGAGCTGTGATTAAACATCAATCAATCCCTGACTAGTCAATCGTTTTGACAGTTTTCACCATGCAATTTTCTGTATTATTACTACATGCTTTAGTAGAACCAGCATGCACACCACAAGGTGTTGTCTCAGACCTGCCCTTGACCTACCATGCCTGCCCCATGCCATCCCCTCTCTGTTTTGTCCCCTTCTCTTACAGCCTAGTCCTCCATCCTGTAGCCCCTCTGTCTTTTCGTGTCCCTTCCCTATCATTACTCTTGGAATGCTAATGAGTCTGGCGCATGTGTCCTGTGAGAGATCTCCTGGATCTACACTGGGGATCCATCGTTCCCACATCCACATGTGTGAATGCGTGACATTAAAGCGTGACTGCATAGACATACACTCATTTTTCAACTTTATATAAAAATATGAGCGTCATTAAGTAGCTTCGATTGTGGATCAAAAAGCACCATCTTAATTTTTGAATTTAATATAGACTAACATTTAGGAAAAAAAGGAAGATATGTATAATGAAATTCTGGAATTTAAAACAAAATTTTTATAATTTTTAAAGCTTTTATCTTGATTTCTACTTATTGTTCTGGTCCATCCTGCAGCTGAACAAACATTTTTTCACCCAACTGTATGCTATACATATGTAATGCATATTGCAACCAAGATTATATATGTTTGATTTTATATATACGCACGTATACAGTATTGTGAAAAAGTCTTAGGCAGGCAAAGAAAATGTTTATGCTGATGTTAAACTATGTCTGCCAAAATCAGTTTACATTTTTCAAAACATCTCATCAAGTCACCCCAGTTTGCAGTTACCATCCGATATAACCGTGCATTTGTTTAACTCAACTACAAGGACACCTTGTTTGGTCTACCAATACTTCATATAGTGAATTCGACCACTAATTAAATGAGCTGCTGGTCAAATGTGACAAATGCATGGAAAATCTGGGATGCTGCTGAGGAGAGTTTTGCGAACGAAAGCCGTCTTCTAGCCATCCAGTCAGACATCAGTGACATTTTGGGGAACAGAATTACTGTTACTTATTTATATATTCAAATGCTCTTTTCCTGAGCAACTATGCACTTACTGCCCAGCTAAGTGGATTTAAACATTTTCTTTGCCTGCCTAAAACTTTTGCGTGTGTGTGTGTGTGTGTGTATTGCAACCAGTCAAGATAATACCAAGTAGCAGGATAATTTCCTTATTCTGATTTGTTTATGAAACTAAATATTTTGCAGAAGTTGTTTGGGCAAAACGCTCCTTTTGACACCTTGAGTTTATGATGAATCAACACACATGTACGTCCTTTCATAGTATGAACATTTGACTTTTGCATTACCGATATGCCAGCTTCCAAGAGTGTTAAAATCTTCTCGTATACCAAACTCTAATTCTAATTTCAAATTCTGAAATATTAACCATTGTATATCCCAGCATGTTTAGACAATACAAAGTCACTATAAATTACGATAAAATCAGACATCTGTAGTTTTCGAACCTATAAACCCTTTCGCCACTCTGTTGAAGTCTTTTGGTTCGTCCTCCTGAGATTTCCGATTTAAAAGTCCCCTTTCAAACACCGTAGCGATTTTTGTAAGCGGTCTTGAAGCGGCTTCCTTCAGCTTTCTGGCATCAAATCGTGGACTGTACAGGAGGAGAGGAAGGTGGTAAACAAATGACGGGGTGCTTTTTTGGCTGTCCTTTGGCATGTCTTTTTTCTCCGTCTTGCTTTTCTTCTCATTGATCTGTTTCATGATGTTCTCTTTTGTGGAGAACATTTGGAAAAGGACAGCGTCCCACATCTTTAGGGCCCTGGGGCCACTTCCCTGAGTCCCAGAACACTGGCTGACTTCGGAAGGCATGTTTTCAGATTTTTCTGGTTGGCTGTTCACCGTTTGTTTATTAGACTCCACGACTGGCTCTGGGAACTTGGGCTCCTCGGGTTCCACAACCATATGTTTCTTGAGTCGTGTCCAACCACTGAGTTTGGCTTTCAGGCCCTTTGGTTTCTTCAGCTCTTTAGCCTGAGTCTCTTGTTTGGGGTCTTTCTTTTGTGCGGCTGATTGTTGCCTGTTTGACACATCAGCTTTGGCTGCCGAGGTCTCTTGTACGGTTTGTTGTTTAGCAACTGCTCCAGCTATTACAGATTTATTGCTTTCTCCAAGTTCATTGTCTGGTTGACCTGAGGGCTGACCTAACCTCAAGGAAGACATTGGATTTGTAGGTTCCTGGGGGAGACAGGGAAGAGTTTGAGCCTCGGGCACACAGTTTTTGAGACTTGATGATTTTGTAAGGGGTATTTCAGGACTAAGTGAGTCTCTTGAGTGCTCTGTGTGTTGTTCAATGCTTGGCTCAATTAGATTCTGACTGGTATCCATCACAGATTCATTTGAACTTGGAGTAATAATATTTCTCATGAGAAAATTATCTGCCATGGTGTTTCCACCTGTACGTAATGTTTGCATTTTGTTGCTAAGTATCTGCATTAAATGTTCGGGTTTGTTAGCAGCTTCTGGTTCTGAAACTGATACCTTAGCTTGTCTTTCCAAAACGAAATTGTACAGTGCAATTTCTGCAATAGAAGTCTTATCTTCTGGTACTTCATAACTTGATGTGCTAGTTTTTTGTATGTGTAGACTTGCTGGTTTGTTTTTCGCTGTGTCTGAAGTAACCATTTGAACCTTTGGTATTCCATAACCTGATGTTTTTTCATTTCTTTCCACTTCAAGACCTTTTCTTTTAGGTATTTCTGTATCTTGTATTATACCCTCCTTACTGTAGGGTAGAGTAGGTTTTAGAACCTCTGAAGGGAGAGATTCTACCACCACAGACTGGGGCATGGGATGTTTTACTGTGGGATCGGGAGATTCATATGGCATTGTTACAGATTTTTCCTGTTTATTATTGGATGATTCAATAGGGGTTTGTATCTCAGGGCAAGACATTTCAAGGACCTCACAAGCAGGGGTCTTAGAACTTGAGATGTCACAGAATTTGGGTAGCTGAAATGTAGGTGTCACAGGTTTAGAAATGCTGTAAATAGGTGTGTTGCTTTGGATTCCACCATAAGCAACATAGGTAGCTGAAATCAAACCATAATAATTTGATTTTTGGATCTCATACGCTGGTGACCTTTGGCATCCCGAAGAGGGCAGTGTAGGTTTACATGTGTATATGGGAGTATTGGTAGTTTCAAATCCATGTGAATCAGTAAGCATTTTACCTGTGTTAGCAATTCCAGTCTTGTTTTCTTGACACATAGCAGTTTTAATTGGTGTTTGAGCTCCAAGTTTAACTGGACATATGGATGTTTCGTTTACTGTTTTTTTGGTCTTGGACACTATGTTTAACGATTTTGCACACAGTGAAACTTCATCTACAGGATCTTTCAGAGTTAGTGCTTCATTATCGGTTTTATGAATTGGAATTTCCGAAGAGCTTGAATGCATTGAAGCCATAGTGTTGTGTATGTTAACCTCCACACTTCCTGGACGTGTAGAATATTCAGATGTGCGTTCTATAAATGATGGTGATACCAAATCTCCAGTTTTGTTTGTTATGCTACCACTAATGTGTTTGTCATGACTTTGAATTTCTTTATTGACTGTGGAACCATCTAATAATCCTTGCGCTGAAGGAGAAGACGCACATGAAAAATTGCTTGCTCTTGAGATTTCATAAATAGGTGATTTTGTCCGGGAGAGGTGATATGAAGGAGTATTTGGTCTCCCAAATTCAGTTATTGTTGACAAAAATTCAGAGCTTGATACTGTCCCTCCTTTTGTCGCCGATGTTAGTTTTGTACTGCTTGGTATGTCATATTGTTGCACCCCATTAAATGTCATGTTTAATCCCAAACTGTCATTTAAAACTGGCTTGGATAGCTCATAAAATGAAGCTTTAGTTGTGTATATTTTTATTTGAGGAACATCAAACAAAGGTGTTTTGGGTCTGCGCGTATCAGCATTTGCTGAATGTGAAACTGCAGGTCCAAGAAACTTCAGATTATCAGTTTGACCTTCAGAAGTATATCTAGCAGGGTATTTTAAAGATAGAGGTACGTATTCACCATTGTTTCCCACTTCCCCAGTGGGGACTAAAGTCTTAGAATGCTGAACTGGGGCTGGTACTGTAGAGTGTGTCTGACTTGAAATTTCTTCAGTTGTAGAAGCTTTAGTGTCAGGTAGAGGAAAAGGTTGTGATGAAGTGTCAAATGGATGCGGGGCCTCTTGATTTACTATAATTGTAGAAGGAGGAACTACAGCAACTGATGCTAATTGGGCTACTGCAGCTACAGTGGGGGTCACCAATACATTTTTTGTTGTTTGAGTTGGAGTTACTTTGGGTGGAACCGCTAGAGTATTCGAGCTGGAAGCTGATGGCGGTGCCTTTGTTTGGGTTGAGTCTGAGCCAGAGTTTAGGAAGGCTGAGGGCTCTGCTTGGAACAGTGGAGTCAAGGTGTGAAGAGGGGTCACCTGGTGATGAAAAATAGAGCCTAAGGAGGTGTACTGCTTTATGGAAAGCATTGCTGTCCTGCCATTGTTTACACTTGGCATGTGTGGATAAGGGGATGGTGAATGTTGATGAACTTGTTTGACTGAAAACCTGGGGTTCAAGTTGGCACCAGAGACCTGAAGTTCAGGAGTTGCTGGAGGAGTTGGGTTCTCGTTGTGTTCAAGGTCAGGACTGGCTTCACTCACAGGAGAGAGGCTAGAGCGGAATGGGACAGGCGTCTGTACCACCTGATGGGAAGTCTTTTTCTTGGCAGTCTTCTTGAGGAGCTTCTGCAGCTTGGCATTGTCTTTACTGGGCTTTGGTAGAAGGGGTGGAGGGTACTGCTGAGAAAGCAGGACTCCTTGCCCATGGTTGTAGTTGACAGCTGACAGCATTTCAGTCTCCTGAAAGAGGAAAGATGTAAATGCTGATGATACCCAGCCTTTAAATATGTGTGTTATTAATTATTACTGTACCTGCTGCCTGTGTAATCTGTTTCCCGTATCCGCAAGAGGAAAAGCTGTTTTTAGACTGCACTAGAAATATACACTTGACAGGATGTCTCTAATTTCAACAGGTACCAGCTAGCAAATTATTATGAATAGATTTCATAAACAAATCATTTCATCATGGAGTCACATTTTGTCCAAGGGTCTTATGTATATAGTACCCTGCAGTCTAAGGCTAAGGTTATGTTTAAATGATGTGCCTGCTGGTGTAAAACTGACTTTATGTATGTCAAAGCGTGTCAGCTTACATATTTTAACCCATGAAGTCACCCCAGACTTTGCACTTACAGTCCATCATAGCCGTGTACTCACTGAACTCAACAATGAGTACACCTGGTTTAGCTACTCAATACCTTAAGTTAACCAATTAAGTTCACTAGTTAACTGACTTGCTGCTTCTGGGAAGCAGAGCTGTGAATTTCTAGCCATCTAACCAGATATCAGGAACATTTTGGAGAGCAGAAAAAAATAACTTCTATTGTGTTACTGTTTATTACATATCAGTGTTAATTTTTTTTTTTTTTTTTTTTTTTTTTTCTGAGCAAAAACACACCAAATAAATGGCCTTAAACACTTTCATTGCCTGTCTATATATACAAGTGTGACATGGATGGATGAGACGTACCTATTACTTTTAATTTTTACATGTGGACATTACAACGTTTGACCAGATCCCTGTGTTTACATTGCATTTCAGGTGGAGCATGCTCTGAAGATTCCTGAGAGAACACAAGATTTTTACTGTTAACCTTATAGATCCACATTGCATTTAAGTACTCTCCATAAATTACCAACATCCAGCCTACAACATATGACATTCTGTAAAACTTTGAACAAAATAAAAATATTCAATGGTTGCCTTTCCAAATGAAACATTTGTATTTCTGCCTATTTGCATTCTTTCCAATTTCTTTATCTATACTGATTACCTGAATTAAAATGTATGCATGTAAATGATTTTAGTTATGCTCAGTTTTCTAATAAAGAAAAACTTTACATTGAATCTTGAGATCTGCTTCATTCTTTCCATTTAATTCAATTTTATGTTTGCTAAGATATGATAGGTTGCCCTCAATGACATACAGCCCTTTATCAATGTGAATCAGAGAGACACATCAATTCATGTCTAGCTTTGCTTCCCATTCACAGCTGGAATTTTTACACCTAGCCAAAACTTCTTTCTGGTGTGGCACACGAGATGGGGCGTTAAGTTTAACATTACCTAAAACTGATGCTGGATTCTGGAATTCTTTTAAACTTAAAATTAAGTAGAAGGGTGAGCCTGCCCTAGAGCTCCCCTGCAGGTGAATTTCCTGCTAACCTTGTGCCACAATGTAAATCTGCCAGGCAAACCTCAGCCAATATTTGGACACAAGTGACAGCTTTTTATTGCATTTTCTGCTTTTCTGTTTCCATTTTTTTTTTTTTAAAAAAAAGCGCTGATAAAATATGCAAAATTTAACTGTGTGAACATTGGCTGAGAAGCTCACCCATCTAACAACTGTCTGCATAGCCCGCTTGTCGATCCTCCACTCTGCGTAACCTCATATCTGTGCTATTGTACAGGACCATCCACCTGTAACTGATTCCGCACTGCGTGTCGTACGCATCATTAGACGTCCATCTTGCTGCATGCCTGAACACCATATGCCACGTCACCTACTACTGATTGCGATGACCGTGATTCTTACTCAGCCTGAATGTGTTTAAGTGGAAAATTCAATTTACGTTAATTTCAGCTCTGGAACAAAGTTTTCATAGCTAGAGAGGAAAAAAAAAAAATCCATCAACTCTGACTGTAATTATGATGTGAAAATGTAACCCGCTGTCCCACTAGAACATCATTCAAAAGACATAACTGTTTAATTCCATTAAATTACTTGCTAGTCAGTAATCCAGTCAGAAGGTTTCACAGATGCGGTATTGCATATTAAATACTTGACTCAAGGTTTTCAGGCATAAAGGTTGTCCTCACGTATCATACTTGCTGAAAATATTATGGTTGCTTATTCCCATTTCAACTCCCAGAAAATGTGTATATAGGCAAACTTTTAGAATGATTAACACGGCAACTTGTACACCAATACATTTTGAGCCTGATATATGAGAGGCGGCTGTCCTTTTAAGGCTGGTTGGTTAGACATTTGGGTCACATCCAAAATAAAAGTTTAAAAGAGGAAAGAGTAATAATAGTTTACCCACAGATAGTATGTACTGTTAAACTTATTCTGTGCTAAGGAAAACCTATCAAAAAGAATTCTGTGTACATGCACAAGCTGTCAAACTCCCAGCAACATCTTTGTAACAGCCAAAGAAGAAAGTTTTTTTCTAAACTTATCGAGCAATGGATATGTATAAATTATATACAGATTACTTCGGACGGACTATCCCTCCAACGGAACAAATTGCTAAATTCCAACAAGTGCACACAGCAAATCTTCTGAAGGTCTAAGAAAGGGCAAAGTTCAAAAGGTCGAAGGAAACTTGTTAGACTTATCTGGAAAATGAAATATTCTAATTACACCAAGGACGTACATGGGGGTCGATGAAGCATTTGTCACAAATAATATTGCTACCTAAGAAAGTTATCAAATCCCACTGCATTGCTTTCAGAGCCCCACACTGTACATTCTGTAGCACGAGTCAATGTGTGGAGACAGCAAATGTAGATAATGGATTACCTGCAAGAGTGGTGTGTCGGGGCTTCCGGCTGCTTCCTGCAAATCCTGTCAGTGTCAGAGCGGGAATCTCATCTTGTGCCGGACTGCACCCCGCTGCAGATGGAAAACACCGTCTCCATACCGCTCCAAAAATAAATTCTGAGACTTTCCTCTAAGTATTTTCCACTTTGACATTGACATAGGACTGTCGGTGAGCTAGTGGCTGTTTGGACAAACCTTAGGTAATCTGTCCTCAGACTCAGAGCATCCAAGTTTTTTATTTTTTTTTTTTTCCTAAGGACAGAGCCCTCTGCTGGAGACTATGAAACCACTTATTACGACTTTAAGTCTAAAGTTAAGCTATAAGCACTCTACCAGGGATCTGAGAGCTTTACAGGAGGTGTTTGCTCACTATACCTTGGTTATTCACACAGCTGTGCTATACTTTACTGGGCATGAACAGATGAGCGCAAACGTTTACCATTCACTCCATACCTGGAGATATGAAAAAGCTATTTTCGGAAATACAAAATGCCTGAAAAAATGCTTGTTGTGATTGTGTAGCATCCTTAGATATTATACACAATGTGCAGCTGTGTAACTGCAGGTGTCCTGTGCAAAGCTGGTGCCCCATCCGAGGTCTATCCCGTCATGTGCTTCCCACATCTTAGGGAAGACTCAGGACCAACTCTAATCCCAAGTGGATGAACAATCACTGAGAAATGAAAAATGGATTCATGCACAAATTGGGGATATATACAAAAAGTCATTTCAGGTGACAAATTTTGCACACCTGCAGAACAGCTACCTGCCTGTGAATTTGCCTGATTTTGGTTGCAACACCTGTCCTCTCACCAATATGAAATATTTTTCTTTACACCGAGTCACACAGTATGAGCTTTCTCTTTTTCCTTTAATAATATTTCTGGATTCACATTTAGTTTACATTACAGCTACAGATTTAGAAATGACTGTCTCTATGCATTAAACTTCCATTCCCTTTCCTTTCACACAAATCTTTTTATCTGGAAGTTGGATACATTTTACCCCTCCTATATGGTGCTTTATATACCTCTAATTTGGATCCCCGTAACATTTTGCTTGCCTGGTGTCGTGACAATTTTAGCAGCAGATCCTCTCACTTTCTTCTCTCCAAACATGAGCCTCCATCATGCATGATAATCTATCCATCTCCTTATTCAGTGTTGGGGCTGGGGCGTTACCGCCGATGCTAGCTCAGCCAATAAGGAGGTTCTAGAGATCAAGTGTCACCATAACAGAAACTCTTTATCACCCTGGGAGCTTTGCAGAAGCCTTACAGCCCGTATCCCCCACCAGGGAGCTCACTTCTTTCAGCCTTTCTGAGGTAAGACGGAGAACGCTTGTACAGTAAAAAAAAAAAAAAAGGGGGGGTCTCTTGAAGCCTAGGGTTCCTCATCACCCAGGACCACAGGAACATATCTGTTCACACCACTGCCTCTATCTCCGAACATGCATTGTAACTGGAGCCGGAGCAGAGTGCTGATATTATCTCACCTAAGAAAGAAAAGGTGGTTCAAAAAGTACTGGAGAAAAGAACATGTGACGGGTTTTAGGGCCCTTTCCTATTAATAATGATGACGATGATGATTATTATTGATGTTATTGTTGTTGTTGTTGTTGCATGTTCAAATATGTAAATCAAAGCATAGCTGGAGACGTGTGTATTCTTTTTTTTTTTTGCTGTCATATGATGAATGCAACTATTTATGAATGCATGATGAGAACTTGGCCCAGACAAAATTATGGAAACCACTTTTGTTTGGGCATTAGATGGAAAGCGGGCCTAAAACCAGTCTGCTGTTGAATTAGTAAATTTCAACATATCACTTGACTTCAAATGCTTGAAACTTGATCGGGATCCATGCAGCAAAATTGATACCAGGTCTTAATTCCCTTCATTCACTCCTAAACCGTAAACTCTGTCCACTTGCATCCATTAAGGGAAAATACGATGAACATGCCAAAAAATATGGATTCCTGGCTACCTTTTCCATCTACCTCTATATAAGCCTCAGCCTGATATGGAAGAGGAATGACATTTATGAAAGCTGACCCACCAAAAGGTCTGAGGCTGAGAAATCCAATCTGCAGCCAATACTTAAAGACATTAACAGCTGTGAGCAATTAAGTTCTTCTAATTTTGCGTTTTCATGGGAGGTCTCTTTTGGCAGGTGAAATGTTAGATGCAATTTGCCTAATTTTTATATGGTATTTTTTCACTTTTTAAAATTACACAGGTTATATATGTGTGTATGTATGTATGTATGTATATTTGGAGAGGAATGCATGGAAAAATCACCTAATACAATCATCTTGCCTAAACTGTAGTTGAGATTAATTTTTGCACTTTTTGCAGAATTTGACATTTGATAAGTTGTAATCGGTAAACTGAGCAGTGCTTACAGCTGTCCAAAAAAAGGAACAGTCAGCTTCCACGTTCAGCTAAAAGATCGTCTTGCAGCAGGACGCTCAATTGCAAATTCTAGTTTAAAGTAATATACCAATATGTACACTGAAATACATGTACGTTTAATTCTGCTGCTGTTATTTGGACAATGGTACGTTTACTCCAGGGTTCCAGTTATCAATTATTCATCATAATTCTACCTAATTTTAGTATGTCGTTGCTTTCCAATTTGGGAAAAAGCAAAAACGTATTTTGTTTTCTAATTTATGATTTGATATTGGTGTAGTGTCACTGCCTGCTTCCAATAAAATCTCTTTTAATTACCTGAACAGGTGCTAAAACCACTGTCACCATGTCTGACACTGAAGAAGTGTGAGTATTAAACAGAATCGCAATTCACCTCAGTATCACCATGTTACCCACATTCTGCTTCGATCAGGGCTCTATTTATAGGCTATAACTGAGAAGGAAGAAGTTCAGCTATTTCTGCCTTACAGAATTACAGAAAGCCAATTCAAATCTTAAAAATCTCATAAGAACTGGACTTTCATGATTATGATTGCCCCTAAAATTCTGACTATTATTACGGTTCCGACACAATTATTATTATTATTATTATTATTATTATTATCATTATTGATGATAAAATAATTTTTGACTCTCACTGTAGTCTTTCTAATGTTTGATACTTATTTCCAAAATAAAGTAAATTCAAATATTGTTCATTTAATATGCCAAATACTAATTCTTTTTTTCCTTTATTTTACAGGATAGATGGTAAGTAAAGACATTTTTAACTTCTTGCTGATATGTGCATTAAATCACACAGAATTTATCATTTATAAACTAAAATAGGTGTACTACATAAATAGCATATGTAAATATATGTTCTATTTTTCTGTCTTAATTCCCTCTTTTTATTCTGGATTTTCTATTTTTCTTCCCTACTTAAAATATACGCGCTAAATAATTCTTTGTTTTTTAACAGATTTATCAGTCAAACTGACACACTTTGACGTATACAAACACACCACCTGAACATTTTACGTGAACATTTTTTCATATTTGGGGTCAAAAGCTGTTCTCATTTACGGAGCAATCTAATTTACATGCTCACTACATTGTTATCTAATATGGAGATGACCTGGATGCTTGCGGAGGTCATTTACATTGGTGGTCATTAAAAGCTGATAATCGTGCACAGAGATATTCAGATCTGTCGCTATAAAGACCTGCTGACACTCTCTTTAAAATATCTACCTTACTGGGGAGGGGGGCTAAAGAATACAGATTAGGACTTTAAAGGGTCCACCAAAGCGTAATTTCCCAATTGTAGACAGAAGCCATGCAGCTAAACATGGAAGTTCTTTTCTGGTATACTGGTATACATTCTTGCACAAATGGGAATCGGTATCACAGTCTGAGCAGTCTGGAACTCTGTGTCTTTATGAGACTGTGTAATCACTGAGCCTTTGCAACACAGCATATTGTCCCAGTCAAAAGACAATAAGCAAGATGGACATGCTTCGCATGTCTGGTCTCACAGACTCTACTCGGTCTCATCGACTCTTGCACATGTGATGTTTTGCATGAATTGGGTCATCTTTGCTGTAGTCTCAA
The DNA here is from genome assembly GCA_009936485.2 of Gymnarchus niloticus. Taxonomy (NCBI): domain Eukaryota; kingdom Metazoa; phylum Chordata; class Actinopteri; order Osteoglossiformes; family Gymnarchidae; genus Gymnarchus; species Gymnarchus niloticus. Next base: position 20,420,184 of record JAACJT020000007.1, read on the forward strand.
TGAGTACAACAGGTAAAACGCGCGTCTCTGCTCTTTGATTGTAATATCTCACTGCTCTTTTGAAAATTTAAGGGGAGGGCAAGTCAAAGGGAAAGGTAAAATGTAACCATTTGAACTTTGTTCTTCTCTTCACTAATTTGAACATTTCCTTCACCCCTAACTGTCAAGAGTGTTTTGGGGGATTATTACTCAGCTTGCAGCATGTCACATAAAACCCAAATCATAGTTTTATCCCTCAGTGCCTAAAACTGTTTGTTCAGTTAATATCTGTTAGAAAGAGAGCGTTTTCTTCTGTCAGAGGTGGTCTAGGTGAAGACATGTCAGCAGCCCGTCGGCCTTCACGGTGGATTAGTCTGCTGTTTTGAATGTGACGACATAATGCGGTTTGAACAGGCTAGTCAGCTAGCTCAACCCCGTCCCACCTAAGCCCCCTCTCACAGTCATCCGGAGGAAATGACCAGACCCGGGCTGTGCCGTGAACCACGCCGAACTTATTATGACTGCTTCCATCAGAGAAGAAAATATGCTGTTGTCATAAAAATATCCACGTAGTAAATGATCATTTTCTTATGAAGATATCTATAAAACTTAGAACGTAATCTTATGTGGAATGTCAATCCATTCTTTGTATACCACGTTGTATTAGATACTATGCATTGATTTGCCTGAACTGTAAGTATGCCATCTTAAACAGTGCGATGGACCTCTTTCTTACTGCTTGCAGCCTCCATTGCTGAACGCCTCCCCCCCCCCCCCGCCCCAACGTTCACTCACCTTACTAACTGAAGAGTGCTCTTTGATTTCATGACTCTCTCTCACCGCCTATCAACCTCTCTGACCCCCCCCCCCCCCCCCCCCCCCCCCTTCCCGCCGCCCCCCGCTCAGCCCGGGGTGAGGGGGGGGGTGGAAGAGAAGGGGGAACAGGGGGAGCCCCCACACCCCAAACACCTCCACCACCCCGTTTGCTCGGTGCATGCCGCATAGCCGTAGCTGAAGAGGTTGTAGAAGTAGAAGTAGCACCAGAGGTAGCCCCAGAACCAGAACCAGAACCAGAACCAAAGCCAGAACCAGAACCAGTGCAAGAGGTAGCACCACAGCCAGAGCCAGAACCAGAACCGCAGCCAGAACCAGAACCACAGCCAGTGGAAGAATTGCAGGAAGGTATGTTGCATGTGTATTCATTCATCCTTCTAAATATGGCAGTGCACCCGTTATCTGAATATTACTCCTGTAAATCAAAGGTACCTCCTCTTCATAACTGGCCAACAATCTCAGTCCCTCTTCAAAAAATCAGCATATGTATATACATTGGATGTGTGTATATATATGTGCAAGATATAAGCACGCACTTAACATACGTATGCATTCAGGTTGTGATGAACAGGAAAGAAGACTCAGTCAATGAGAACCTGGATGACCAAAAGGTCGCCAAAGGCAGTAGCAAACCGTTTTGAAGTGCAAAGCTCAGACAGCCTAACGCCACTCTAGACCCTATATTGCTTTCAGCTTTGACATCTTCATGCTACTGCCCATTTCATAGGATGACATCACCTCTACTGTATGTACATGTAAATGTACATGTAAAGTATGCATGCTTTAACCGCTCGTCACTAATTGCTTCTCCACTGTATTTGCTGTGTATCGAGAGGTTCTGGAGGCATTTGATATTCAGCCGTCCGTCGTTGTTTTGTTTCAGGAGTAAACGTAACCACAGTACTCTCAGTACTCAATCTCGCACATTTACGCCAAGCTCCAGGAACCTGACTTTCTCTACTGATGCCACACTGGGCTATAATTTGGCCTTGATCTTTCTTGGACTTTACTGTCTTCATGTGTAATCCACTCTCTTATTATTAACTGCCTGTATGTCTCCAAAAGAAGCAGGTATTAAAAGAAAATGTATTTCCTTTTTTTAAAAAAGGTTCTTACAAACTGCTTTGCCTTCATTGAATCTCCTTTACCTTCATGACCTTCTCATCTTTGAGGAAATTCCCTTGCTGTCAGCATAAATGCATAGCTAAATTGTTCGATATTCGCCCATTGGTTTGTGCCTCGGTTGTGACAAAGTGTTTGCCCTCACATCTTGATAATGATGGAAGGTCAAGTCGGTCAAGAATTGACGTTGGCAATTTTCACTGAAAAGCTGATCCTTCAGTAGAGCAGCATTTCGGCCAACGCAGAGCTAAGCTATGCTCATCTGTGTGTGGCAACGTTCCGCGTTTGCCAAACACAGAAGGCATGAAACGTTGACGCTAACTGTGTCCACTTTACTTTTGTCAACTCCGCTTCTGCTATCTACGCTTGGCTGCTTGCAGAGACCTATGAAGAGGAAGGTATGTTGACGGGTTTCTCATGCACATTTGTCCATTAATAAACGTACCAGCATCCCCAGTAAAGTCTTTCTCATAAGCGACCGTGGACATGGCCAACAGGAAAACCTAAAAACCTGTCTTGCGTTGTAAGAAATCCACAGCTCAAATGGCTCGCAGTGAGACGATGATGTGAAAAATTGAAAAGGGTGAAAGAATATGGAATGCTGATCTTAGCTTTGTTGTGTGATAACACCGCTGCTCATCTTAGCTTGACTTCTTATTCTTGCATGGGCATTCCAGAAGAAACAGGGATGGAGGTTAAGATGGTAGCTGGTACTTCTTATAAAGAAATGGCAATCAATGGGGGTGCTTTGTCTCTGAGTGTGAAGGTCCAGTCATAAGCTAATGCATATTAAATATTTCCATAACACTGACAAATTACATTTGTGTCTGTCGAACGGGGTCATTTTGGAGTTGTTTTTCCATCGTACCTTGCCTTTTGAAAGACTTTAACTTATCCTAGTAGCTAATGAAATATTGAACTGAATGTGGATCTGTGTGGTTGACGTGACTGGTTAAGATTCGAATTACAAAAGAATGAATTAATCCTGTGTAATAATGAGAATCTCATTTGGGCTATAAGATTATTTTTATTAATCCATGTTTTAATTTTAATTCAACTAGAGCACCACTAACTACCACCTTCAAAAAATTGCAGAAATCATGCAATGTTGTGGTTCACCTTAATTCAGATCTTCTAATGTTGAGATTTCAAGGTGAAATGATCATGTGAAAAATCACTAAAAATATTAAAACTACATGTTTGGTTTGTACCCTGAGAGCTGCTTGAATATAGTTTGTCTAACCCTGTAACTCCTTGTTCCTTTCATTTTTTATTTCTTCTTAATAGAGGAGAAGCCAAAATTCAAGTAAGTAAATTGAACTATTAAATTCAGCTGAGTATATTTTCCATATCTTGTATATGAGAAGTGGTTCTGCAAACCTGGCCCATAACATTAAACTAAAATAATTCATGGCAAAAATTACAAAAAAGTTAATAAATGAAGGTAAACTGTATGTGATTTCATTCTTTACAGACCTTCAGCACCTAGGATTCCCGAAGGGGAAAAAGTAGACTTTGATGTGAGTAAATAAGTTTACTTTAGTACGTGGTACAGTCGTCTCCTGGCTAAAAACACATTTTCCTCAACTGAAAGAAGATACCTTACCTTGTACCTCTTCTCCAACATTCACAGGACATCCAAAAGAAGAGACAGAACAAAGATCTAATTGAGCTGCAGGCCCTTATCGATGCTCACTTTGAGCACAGGAAAAAGGAGGAGGAGGAGCTCATTGCCCTTAAGGAGAGAATTGTAAGTGGCAGGTCCAACTCTGGGGTTTGTTCATTTGTAGCACATCCCCCACTAGTGGTGTGGAAGTGTAACAACACCCCAAATCTGCACCCACAGGAGAAGCGTAGGGCAGAGAGGGCAGACCAGCTGAGGATCCGTGCCGAGAAGGAAAAGGAGCGCCAGGCAAGACGTGAGGTATGCATTGGCAAAACCCCAGCCCTAGGCGCTGTTTCCCTCACACCTCCGGTGGAACTCCCACGAGAGCCCACCTGTGCTTACTGTATGTCTTGTGCTGCGATTGCGCTTTCAGGAGGAGAGGCTGAAGAAAGAGGAAGCAGAAGCCAAGAAGAGGGCTGACGAAGAGGCTAAGAAGAAGTCTGCTCTGGCCAACATGGGCTCCAACTACAGCAGCTACTTGCAGAAGGTGACGTATCTGGTCATGACAGCCGGTCTACAGTAAAAAAATGGACTCTTTAGCCAGAACACATGCTCTGTGTGTGTGTCCGTACCTCTGTGATATTCTGAGTGAATCCACAGGTTAACTGCTGAACGTGCTGGTTCTGTGCTGTCTAATTCCTGCTGCGGCATTGACAGGCTGACCAGAAGAGGGGTGGGAAGAAACAAACGGAGAGAGAGAAGAAGAAGAAGATCCTGGCTGACAGACGCAAGCCTCTCAGCATTGACCATCTGAATGAAGACAAACTAAGGTGAGGAGCTCATCCTGGCTTCACACAAGTACCTTGAATCAACATGTATCTGAAAGCTTGTGAAAGGACTTCAGGGACTCAGCTGACATGTTTCTCCAAAATAATTTGTAATTTCATCCATTTATTGAAGGGGTGTTTTACTGAAACAACTTATGGGTAAGTAACTTGCTTACAGGTGCTACAGCAGGGCCCTTCTGTGGACTTTAACCTTAACCACCATGCTAAATGCTGCCTGATTTGAGGAAGGCGTTAATAATGGACAGTGGGGGTGACCGGATTTGTTCACTCATTTTTTCTACTTCAGGGAGAAGGCTAAGGAACTGTGGGAATGGATGCACACCCTGGAATCAGAGAAGTTCAATCACCTTGAGAAGCTGAAGAAGCAGAAGTATGAGGTGAGCATTTACTCCTCTGGGTCACTGCATGAGTCGTCTGGGCACTTTTCCTGCGTCATGTGATTTATCTGTGACATGTCATCTAGTTAATTTCCAGCTTTGTCAGCGTTTAATCAAAGCCAACTGGACATGGTTCCCCTGTGATGAAGAAAGAAGAGATCTGTTCATCGAACAGAAATGGCAAGATGTACATAACATGGAGATGTTGTCCGTTTTCATAGTTGCTGGACTGATTTGCAACGTGATGATTACACCTATACATCGGATGAATTAATAATCTTAACGATTCTTACTGATCAGAATTCATGCAGTCTTCTTCTAGAGGTGCGGCAGATGCGAACTAAAAACACTTCTGGCGTTCTCCTGCTAAGAGTCAGAGGGTATAATAATGGCACGGATCCTGTGCGTAGTGGTCAGAAATTCCACTGTAAAAGATGTGTCAAGTTCCAAAATGAACGCAGCTCTGCTTTGATCTCATCCAGGTTACAACACTACGTAAGAGAGTGGAGGAGCTGAGTAAATAGTAAGTAATGCAGCGCCAGGTGCAAAGCTGCAGGGCTCAGCTGGGCAGCGCATGGTCTGCCTGCATGGGACATTTTAAGTGCACCATGGAAACGGGGCAAAAGTTCAGTATTGGAATACAACTGAAGCTGGTACACAATGAAAGATGCAAGGTTTACACTGGTAAAAAGGCATGCTGACTTTTCAAAATGACACTATAAAGTTACAACTTTATGCACCATAATATTTTAAAAATTACCTGTCGTCAGTTGTTATATAGCGCAGATTCAGACTGAAAGTGAACTTAGCTTAAAAAAAATTCGTTTTAATTGGTGTTTCTTAAAATTTTCAAAGACTACATGTAAAAAATGATTTATTATTTGTTTTTGCATTTCCAATTTTCTCATTTTTTATGGTGCATATGCTTCCGCACAAGATCTTTTGCCCCTAACACCATCGTGTCACCACAGGTAAGTGACTATGCCCAAGCTTACAGGTCACAGGGGTCTTCGCTTTTTCCAGCAGAGCTTCTGGATGACCGGCACTTGTGAATTCTAGGGTTCTGTTGATGCTGGTGCTGATTTCTACATTTGACAAGATGGAAAACCACTGCAAATCCACAACCCACACCACTATATTATACAACGCAATTACAAATGGTCTGAAAAAATCCGTGCAGCATCTCTGGCTACGGGAGCATATTTTTTGGTCTTTATGGTGTGGCGTGCGCCTTTGGTTTTCCACCAAGTCTGACAGGCAGTCTCCTGGTGCAACGACGTCCTCTCACAGGTGAGCGTGGGGCTCCCTCAAGGTAACGCACCTGCCATCTTTTAAATGCACTATGTGTCATTTTCAGGTCATCTCTCTCAGAAACCGCATTGATGAGCTTCAGAAGCAGTAAGTTGAATTGCAGCATTCTGCCCCAACCCCACAGATAGCAGCATGGAAATCTGGTGCATTTCCTACTTGAGACGGCCAGAGGCCTTTTCCTGAGAAATGCATATGTCACAACCCTCACACACATACTAGCAATATGGTTGATGACTCATCTGTGCCTCTGACTCATCTTTACTAAATATTCTAAAAAAAATGTCTGTTCTTGTATGATTGTCGACAATGTCCAACATCTCTACTGAACTGGTGTAGCACAATAGCTAATACACATATAAAGCGAACAGAACTGCATCCTTACGTTCATGTTTGTCTCCTAGTAAGATTACGTGTACTTAGGAAATAGTAAATAATACTTCCAGAGAGTCATTGCTGGTCACGAGAAACAATGAACTCCAGCTCTCCTGCAGCTAAACTCGTAAGTTGTGTGTTGTGGAGTCTGGTGCTCTGGAGTATTTCTTCAGAGTTAAACGGTATATGTGATAGCTACAGCCACGGTGTGTACTTGTAGCATTCTTGACCCAAAAAAAAATGTTTTGCCATTGGTTTCAAACAGCTTATGCTACAGATGTGTGATAGTTGGTTTGGTTGATCGTAATTTTTCGAGACGACGGTAGGTAACGCATGGTGTGATGTGAGCCGCCAGCATGCCGACTTGCGACTTATAATAATGCGTATTTAAAAACCGAGGAATTAAACGAAGATTCTCCCTTATTCCAGTGTATCAGATATTATTTTTGCATAGAGGGGTTTGCCTGTATTTAAGGCGATATCTTTTGTTTTATTCTTCCATTATCTGGCGTTTTACGCTTCTCGGCTAAAGTTCTGACTTGGTTGCCCTGGAAATCTTCCCGTATTACAGCAGCAAGAAGGGAGCTGCAGCTCGTCGCAGGAAGTAAAGCGCCTGAAGAGCACACACCGGCTCCGGCAATTCCTCACCCTGCTTCTTGAGCTCCTACTGCTGCTTCAACTGCAGCTTACACACTACAGCTAGACCACCGACCGAGACCCGATTCACACTCCATGCTTCCAGCTTCTCGTGTTGTGTGAAGTCCAGAAAAGACAGCTATTGTATGTAGCCTAGATGTACCACCATCCTGGACTGTTCGCCTTTCAATAGTTTTGTAAATAAAGCGTGATTCTACAACCTTAAAATTATTGTAGATCTGTTCTTGCTGGCAGTTCGATAAAAATCTTTTCGCTCAAACGATTTGTCTGTATACACGCTAGAAGCTCCACACTATTTTTTAAAGGTTTGCACAAATCCACTTTAGTGTCAATAAGCTTGCGGCGGTCAAATAAACAATAAATGGAATTTTATACACCATAATCTGTATACTATATGTGTACAATTCCGCAAGTTTAGATAAATTTATTCAATACGATCTTGTCTTTTTGTGGTACTTAATCTGCGCATGGTAATTTATTTAAAGGTATTTTGGTCATTTTTAACAGGACCTCAGTTTAAATGCAATTGTTTCAAACATAAATACATAGTTAAAATGAAAAAGAAAGAAAAATTAGTATAACTAAAGAGATTCGCGTACATGGATTCTTGAACAAAATCCATATTAAGTTTAAATTTAATTAAATTTCAGTTTGAAATTGTGAGAAAACAATTCGTATTTTTTAAACAACTCATATAAAAATGAACTATCAGGGTCGTTACCGTATACGATGTATAGGTGAATAACTTATAAAAACAGCTTACATCCGACGTTTGGGAAACGAAGGATAATTATTTAACGACAAAATATAATATCAGCAAAATTATTTAATAATTATCAGTGTTACTGTTGCTGTTATAATATAAAAGATAATAAATTTCATTTGGAAAATTCTGTATTATTAAAAATATCTCCTGATCATTTTAAGTTGATGGAAACATAACTATACGTAATTGTTTCAGGGGATACAATTCATTAATTAAATCAATGCTATTTTATATCAATATTTTCTGTTTAACCGGATGATTGTCTGTTTAAAAGCTTGTTAACACTTGAGCTGTATTTACTATTCATATCGTTGATTTAATCATGCTTTGTTACCGCTAACGCAAATGTAGTTCTGAAAAGTTATTATTATTATTATTATTATCGACTAATTAAAGAACCGTTATTTGGTACTGATTCTGTTAAACTTGAAAGACAGAGGATTTAGTGGATGAAAATAAATAAGTTGATGTATCTACCTATAAGTTACTGTTGCGTTATGTTGACATGATGTTATTGCAAACGAAAAAGAAACCGGGATTCTGCATATAAACAGGCATCCCTCTTACTGGTTTAAAGAAGATTAAAAATATATCAAGTTTTGAAATACATTGTAAACAAACAATAAAACTGGATTCTGTATATAAATAGCCAATAATCCTTTATTAAAGCATTGACATTCACTCAGTTTTTATATATAAATATAATTTTGAATATCTGACACACCAAACCAAGCGTCGCCAACAACAAGCAACATTAAATAGTAAATCATTTTTAACAAACCACCTCTTATATACAAATATACAAAAATGGTCCTCCTTTTAAGATTAAATTATGAATGACTCGTCTTCCAAGAAACATCAAGACGTAATAAACACTCCAGGTGGCACAGAAAATGAGTGTTCAACAAAATTATCTTAAAATATCCGTAAATATAACCAATAAATATAGTTGGATATATTTAATTAATGATAACACTCAGTCAAGCAGAACCGCATATTGCTCCAAAACAGCGCTGAAATCGCGACTACTGCTGAGGTGCGTGAGAAAGATAATCACCTGATTCTATAAATTACTTGTCGAGCTGAATATTGGCGTGAATATGCGTATGAGCAATTTTATCATAAAAAACAAGGCTGGTAATGGTTTAACTACTGTATTTTGCGGTTTAAGAAACGCCATACCAGTCCATATTTAGGGTAGCTGTTCCACTTTTTGCCACCAAACGTGGTAAGTAAGGCCATACGGTCGTCGTCTTCTTTTTAAGGAATCCGTTTTTAATCAAGAATGTTAAGTTTTGACTGTCTGTCTGCTTTTCAGAGGGTTGGGATCCTTCATAAAACCTGGTAGACCGGATCATGCGGCGCCTGAGGACAGCTGCTCGGGGACGGGGTGGACGCTCCCATCTCGATAACGGAGCCCGCTTGAGGGGAGCATGGACCGCCTTCGGAGCCTTCCTGAATTGCGGGGCATGGGGGTGCTTCCGTCGAAATCCGCTGAACGATACTCGACAGACAATCCAAGCTGGAAACGATTGGCCTAGTGTTACTTCTGGAATCTGGAGGAATGATATGGGAAATGGAGTAAACTGACGCACGAATAATCTGTGTATTTCACAGGTAACCTTTACATGACGTGCAATTAAAATACTTCAGGTTAATTCCTGAGTGTCTGTTGAACTTAACGGCTTTCAGCGGGATATATTTATCGTTTTGTTGTGTTAGTTGCCCTAAAAACGAATCTCTACTGTGGCATATATAATAATACTAATAATAATAATAATAATAATAATAACCGATTGTCTGGCACCATCAGCACCAGCATTTACGTGTATGTAAAGATAAATACCATTTGGAGTCTCCTTAAAGTATACACTGTCGAGGCTGCTGCTTCTTCTCGAAGCGCATGTTGGGCCGTTAACATCCATCTGAAGGAAGAAATGAGCACTATGGTAAGGATACAGCACCCAAAACGTTATATTTTCAGCACCTGTTGAGAATGGCTGCAAACTTCACCAGGTGACACAGTTACGAAAAGTTACTGCCGTTCGCCGACGGGCGTGCGTAAGAGCACTTAAAGCAAGGATTTCACATGTGCGAGTGGCTCTTCAGTGAAATCTAACAGAATATGATGATGGAAGACTGATCGCGGTGCCGCTACTTACCATTCCATCTGAGCAGTTGGATCGGGGGCTGGAGGCATCAGAGTCGCCACTGTAGTTTTCAAGAACAGGATAATAGTTCTCTTCCTGTCCCCTGAGTAGCGCTTGCAAGGATTCGATGTAGCTGATGGCGTTTCTAAGGATCTCCACCTTCGGCAGCCTCTGGTTGGGGTTTGTAGACGTACACCTTTTCAGGGTCTCAAAGGCGTCGTTGACTTTGCTGAGCCGCCGTCTCTCACGCATGGTGGCGGCTTTCCTGCGATCCGCGTTGGTGGTCTTCCTTTTACAAGCCTTGCACGCCCAGAGGAGACACCTGCCCGCCTGGTGGTGTCCACTCGGCGCCCGAATGTGCTCGTCTTCGTTGTGACTGTGATCATCCGCCTTCAGCAGCCCCACGTGAACCAGCCTGGGGTCCAGATCCTCAAAGAAGTGCATGTCAGATGTGTTGAAGCAGGGGTCGTCATAAAAATCATCTGCGGATGGAATTGGAAAAGGAATATCCGACAGCTCCATCCCGTTGTTCTCAAACTCCAGATTCGCCTTTATTGAACTTTGTTTCAGTATAGTTTTTCAGCAAAACAAACCCGTATATGAGTTCACTAAATCAGCACACGGCAAGAAGAAATGTGTCGATTGTGAGTCTCTGTTCCTGATACCAGAGCACCCTTTGGGTACAGTACTTGTTGCTGATGTAGCGGTCCGGGCCGCATATATTTCAGCTCGCGACTCCGGGGCGTGTCGGGCCGGCCGCACCCTCCTCAAGTAGACCAATGAGCGCCTTCCGTCGGGAGGGCCCGCCTCCTCACCGGAGATTTCAAAAGCCGTTCTTAAATCACACAAAAACTATTACACATATATAAAATGTTTAATGTCATATTTATAACTTTAAATGACTAACAACTGAACGAATACTAAAATCCTAAATGCAATGAAAAAGAAACATCATGTCTTTTGCTGAATGTTTTAATGAAATTTTATTTTATCATTGTCGTTGCTGTTAAAACAGTTTATTATTGACAAGTTACATTATTTTACATAATTTCAGCTTCGAAGTTTTAGAGTTTTCATGTTTTTAAATATTATTCATTTATGTTTAGTTGTTTATTTTTAATAAACATTTACAAACAAATTAAGAACACACTAGGTGTTTTCTGAACCTCGTTCAAACCTTGATCAAAAGCAGCTTTCTAAATATAATCAGTTTATTTCCTATACTGAATATTTACAATTTGTGATTCTCTTTTGTTACTTTTTCTCAATTATTTACAGTTAACATATATGTTCACGTGAGCAATGATCGTCAGCGGACTTCTGGACCAAAGATGAATGACAAAGAAAATGTTGTGTATTTCCGAAATTAGACGACAACAGAGGGCGCTATCGAGCTGACGTAACTTCTGAAACTTGAAATAACGGAGATCTGAGGACACAAACGACACACAAACCAAAAACATGAACCGAGATGGAAAAAGACTAAAATAAAGTTTCAGATGAACGGCCCGTACATTTTAATGACGATTAAAACGTTAAGGATATACGAACTGTAAGAAAAATGCAGCATAAATGGAGAAAGATTTTAATCGTCATTAAAATGAATTATTTGAACGTTTTGATCACTTTATTACAGACTAGAACTTTTTTCTGAAAATTAGTTGTAATGTTTGTCATATAAAATGATTTAAATTATGCAATGCGTTTGGATTGTGATTCATATAGGGGAATATAAAATCGGTGTTTTTGGTAATTTTAAAATACAGCCAAACTGAATACGGAATTAATTAAAATTATGTACCTTAGCAGCGGCAATAGTTTGGACATAGACGCAGTAAAACGTATGATTTTTATTCACCGATTAATTTGCGTACGATTACACTAATGTCATTAATTAACTGTAACGGTGTTCCAATCATCAAAAATAACTTTAGCTTTAAGCTATGAAAATTCACACGTGGCATGGTGGGCTGTAGTGATATACTGTAACCAAAGGTGAATAATGATTTTAGACAGTTAATTTTCTTTAAAGGCACACCAATGTTTGTTGTACAAAAGTGCTGACTTTTATAATCAAGCAAATTTATTAAATTGATGTGTCTCTAAATAAGTGTAATAACTTAAAATTATACAAAGCTTCCTGTGTTCCTGTATGTTAATATTTGTTTAGTATAGCTTACATTCTCCATGACGGATTTTTTACATGATTAAAAAATATATATATTTTAGTTTTCTTCACATGTACTGTTTACAGTTTTTAATTTTTTGTAGTTGCAATAGTAATATCCATTAAAATTTAAAATTTTCATACACAAATATAGAACACACACGTTTGTATTTCTAACCTTGTCAGGACCTTCCGTTCATTTTTATGGGGCTAACCCTAACCTTAACTGTGACATCTCTACCCAGCCCTAACCTTAACCATAAATAACCCATCAAAATACAAGACTTTTGGCTATTTAGGCTTTTTGAATACATTCACAGATTTTTATAAAATTTATTTTCCCTTGTAGGGAAATGATAAACATCCCCTCAAGGTAAAAAGGAACAGGTTTTCATTCCTCCAACGGATTTTTTGTCCCCAATACAGGACATTAAACATGTCCACACACACACACACACACACACACACACACACACACACACACACACACACACACACACAGTGTTATATTCCACCCAGTCACTGAAGGCTCAACATAAAGATTTAGACAGTAAGGCTGACACCCACAGCTTTAGAATCAGGCATGCAGTGAGGTGCTGTGTGTAGATGTCATTTGCCCACCCCACCTCTTTGGAACTTAAAGGGGAATCATACTGCACATTGACACTTTTGAGGCAGTGTGGGAAGCTATATCTGATCATGCTGGTCACTGGCGTTCAGCTCCTCTGTGCAGGTCATCAGCTCCCTGGATGGGGAAAAGCGTCACTTCCAGGAGCCCCAGAGTAGGTGACACAGCGTCATACACTGCCACCCCCCCCAGTGCCCCCACACACAGTGTTTATGGCATCTGATCTAAAAAAAGAACTGTTTAACAGAGCTTCCTCGTGCTAAATATATATGGTATGCTGAATTTTGTACACGGAATTTAAACATCTTAACATATTACTTTTCATGTTACCCAGCGACCCTGGGCTGCCTGATAGGTGGATGTCTTTTGGAGAATAAAGAATACTTGTAACCAGGCGATACCACACCAGCTACAGGTACATGCAAGCACAGCCATCTTGATCGGTAACCTCACAGTTGTTCTTTATCAATCTCCCAGTCACAGTTAAGGTACGAGTCAATTTTACTGCTTCTGGACAATAATAAAATTACCATCGATAACAAGCAGAGGTTACAGGCACTATGAGATAATATGTTGGTGCATTTGTATGAACATATGAACTTGGTCCACATCAAGAAGAAAGTAGGGTGCATTACAACATTTGAGAGAAACAAGGGAAGACGTGACACTCTGTGGCTAGTTTATGTGCTGGGGACAGGGTCATGGCCTGGCCTAAGGAATTAGGCATGCAGGTCAGGTCAGGTCACAGCTGTGCTGCATCCTCCTCTCTCATTCTGTGGTGTTACCTGGATTTGTTAACCGGATCCCACATTCTCCCATGAAGCAAGGAGTGTCTGTTCCCTGACTTCCCTTATATGGGGCAGCCTGTAAATAAACAACATGAATACACTCAGCAGCCATTTTAGTTGTACACATAGCACGTATCAGGTAGGACCCACTTTTGTCGTGGAACTGCCTTCAGTGTGAATGAGTTATTATCGTGCATGTGGCTTTACTGTTAGCTGTAAGGAGTCTGACCATTTTGATTCAACCTCGGTCCTTAAAGAAGTGCTTTTGACTACGGAAATGCAACGGTCTGGATGTTTCTTTTTTGTTCCTCACACCGTTCTCTGCAAACTCTGTTCACTGTAGTGTGTGAAAATCTCAAAAGGCTGGCTGTTTCTGAGAGGTCGGAACCACAACATTTGGCACCAAGAGTCACGCCACATTAAAAAGTTGCTTAGCATCATGCATTTTTGGAAACTGAAAAGTGTCAGTTTATGAACTGTTTATATCCGGCAAACTGAAGTGTGAAATGTTTTCCCGAAGAAGGCATTTTGTACTTCCCAGTCAGTATGAAAAACAAATTATGTTGGACTTCCTGTAAAGAAGGCAACTGAGTATGTCTATCTTGTTACCACATACACTGGTCAGGGTTACCTGATGCCTTTCCCAGGCAGCATAGGACACCAAAGCCAGGGTACACAATGGATAGGATGGTGGCCTATCACAGGACACAGACATGCACCACAAGCAATTGAAAAATACCAACAAGCATAACCGCATCTCTTTGAACGGTGGGAGGAAACTCCACACACAGGGCACAGGTGGGATTTGAACCCACAACCTAGGAGGTCCAAGGCAACAGTATGACGCTTCGATCAACCATGACACGTAAAGCAGCGCGCACATGTACATAAATGATAGATTAAGATGTTTATACAGATCATTTTCCTTGGGTGCAACAGAACAGAATGCATTTGCTGCTTTGCCACGTTAGACAGATACAAACAACCAGCTGGTCATAAATCCAAAGGTGAAGGAGTTTCGAGGGAGACGGATGTAGAGCTGGCCCAAGAGATGGAGAGTTGTTCCCAACACCTGCCACAGAGGGTAAGGCCAGGAGGCAGCCTCCAAGCTACAGCAACCCTGCCATTGTGCTGTGGCACGACCTGGCTGCAGACAGCATTGCAAGAAATTAATATCTAGGCTCACGGACCTTCGGCATGAGCAAGGCTGCTGGAGCGGCGGATGTGAGAGTTCCCAGGGGATAACCGGAGAGATCCCTGACCGTGTGTCCGTTTAAGGACCACTTAACTCTACTTTTTGTCTCATTTAATCTCAGGTCTTAGTTTAATTGGTGGGTCACCCAGAAAAAGCTTTGGAGCTCTCAAAATATTTAATTGTCTTCAGTACAGCTGTGTTAGATCTATTCCACTAAAAGACCACTAGCATATGAATAAAACAAAAAAAATCTACAGTGTTTGTTTTATTCATATATAAAAGCAAACTATGAGGAGTCCTTTTAGCACCAATACTGCCATTGAGAACCAGGTATTTTGTTTCCTATCAAACAAGGATAAGAACGTTTTGGTAAAAGAATAAATAGGCCGACAGCTAGCGGATTAAAGAATAAAAAGCTTGAAGGTGATGTTGCTACTGCTCAGTAAGAGGCAAGCAGCAGTTTGGCAGGCTATACGATAAAGTTAAGAATAAACAGTACATGTATTTATAATAAAACATGACTCAGCATATTAACGTGCTGCTGCTCATCGCGAACACGGTCCAGTTGCTATAGATGAGACTGTAAATCGAAGCTGTGACTGAGTCTCCAGCCATCGCCGAGCCTTTGAAGAGTAAGGAAATTAAGATTAGTTCATCTGGTCAGTGTTTTCCACTGGTGCTTCACAGGTATCCCTGTTACAAGGGCGGCAGCAGAGTTTGTGTTCTCTGTGGTGCACAAACACAACGTTTCTACAGCGTGATTTAAATCGGAACAGCCTATATATACAAATATATATCATATATATATGTATATATATCTCAGCCTTCTGTTTCTTCTCTGGAATGGAAGTACTGCGATTTTGGTGTTGCTGTTGCATAACGTTAAAAAGAAAAACACATCCACGCAGATTTGACAGAATATGCAAAAATGACAGAGGAATTTGGTGCCTACTTATAGCAATATGGGGTGCACAGAATTATGAAGTGACGTCTAATGATTTCTCAGCCCTTTGTAATCTATCTGCATCGCCATTTAGCAGCCCCGGTTAATAAGCAACTCGTTAAGAGATGTTAATATTCACTCAGTCTTTAATCAGCTCCAGTCTACCCATTCCATCTCGTTTTATTAGAAACACCCAGGACACGATCGTTTCCTTGACATGGGATAACGTTGAGGGAGGACAGTCTTCTGAAATTCAGCAGGACGAATGCCGCTGAGGCTAGATCTCCGGATTGGCTTTCAGTCCTGATTCACGTTCTTAGAATGGTGATGATGAAACTGGCACCGTGACTAAGTGATCACGGCATCATGGTTAATGGTGACATTTACTTTCCGGGGATCTCCAGCAGTACCCATCCCGGTCACTGCTGTGTACTTGTGCCATACTGGAAAAGCAACTTCATCATCATTAATATGGGCTGTGGTTGAGATGTGATCAGTGTATGGCATTAAGAAATATACGGTTTGATGAAAAGTTACGTGTGGCATGTAACTATGCTGATACAATGAGCAGCTGTAGCTCTCATTTTCTATTATTTTATTTCTTATAAAAGACTCCGTATGGATAAGTTGATCATTCAGTCCATAGGAATTTTACTCAATTTCATTGATGTTTGCGCTGAAACATCAAGCTCTGAACGAGCAGTAGTGACTAAGGAGTGGCGTTTCTCTTTTGGTCCGCTATAAATGAGCAGATCGACCAGTTATTAAACTTCTACAGCCCTAATTAGGCTAAGCTTGAAAGGAAACGTTCTTTTGGGGTATGGCGTAGCACGCATGGTATATGGGTGTGAACGAAATTTGGCAGGGTGATTAGCGTGACTTTTTTCAGGAACACGCTCCTGAAATGAGCGACATCTGTCAACACACTACCCCCAACAACATGACCAAAGCGTTTAGTTATCATTATTAATAGATAGGTATCAGAAGGTTTGATTCAAAATAATAATAATCATAAAAATTACGGTATAAGGTGATATTTTATTGTATCCATTCAGACAGACTTGTGGGGGGTTAGGGTTAGCCTAACCTTCTAGAGCCCTGATTTTTCGAAGCACTATCCATGGTCATCCTTCATGTTGCCCAGTACGTCCAGTCATTTGAGCACTTCCTTCATAAAGAATCTTCCGCTACACAAAAGGGTGGTCTTGGGGGGTGAGTCCTCTCACCTCTCATTCAGGCCACCCACAGAAAACAGAGTCATTCACTTGGTGGGTTTATTAAGTGGAGCTGTTTTGCTTTTACAAATGGAAAAACAAAAGTGACGTGGGGGCCTTTTTTACACTCGTAGTTACTGTTCTTGACAGAAATCTACAGACACTCCAACTGATACCAGCAATAATATGAGCCTCACAAACTCAGATTAAATATTAAACTCCTACTTGGTGATTTGTTGTATATTTGGGCTTCATATTCTTTTACAGCCATGTTTACTCTAAATTTTTGTATCTCTGAGTTTGATTTCGGTCCTCAGAAACCTGAAATGAAAAGTAATGAAAAGGCATGACAAAAAGGATCACAATTATACACAAGCAACATTTCACTTTAAGTTACGCATGGGGGATATTAAATCATAAGGATATGTGGGTGGCCTCCTGTGTGGTCTCCAAGCAACCACCCCAATTATGACCCCCCCCATTTGATTAACTAGTACAGGTATAATAAAATCAGCATGTTTAACACAGACATCGTTTCCATTAATGACTTGTGAAGTGTAAAACTAAGATTAACTGAGTGATGTTATGGTGAACGATATACCTAGAGCAGCAAGACAATTGCATTCAGCCTAAGTATTATACTTTCTTAAATGTTATTGTAAATCTTTTCATTTTTTGTTAATTGCTAAGTCGGGCAGTACTGGTGCTTTGTGCAAATATGCTGTCATGTATGTCATGTACATACATGTACAAGAGTAAAAATCTGTTTTATGGGTCATTCAGAAACGGGTAGTTATTCAGGTTTAAAAAATGCATATCAACACTATG
>JAACJT020000007.1:20450417-20470855 GCA_009936485.2 Gymnarchus niloticus
AATTAAAGTGAAATGTAGGAGAAAATTAATTGTCATTCAGTGCCCTGATGGCAACAGGGTAGAAACTGCTGTTTAGTGTGAGTTCAAAAATGAGTTCAGACATGTCTTTTAATCGTATCGGTATCTAATCATTCTTATAGTAATTAATCCAGGAACTTTTACAACTGGAATATGATGTAAAAATCAGTGAATCTGTGAAAATCAGTTTTAAAAACACACACATCTGCCTGCTGCATCAGTGCTATTTTTGCTTAATTTTTATTTTATGCTGGGAGATTTATTATAAATACCTTGACCTTCCAGAGTAAACAATCAGGCAAAGATGCCAATTCAGCCAATGATTCACAACTGTGCCAAAGACTTTTTTTTTCTGTAAAAAAAATGCCCATTAATGAAGTATGAAAATAATCCATAAATCCTGATTCGCAATGCATTCCACTGAGTACACCTCCACATTTACAACACAGCAAATCCAAAGATTTAGACTGGGCGGTGTACAGCTTACCGCCTATCAAATACATACAGTATGCAAGCTGTAACACATCAGAAACTGTCAGCAACTACAGAAAATCCGGTTGAACATCTGCTGCTTATCAAATGTGCAGATAATTTGCTGGACTTTTTTTTTCTATTTCTCAGAAGCGCTTTCATTTCAAAAGTCCAAGCATTCGATCTTCAGAAATGGCGAAGTATCTTAGTACGCAGCTGGTCCCTTACTTTGAAATTGAAGCTGTTTGCATGCCATTTGCAAGTGGTTTGTGAATAGGAAGGCCAACATTTAATTAGTGAGCAGAATGCTGTTGGATACTGGGTTGCCTGTCACATATCCGTTGAGATCCTGGGAGGTTTTAGAGGGGGGTTTTCAAAGATGGAACTACAGTAACTGTTAGAAATTGTGGGAAAAAGACTTACCAAACAACCACTGGAACTTTGCTAGGAAACGTCTTGAAAATGGGCTCCCATATACACTGATGTTATACCTGGGGGGTTGCTTTGGTAAAAATGTAAAAATAAAGGAATATACAATATGAAAGGAATAAGAATAGGTAATATGAAGGAAAATGAATTAATTTAGTGAAAATAATGTAAGACAACACAGGCAACCGAACTGACTGCCATCACCTGTATGACACTACGGGGTAGAGCAGTGAAAGGACAGGTGACAAAGGTGAGAGGAGAAAACGAACCTCAAAGTGACATTTGAAATATGCATTTACATCAGAAGACACTGGAGGACCAATCTGTCCAGATCTCGAAACGATCTTCTGCAGTAGAATCCCATTTCCAGACCGACAGTGGAGGAAATCCAAATGTAAGGTGGAAGAAAGGTTCCTCCCCTTATCCTGTGTAGATGGCTTTAATTTAATTAAAAATTGAATTGGCCTCCGAACTTCAAGTCTTTTAAGTTTACAATTAGATAAAATTTAGAAAAACTAAGGAAAATCATCGTGCCTAGAGCCGTGAAGGTTGCTTGTTTGTCTGATTGTCTAGAAATTCAAATAATTTCCAATGAGAAGTCTGTTGAAATTAACATGCAGTCTTTATAAGGGAGTCATGGTGAAGGTAATGATGCATAATTTCTATTTTTGATGTATTAATAATCATAATTATCATAATTATTGGAACTATAATAATATTATTATTATAGTTCCAAGTTAATTTACAGAGTCAGATGTTGAGATTTTTTTTAGTTTTCTGACATGATGGACCAATTTTATACAAACAGAAGAGCAAGTTTAAAATTCTCATCATTTACTTAATGGACATTTAATGGGTTTATAATTAATGGAGACTTTATACCCAGATTGTGGGAAACATGAAAAATCTTGGACTAATGTTTAATTTCTAAAACTGTACAAGCTATTAATCTGTTCCATTTGTTGTCATCAGCTAAACATACATTACAGCTATTGTATGAAAATATGAAAGCATTTAATGAAGCTGTTTTTTTTAAACTAAAACGTATTTATTTTAGCTTCTGACAATGATTCTAATTGTGAACACCATCACACATTTGATTCATAACATAGCGACGAAAGTTAATTGAAAAGATGGAATTCTAATGATTTGTAAGAGAAAGAACCCTTCTCACTCAGACATTTATGCTTGTATTTCCATTATATCTGTGTCGGATGGTGTCTGACTGTGTCTTGATTTAATATGGACTTATATTAATGCACACTCTTATTTTAGGCTTCAGGATGAACTTTTAGTCTTCTTTTTGAAACTATGAAGAGAGCTGAAAGGTGATCATTTAGGCTGTGAGGAACACAACAACTTTGTTCTCTTAATCTCATATTGCCATTGAATAAAATAACTCTAACACATCTTGTGAAAAAATGTATGCCATTTTTGTATAGTAACTTTGAAGCCCTTCAAGAGCATATAACCTTGCCATGGTTTACTGCAGCTCAGAAATGATATAAGTATTTTTAGACTCTACACTAACTGGACTTAAAAATAATGTCTAGACATGATGATACACATGCAACAATGTATAACCGGAATTCAGCACTAGAGTGTTGCACTGACAATTTCCAGCAATCTGCCATTATTAATTGATATACCACACAGGATAATGCCCTATTTTCTGATGCATTACTTTACAGGACTAGTTCTGGCCATAATATCACGATGTCCCTAGTGCAGTGCCTCTTAAACAAGCAAGGCAAGTGGGCTAGGGGAAGAATGACAACCAAGATTGTGACAGTGTGAATGGAGTTAGTAAGCTGCTCTTACTAACCTAACAGAACGTCAGCATGTGATTCAGCTTATTAAGTGAGCAAAGGTGTGCCGTGCCGTGGGTAGTATAATGAAGGCCTAGAAACATAACAATCCCAACCATACTTTTGAGCATTATTGGTAAAGCAGAGGAAACCAAGGTAACCAAAGGGGAAAAAAACATTAACTCCCCACAAATCCACAAGCAATATTGAATACCGAATAGATGCTGTAGAAACAAAATGCAATATAAGGAAAAATGACTTCCTGATATACTTACACTCAATAACCACAATTTCATGTTATGAACTCTGTCATATTGCATCATAAATTGCAGTTACAGCTAGTTCCACAGTAGAGATACAGAATATTCTCTCATACAAACTATCTGTTTTTTGCTTAGTGAATAAATGTTCTAAGGGCAATAAATATGACTTACTGTAACCTTGCAAGTGAAGTGCCTACTGTAAACGGTATATTTGCCTTCATAGTAGAGGATATGCGTACACACAACTGGAGAAGTTTGAACCAGCCTTTCACTCTTTATGTTGCAGGATTTGTCTTTGCAGTTGAAATGAATGAGTGAAGACCTGGCTGTATGGCGGACTCAGTCCTCGCACACACACCTTTGCATTTTTGTCCTTGTGGGGCCTTCCCATTGACTCTCATTTTAACATTATTAAAATGTGGCTCTAGTCCACAAAAGTGAGCTCAACAGCGCCATCAGAGGCAGGAGGTGGTAGGATCCTACCTGCCAAATCTGTTCAAGCGGGTCTGTACCTGGTCTATAATAACACAGCAATTCCAATGCAATGTGCTCCCTTCATTGTATCCTCTTCACAAAAGCGCAGCTTTGCATATACTGTACAATACTTTAAAACAGGTGCTAGACAGCCAGTTGAAGAATTTAAAATGACCATTTATGCTATCATAAAAATATTTATAACAAGTTCCTTTACTCATCTGTATAGCCGAATAAACATATGAAATAAAACAAACATTTATTACCAAAATTATAATCTCAGCGTAAAGATAGTTTAGCCTACTAAAGTAAAATATCAAACAGTAATGTCAGGAATTGATTCTACAGTGTGAGAACTGAAATACACAGTATAAAAATATATATATTTTTTAATTTTTAAATCCAAATAGTAAATGCCAATGAATGCTAAATGTTTATCTCCAGACTGCCATGCTGGATTTTACAGTATCACCAAGCCCCTCTCCCTGCACGGAAGCAGTTTTAATTCCAGCCCCCTTGATCACATGTAGTGTTCAATCAGCCTGAGATTAAATCATTTTAACTGGCCAGTGATGTAAACAACGGTTCCTCTGTGGGTAATGCCCTCCTATCAGAGATATGCCATCTCCACGCACATGCTCCACTTAACAATCATCCCTCACTGTGGTCTCCCTGACACACACACACACACACACACACACACACACACACACACACACACACACACACACACACAGGGGGATCGGGTCTTTCCGGCACACTGTTCTTTCATTCGCCATAGCACATGTGCTTCTGCAGCTGAAACACGAGCAAACAAATTCTCAGTGTTTCAGGGACTGACAGCTGCAGTGCAATTTACACCGAAGCCATGGCTTTGGGGATCAGTGCCATAAAGCGAAGTGTGTGTGTACGTGTGGACATAAGAGTCTGATCTCCATGTGAGGAGCAGCAGAAATCACCTTCCGTGTAATTCACACAACAAAATGAATGCCGACACGGCACCACTTGACTGTAATAAAAATGACCTGAAAGTTAGAAACAGTGGTGCCAAGACAGGATATTTCTTTTGTTGTCACCATATCATAACTCCTCACGTGGATTATTTTTGTGGTAATTTCCCTTTAAATCAAGATATTGTGTAAACTCTTCATTGAGCAGAGAGTTGCTTTATACCATAGTACTAAATATTATATGATGCTGTATATTTTTTCCAGTGAGCACCTATCTATATACATTATTATGACTGTCCTGAGCTGTGCATTTAAACCCTCCTGTCTTTATCACTCCTGACACTCTCTTTGTGAACTATTTGCAGAATCTTTTCAAGTTTTCTGACCCCCCCACCCATTAGGGACCTTAATAGCCATTTCAAAGGGTATACTAATCAAAATGCAATAATCAATTCTTAAAACATTAGACCAGCGGTTCCCACAATTTACCATCTCAAGTTGAAACATGACATGTATATATTAGTGCCTGGTACTTGGCTTCCCTCTGTAGTACCACCGTGGCCCCCTGGGGGTGAAGTCCCACAGGGTGAAAGCTGCTGTATTATACTTTTAAATTAATTTCGATTTTAAGCTACTACATTAAGTCATCATGTTACAGATGCTAAATATCATATTGTTACCTTTATTATAATACATTATCAGAATTTTCACAATATCTATAAACTGCATTTACATATTGTTCATTAATAAAGCAATATGGATTAAAAAACAGCAGTAATATAAAACTTTAAGCTTTGTACTAATACAATACTTTTGACAGAATACCAAACGAATGACTGGGCCTTTAAACATACTTGTGTCTTTTTCTGAGCCCCCCAGGACCTGCCATGGATTCTGCAGTGCTGGCCACGTCAAAACCCTCTAATGTTACAGCTCTGAAATGGATTTGACAAGCTCGTCTCTCAGAAGACTTCACCCCACTTCCCTCTCAGCCTGACATCTGTCCTATTAGTGATGTGCGATGAATCCATTTCAAAGGTGTATGCTGGCCACTGTACCAGGGAATGGTAAACATTTCACAACAATTGACCCACAGGAGAATAAAAGCTCGCAACAGCTGTACAACCCCCACTCGTGATGTTAACGTACAACGGGGAACTTCACTGGAATTACAGAAGGCTTACATATTGTTTAACCCATAACAGTTCTTGACAACTGATGTTAGAAAAGGCATCAGAAATGAACATAGCCTTCAAAGTCAATCAAGAGGGGAAAAAGACAGATTATCATATTTAAATTAATCGCTCATTGTTAATAACTAGAATGTCTTTGGCCTAATCTAGGTTTACAGGTCTAGAATGTGATTTTAGGTTAAAATAAAAACTGTATACTTGGGCCACTAATTCCAGGAGACTTGTGAAAAAAGTCACTGAAGGTCTGAATGAAAGGTCAGAATGCATGCTGCACCGTTTTTTTACTATGAGGAAGAAAGTTATTCCGTCTGAAAGAAAAACATTATGATGCAAGCAGACCAGATTTGCTTCCCCCCCCCCCGAGGACCCGTATATTACACTGGACCAACTGACATTCCCTGTAAGCATTGCTGATGTGGTAGAATACTCGGGATATCCATTGTCCATTATGGAGTGGGTGTATGGGCGGAGAAGAGCTGTAGTTGGTCTGATCTTCGTGTGTCATGTCAGAGTGATTTGTCAGTGCCGTACTGACAAGCAGGCCCGACAGTACAGAGCAGCGTAGTCGGAAAACAGGCCGGCAGAACCCGGCATTCATTCTAAATTGCATCGTTCTGTAGTAGCTGCTCCCAAACACACTGGGAGCGCCACTTCTTTTTGGGTGATGCGAGTGTATTTGTTTTGTTGACCATTATGGGGACATAATGTCATAGAGGAGATATAAGCGGCCATAAATTCAAGACCTGGCAGTGTCACAGGAGGGGGCACTACTGAGCACTCCTGTGGTGGCATCTCACCGTCTGCCTGCCAAGCTGCTTTCCATCAATGACATGGATATACTGCTGTTTCTGTTCTGCAGCCGCTTGAGAGGAAACGTTGAAGACAAGAGCGGAGTCCGATCACAGGGAGAACCTGACAATAATGTGCTCCATGCTGGGGTAGTGGGGGGGCAGACATTTTGACCATGTTAGATTGAGTCCACGTATTTGTCCTAGAGCAGGACAGAGTCTCCTCAGGCTAACGAAATGTATGTGTAAAGAAAGGATAGTTTACCGTGTTTCTATGTGCATGTGGTTCTAGCTAGTCTAGTATTGCTAATGTTTGCTGCATTTGATACTAACTCCATAAGCGCTCCTTGGCGATGACATGGACGTTAACTTCTTACTGACCAGACGTCACCCGTGCAAGTATTAAGGACACCAGCTCCTTTGTTGGTGGCAAGTGGGGGTGAGGGATATCTAAAGCGTACTTTTGTCTACTGACAGTCGGTCCTGGTAGTACAGGGACCGAGGCGCCTCTACAGACAGAGCAAGTGTGCCTGCAGCAAGAGTGGGTGAAGGGGAAATTGAAGAGGGGGCCCAAGACAGGGGTAGCCGAGGGGCAGGCATGCTACAGAAGTGACAGCTGCAGGTGTTGATACAGTACGGCGGGGAGTCACTGGCTCAACAGCAACTGCTAGTTTAATGCCAAGGGATAAATAATAAAACAAGTGACAGATGATCAGTCACTTTGAAACTGGAAGAAAGCCAGAAAAGCAGATCCATGCATTCCTGAAAGCCTGGGATACATGGTCCACCATAGGTGATTATAGCTTGAAAATGAATCGAAATGGGTTTTTAAACCTCTGAAAAACATGACGCATTTCGCTCATGATGTAATGTGCACAGGGATAATCGTATAAGCCAAGGAGCACATGCGAAGGGTTTATATGGGGTATCCATCCCATATTAATCCAGGACCCTGTAGTGGGGGACTCGACAACAGCAGTAATGCATGATGTTTATGTCTTGGTTTGAATTCATTACACTGTCTGAGTGGCTTCTTGGATTGTACCTTAAATGTTACAGTGTAATTAATTGGAGTATATTTTAATTTGGCTGAATATACTGTAGATATCAGTTTGATTTAAACAAATAACTTAAGCACAATATAGAGTCAACAGCAGGATTGTGTCTGTGAATATGAACACGTATTCAAAGACAGTATGAGCTAAAGGTCGTACAGGTATGTGACAAGGTGTAGCTGTAAAGAGTGCTTTCTCTTTAAGTAAGCCTTGTTTGATCAACAGCGGCGAAGGCTGGGTGCACTCAACCTGAATCAAAGGGGGGCTGAACTGTGAAAGAGCCGCAGATAACCCTCTGCTACAGCCACACGCAGGCCATTTGCACACTACCAAAGAATGTCATTAGCACCCCCTGTGGGAGGATAAATGAGCTGCTTATGCAGTTCCTTGACTGTCCATTTGCCAACTGCTCATGGATATGACAGAATGGGGTAGTTACTTTTTGGCAAAAAAAAAATATAATTTTATCATTTTTAAATTGCATAGCTTTTACTGTTTTACCCAGTTTGTACTCGTAGGTATTTTACTGAAAAGAAAAAAAAATTAAATGCCTAGTATACAACAGCAAGATCCTTCCTGGGAAGTTTCCTGTCTATCCATTGCTGGTTGCCTTTGATTTTAGGCAGTATCCAGAAGGGAATACTAGTGATGGGATAAACAAGGCTTCAAAATCTGTGGTGGGTGGGAGTATCCTGAATTAACCAATCAATGCTGCCCGTTAAATGAGGCTTCAAAACCCATGGACGGTGGGAGTATTCTGAACTAACCAATCAATCCTGGAGTTAAATGAAGCTTTAAAACCTGTGGTGGGTGGGAGTATCCAAAAAGTAACCAATCAATTCTAGCAATAAATGAGGCGTCAAAACCCATGGAGGGTAGGAGTATCCTGAACTAATCAATCAATGCTGGCACTAAATGACGCTTCAAAACCCACGGTGGGTGGGAGTATCCAGAACTAGCCAATTAATGCTGGTGCTTGAATGAGGCTTTAAAACCCATGGTGGGTGGGAGTATGCCGAACAACCAATCAACGCTGGCAATACTACCATCCACCACGGGTTTTGAAGCTTCATTTGTTCCTTCACTAGGGAACACTGATACTGGCCTGAGAAAACCTCAGCTAACCTTTCTAACAGTTTCTCTCCTCCTGGATGCTTTCTTGATCTAACACATAAGGTATTCGGCACCATCAGCAGGAAAGCCGATCTGCGTTTGCATTTGAGCTCCCTGAGCTCGTATAACTTTTCCATTAAGTAAAACAAAATGCTGCAGTATTTTTAGCCAGCGTGATTGCCACACATCAGCAGTCCGGCTCACGGTGGACTCCCGGAAACCAAGCCCTGGACTCATATACCTTTGTAATCCAAGCGCTCGTACCAGATATTTGATGACATGCCTGGGCATTACTGGATTTTGCCATTGATTCTTTAATGGCTCAGATTTTTCTTGTCTGCTGCCATGGGTTGGGATAGCTTTTTATGAAACGATGTATTATAGAAGAATTCAGAGGCAAGCATTGCAGTTATGCGTCGCCCCATCAGAGTGAAACCCACCTGAAATCTGCACCTCAGCCTCCATATTGCATGGGCCAAGTCCCCAGTGGCAGTTCTGGAAGGAGGAACACCCGGCCAGCTTCTCCGTGTACCCACGATGAAAGGCTCTCCTCGGGCCTTCTGTCACCCTGCGTGCAGTGGGAGCGCGCCGGCGAGCAGCTGCAGGCGGGCAGGCGTGGTGGAGTAATGCGAAACGCATCAGCCCCGCGTAATGCACCCATTAACACACTCGCACGCCGCTACGCTACCCGCAAAGCCCACAAAGGCCGAACCACGGGGAACGACACGTTCAGTGCTGTCTACAGCTGTCACGGGGGCTTCAGCAGAGTTTTAAAGAGACCCCCCCTCCAGCTCACTTCCATGCAGGTCATGTTCTGAGGTATCTGAGATCTTCTTCCCTTGCGGAACTGCTGCATTTCCATCGAATCAGTTTTTGCACTGCTCTTTGTGAGACCATCTGGCAAATGACAACTTCGAAATCAATGAATCATAAACAAAGCTGTTTAAAGACAATAATTGTCCTATTTTTATTATTTGTCTTCTGATACTTCTGCATATAAGATGGGATGACAAACAAGTGGCTAAATATTGCAATGACTCCCCTATCCCATATCTTTGGTGTTTCACATTTCATAACAGGCATATTAATTCCAGTATTGGTAGACAGTACAACGTGATTTAGTTTGGACGTGCTGGAAGCAGAGGATGAAGCTCAAATTGCTGCATGCGCTAACCTGATATTAGGATTTCACAGTCACTATCAGTATGTTACCACAACTGCCTTTGGATGAGCTCACAACAAATTCTGAAGTTGACTAACCTAAAATGGAACAGCATTAAACTATACATAACTATACAAAATAAGGTAAAGAATACAGAACAATATATACTAGGACAAAGCTAACAGGAGGTTACCTTGATTTTAAGAACCTCAACCTGCAGCGGAGAAAGTTTAATCAGTAGATCATATAGACATCATAGTTCCATAATGCCTGTTTTCCTTTTGAGTCTTCAGGCTTCTCGATGGCCTGTTCATTGTTATTGTAATTTAATCCAGGTTCCTTATTGGTTTTTCACCTATTCTTTTAAAGGTAATGGTTCCCAGGCATTATGGTCTTCAGACTCTTCACCTCATCACACTTGGTTGTCTGATCATATAGCCAAAATAATCTTCGGTCTGGTTTTTGTGCTTCAAACATGATTTGATCAAGAATCCATTTGGTTCTTTTCATTGCGGTCTATGACAGTCGTAGATGTCCTTGTGGGCAGTAAAGATCAAAGGGGTTAAAACTCTTCCTCTCCTGCTTCTTCATTGCCCAGCTTTCAAATCCATAATGAGAACAATTCAGATCTTTTTTCATGGAGATATGCATTAGGACTTTGGATTTTTTTATCGGTCTTTCATCACGGCTTTGTTATGTGCTGTTCCACGACATATTTCTTAACCTTGTTGTTCACCAAGTAGGCCATAAGCTGTCTGCAACCTCCATATCTTCACCATTAACAATAAAGTTATCTGTAATTCCTGTAGTCATGACCTTTGTTTTCTTCATATAAAGTTCAAGTAACAGTGGAGCCTGTGCAGCAATCATTGCACATTTTATACGTACTGATTAGCAGAACTGTACCCATTCAGCTAGCTCAAGCCTAAAGCAGAATGTAGACACTGCATTTCACTGAGCACAACGCCCCTGCTGCCTGAAACAGCAGAGGTTACACTTCATCTCCCACAGCCCACATTCATCTGTGGCATGGTTAGTGTTACTACCAAAAATGGACCCCCTCGTATTGCATGCATGTGTACCAGAGACCATGTTTTCTAGGACTTTGTCTAGTATGCAAGCAGGCTCCCCAGTATTATGCATGTCTACCATTTAAATGGGTTTGTAGATATCATCATTCAGGCTTGATTCTGTGCCTGTGCTGACATTTTATGACACGACGTGATCAGTGTGGAGCATCATGCACATGTTACTCGTGAAAAGAAACTTCGGTATTTGTGTTTGTAGATCGTGTCGTTTCTTTCTGAATGTGTTTTGAATTACTAAACTACCTAAAGCATTTTGTTTCAGTAATGATAGTAATATTTGCATCCATATGCACGTTGCTTTTTGTGGCTATTGTTGAAAAAGCTGAAAGTAATCTTGTGTAAGGTTTTTTTATTGCTATTACCTAGGTAAGACTTGCATTTTCTTATGGAAACAAAACAAAGTTTGGGCGCATATCAGTTTTGCCTACCCCTGTTCTAATTTGAATGCTTTCCATATGTTTAAAAAGAAGTGACCTAGCTTGTCTTCTCACAGCTAGATATTTACTGATCCTCATGGAAGAAAAAATTAGTCCAGTAACAGGGGTATACAGAAGGGAAATATCAAATATTTTTAAATAACTAAGAAAAATAAAAGAATCAGGATGTACGGTACATAGTATGAAGACTCAGGCAAACTATAGTATGTGCAGGATTTACAGGAGAAGAATCAGCATGACAAATACATTATAGTCAGCAGTTACGATTGAATGGGCATAATATGCAAATATTGCCAATGTATGTCGCAGTGTGGTGTACGCTGGTGATATGATGCTAGGAGGCAGCATTAATGTAAACATCACTCAATTTCTATCTTCTCATTTAGACTATTATTGCTTCCCTTTCTGTTCAATCTTCCCATCAAATTCTTGCACCTCAATCACAAAAGACAAATGCATACACGCTAAAAGAGACTACTATTACTTTCTACTGTATACGGGACCAGTAAATCATTTTGCTGTACCCTGCAGAGCAGCAGGGTTGTGGATGAGTCTAATAAATTAGGAAAAATCATTAAAAACATAATGTATACTAATGACATATAAAAGCAATAATTAACAGGACTGCACATAATTTACATAAATACAAATAACTACATCAATGATCTTACCTCGGGAAATGAGACATTTAAGACGAATTGTACTTAATTCCTACCTTTGAAGGCTGTTGTGCAGTTCTGAGGAGATGCTCCTAGTAAATGAAAAGGGAGTCAATGTTCATCAGAGTTCAAAAACACAGGCATGGGCAGCCTGGTGGCTGACTTCTGCTGGAAGGTGTCCATTCACTTTGAAGACTCATTTCCACCGAGCATCATCTGTGGTTAAAAAAAAAGTAGCGACCATTGCACAGACTGACCTTAACACCCGACAGACTGAAGGGTCCGTTGCAACGATTCCCTAGATTCATTAGACCTGTACAAAAACCTCTATGACTTTTGAATGAGATGAACATATTATTATAAACAGTAAAGAAAAGATACAGGAGAGACATTGGAAATTGGTATCACAAGCCTGCTCACAGCATCTATTTGAAGACAATCCATAACGAGGATGCACCTACACTGGTTAATGGCAAGCAAAACCCATGTTATAATCATTAGAAAAATAGCACCGTGATTTTTATGTCAATGAATTTCAGTATCACACGATAAACCCAACAAAAACATATGAAACTGATTAGAATCAGTTTGTGATTCTTATGTGAATAGATGTGAGCTTTCAAAACTTGCACTGTCTTCTGTACAGTACAACACCATGTGTTACCATATTAAATTTTGCCTCTTGGGAAGGCAGCCAGTGAAAAGTGAGCGATGCGGACCAAAGGAAAATATGGGCCTGTGAGGCTTCAAACAATAGCATTTTCTCGAAAAGCAATATAATGCCACACCATTGTACAATGAATATGAATTGGATATATTTTGATAAATGTACACCATGGCTTAAAGGTGGTTTAGGTTGGAGACAGCGACACCGATGAAAAGACAGGAGGCAGAGCTGGAGATGGCGGAGTTAAAGATGTTAAGATTTGCGTTGGGTGTTACAAGGGTGAACAGGATTAGGAATGAGTATACTAGAGGGTCAGATCAAGTTGGACAGTTTGGAGACAAAGCCAGAGAGGTGAGATTACGTTGGTTTGGACATGATGCTGAGTATATTGGGAGAAGGATGCTGAGGATGGAGCTGTTAGACAAGAGGAAAAGAGTAAGACCAAAGAGGAGGTTTATAGATGTGGTGAGAGAAGACATGCAGGTGGTTAGTGTGACAGAGCGGGATGCGAAAAACAGGAGGAAATGGAGACGGTTGATCTGCTATGGCGACCCCTGACGGGAGCAGCCGAAAGAAAATAACATGATGGTTCAAAGACTTTATTAGCTTTGAGTTGTGACTTGCAAGACCATGTAGTCTATCTCATTATGGTTAACAATAATTTGAGCCATTGAACCACACCTATATTACTATTACTAGACCAAAAGTAGCCGGCAGGAACCCTGTAACTTATATCTCGTACACCGTTTATAAAACACTTTTCGTTTTCTTGCCGTAGAGGTCACTTCTCCTCGTCTTAATTTTTTTAACTTCATTTTACAACGACAAAATGACATAGATAACACACACCTCAACACAGGGAATAGGGAATAGAGAAAAGAGAAAACTTCTCCCGGCTGCCGTTTAGGAATTAACTGACGAAGGAATGACGTGCTGCCGTAAAAATGACGTACATGCTCGGTTCACGCATGCGCAGTACCACGCGTGTACGTCTTGGCTAGTGACAGCTGGAACTCAGGCAGCAAACAGAATTTCAGCACGCTGTGCCCGTCGTGGTCTCTTGTCCGATAGTTAATCCTCCGACCTCGTTTTGCGGAAAAATGTATATATTAACCAGCCTGGCATCAGCAAGTACTAGCAAGATGCCAATTTTTGCGTGTCACACATTTAGACGTCACCTGTGTATTGCTGCTTGCAATTTTTTACATGCATCCTCAGGATTCCATATTGCTGCCCTGTACCAAACGCGTTAACGAAAAGGGAAATGGTGCTAAACGTGTAAAGTAAGGTGTCTGATGCTGAAGTTCTAATACTGGAAAAGGTGAAGCTGAAAAGGCCCGTTTTCAAATCAATGATAATACCTCGGTTAGCAAAAACTAGAGGTACCACATTGTCGCCCTGTCAATACAATTACAGCCAGTGAGTTTTTTTTGTTAAGACTGTGCAATTAAAAAAAAGAAACTGAATTGATATTTTCAATAATTCATGTACTGATTCATGATAACAGTATTTTTACAAGCTTATTTTACAAACTCAGAAGCACCATCCAGGAATACCTACTACAAATCAAATAGTTGTACAGAATATCACATCCTACTATAGGAGACACCTTCAGAAGAAATAGACAAGAGAAAATGCATGGTTGATATTTTATTAGGATATAATTTGCAGAGCTTAAAATATTAAATGCTTTTAACTTAGATAATTAAAAACATATAAAATGAAAGCCAGAACTGAAAAACCCTGCAAATATACAAAAAAAAATAAATAAAATCCCTCCTCAACACAGAGGCTGTCCCACAACAAAGTCCTTTTACTGCTCGCAGCAGTAATACACGGTAATTACTGGAATTACCATTCTCTCTCTCCTGGGTTTCCTGTCCAACAAGCGTGCCTAGACACAGACAGACAGAGAGAGAGAGACAGACAGACACACACACACGCACGCACGCACTTGAGCCTCTGTCAGAGGACAACCTGGGGGTCCTCAGGGTGGAAATGTCATAATACAAAGCGGTAGGTCAGGGCCAGCACAATTCTGTTTTAAATAACCCCCTGCCTTCCCTTTTGTTTTTGCATAAGCCCTGGGACAAGAGGCCATTTTATGACCTACTGTAAATATCTTGAAGTAGAATGTTTGTGTGTGTGTGTGTGTGTGGGGGGGGGCATGTAAAGCAGACAGGGCCAGTTGTCTTTGTCCTCACTATTGTGCTAGTTATATTAGCAGAAACAGCAGCAGCATCATTCACCAGCTTAAAAGCCTGACAAACCTCAACATCAACACAAGGGGGCACCACAGGCCAGACTTTCTGTTCATCCTGCATTTCAGAGCTCAGTCACAAGCTCTGTGATTCTTCCTTTAAAACAGACTAGCGTCTTACGTTCTCTTCACACACGAGCTTTAAAGCATAAATACATACGTACAGTTAAGTGCCAACCACATTACTTGACTGCAATAGTACATGTGTGACTGTGTTAATATGGAAACAGTATTTTTGTGGTTTTCCCCACAGCTGGCAGCACTAAATCTGCACTCCTGTGTCTTGAGCAGGAAAGCCTCTCACAAGAATGATTTCCTGAAATAAAATCCAAAACACGGTGGGAAAGAAGCATCAATCCAAAGAGGAGCTGAACTGTGGTACTGGACAGTAACAGACCCTCTACCCACCCTCCTGGGAGGCAAGGCCCACTAGGGCTCAAAAGGTCATTGTGTGCATTTTGCATTCATGGTGACATTATATGACATTACAGAACAGGACTTTGGACAGAGGGAGCACCACCACAGGCGGGTGCAAGCAAAGAATAGACTGAAGAGAAAAGAACAGCAGAACATATGGAGAGCAAAAAAGAAAAATATGGAAACGAAATACAAAATAAAGATGCTAATTGTTATTATTTAAAGGGATGGGCAGGGAGGCAGAATTTGTCTTGGAAACAGCGCACACCAATTCCTGCTGGTGTGAGAGACCCCCTGCCCAACACTAGCTGGGTCCACATGGCAGCAATATTCAGGGTTCGGAGGGTCTCTAAGTGCTGACCACGGTTCGGCCAGCTCCGCCCTCTCTGTCCCGGGATCCGCCCACATCACAGGACCCGTGGGACAGTTCATCTCTCTGTCACATGGTTCTGTGTGGAGGGCAGCGGCGTGCAGAGGACCTCCGACAGGTCGTCCATGATGGAGGTCTCCTTGGTGTCCACCAGATTGAACTCCCTCACGAATACGATGAAATGTGCATAAAGCGTGTTCAAATGTCCCTGCAGCTCCAGTGCTACACTCTCCTTAAAGTGCGCCCAGTAGATATGAGCCAGCACGTGAAACAGGTATCGGCAGATCTTCTTCACCACCGTCTCAAACGCGCTGGGGAACTCTTTACCTGTACCAGTGGGAGTACAGAATAAAACCTTGTGTTATCTACTACTCTGTCACACATGTGGCAACAGAAAGGCAAACTGCATTTATGCATATAAAAACATTACTGAATTGTTGGAGTGACGTTTCATAATCTTCAAATACCTGCACGTCATCTTTTTCCCACTACATGTACAAATCTGGAACCTTTGGCTGACCAAAACTAGCAGGAACCAGTGGATGAAATGCCATCTTACCGTACTTTGTGGGGAACATGTCTTCGTCTGTTACCAGCTTCTGAACCATACTCATGACGAAGTCCACGTACTGCGGGGCCGTGCATTTGGTCTTTTTCCCCTTTTCATCGTACCAGTGGTATATCCTGAGACAGAGAGGCATATTGCTGTATTTGAGAACGCACCCAGCTCGAGCTGCTGTCTTCTGCTATGTTCCGTAGCGGCTGTTTGCCTCTGGGGACCAGAGACCCCGGGACCCCCCCCCCAGCGCAATGCGTGTGATGTAGGTCAGCAGAGCCGGGCTAAATCTCGCCCAATGAAGTCGCATCCATTCCGAAGGCTGCATTCCCAGCCTAGAGCTCACATTCCAAGACAGATCTACACCCCTCCCCGTGTCGTTGGCATGCATGTGGGCTGCCCAGATTGCAGGAGAGATGCAGTGTGCCCAGCGGCAGACCTCTGGCGCTAAAAAGCAAGTGTGTTTACGTGTGAAGGATCCAAATAAAAATGAAGCGCATGCAAGCATGAGGCACACCCAGTAAGTCCACTTAATACTTTTTTTTTTTTTTTTTATTATTTTAAACCGCCTTTGAGCCCAGGCTGTAGTTGACCACATATTTACAATAAGTGCTAAAAGCCCAGCTATTTTCAGACTGCTTATATTTGGGTTCTCTTTTGCTTGGACTAACTTTCTGGAAACCAACAACATTAAATGGCTCAGAGATGTTTCTTCACAATGCCTTGAAGAGCTAAAGGCACTCTATGTAGGATTAAAAATGGTCACAATATTTTATGTTTTCATATTAGCTACAATAAGTTTTCTTTACAGCGAGAAAACTGATGTGGGAAAGAGATGGCTGATCTGTGTTGTCCTTTTAAAGTGCTGTTGGTAGCAATTCAAAAAGCATTTGTAATGCTTATTAATAGGAGTAATACCGAGGTAATAAATGGGCTTAAAGTAACACTTGCAGGAGTCTTTCAGGGCAACCTCAGGGTCAGCCACCAATCAGAGCTGCTCGTCTACCAGCTGGGCAGGTCCCAAGGCCACCAAGAGGAAACAGAAAGCCTCCATACTCACGTGCTGTATGCTGTCATGGCCTGACAGGTCTCCCCTGTGCAGAACTCAGAGATTGTGCTGTACTGCAGGTTTATGAGATTGAAGAAGGTCGTCGCTGAGAAAACGTGAAAAGAGAGCAGTGTAGACAATTTCAGTAATAAAACCACACAGCTGACATGTCCGTTACACTTCCTCACAACTCTAATGAGGACTCGCACAGCTGAACTAAAATAAAACCTGCGATCTGCAAAAGCTTGGGCTTACAGTCTCGAATCAGAAGTGAGCATGTCTAAGAGGATGTATCTTTCCTTAGGTGTTGAGTCCTGTGATGGACTGGCATGTACTGCCCAATGAGTAGCCCTCTGCTGCATGGGATAAGCCGCTCCCCTGACCAGGGGAAGCAGTTAGAAGATGGGTTGATGATTTCACCGAAAGACAAAATCGGGACGTACTGTTGCTGGCAAGCCATTCATTAAGATCAATCTCACGAGGCAGCACCACTAGCTCCTTCAGGTCGAAGTCCACGATCCGTGCCTTGGTGTACTCTGACTCCAGATATGCTTTCTTTTCCTCAGTCGGGGCCTTTTTCCCATTGGGCTTTGCCTTGGACTTCCTGTGGATAACAAGAACAGAGTGTCACTTCCTATAGCGAGTAATTACCCAGTGAGAAGTAAACAGCCAGGGCGGTGTGTATGGAGAAGAGCTAGACGTCACACATACACGCGAATTCACAAACACAGGAAATGAAGTAAAAGAATCTGGCACCCAGAGAATGCTGTTTAAAGCTGGCTGTGAAAACGGTATCCTGTCTACTGGAAGCGGTATTTGTTTTTGGGTTGCGTAGAGGAGTGAACTGCACAGAGGCTGTAGAGAGACCATTGTTCAGTCTAGCGACCCGCGTGCTAAACATTGCCATTAAGAGCAGGTGCTCCTGGGCCCGACATGAGAAGCCTGTCCATCTTACTTCCGCTGCAATTTTTCACAGTTAAATGTTATATTAGACCCCAAACTCTCAAAGAGCCCGGTATCATGGCACAAGAGGGAGATGTGGAGATTGTACTGCAGCGCCTTAGCCAAGTCAATAGAACAAAGATCCTTCTAAACACACAGACAAACAGTGCATTTTCCCTGTTACCATTCCTTTACAACCTGTACAGCTCATGCCAATGAAGCCACCAAACGACAACATGGGAATCTAGTCACTCTGGCCTGATGTTCCCTAGGGTACACGAGGCCAGCACTGCGGGGCCATGGCATTCTTTAAAGTCATGTGTTCCCATGAAAGTGGCCTTATGTGGCTCAGCAAATTAAAACTAATTCACTCTGGATGGAAAGCACAGCATGCGTGACTTTCTGCACGAGCTGTTAACGAGACCTCGGGCCTCTTAGTCAACATTGGCACCAAACAGCAACAGTGACGGGTCAGTGCCCAGCCAGTGGTGCAGGGTGTAGGAGGACAAAGAAGGGTCTGTGTGCTCAGCAGACGCCTAGTCTGCCTGCGGCATCCGGACACCCGGGCCTAGGCTGTGCTACGCTGGCCTACTGGTCTGGCCAAGGGTGGCTCTGTCTGGCCCGCACAGACCCAGGACTCACTGCATTCGGGAGCAAGCAGTCATATACATAGAGCCCAGCTTCCCAAAACACAACACTGTATGCCCCCCCAAGCCATTAATAGACATGGAAGGGTGGTTAACTACTGTGCTGTATAGACAGATTGCAATATACTGGCAGAGCGCCACAGCTCTGCTGCAGACTCATCCACCAAGGGCTGGCAATACAGCAATGTCAGTGAGCACCATTAAAATCATTACAACCGACTACGCTTCCTAACCGTGTGATCTGGGCATTATGTACTGTCAAAACCAAACTATAGCCAAAAGCCCTTGCACGCTCTGGGACTTGCACAAATCCATTTGTGACCTCTGTCATCAGCTCACGGATTAAGCCACTTGATTAGTTCGTTGCCGATTGCATCTCGTTACTCCACTCCAGAGTCTTGGCTCCCGTACACTTGTCCCTCAGAGTTGCACCACCCACCAGAAGTGTATCTACAGTGCTTTTCTCAATCCAGTTTCCAGGCTTTCCTTCTCCACCCTGTGTCTAAACACACACACACACACACACACACACACACACACACACACACACACACACACACACACAAACCATTTCCTGCACAGTTAAAGAAACCCTTTCAAATTTCCTGAGGATTTTGCCACAGAAAGCAAAGAAGAATCTGGTTTCTCAAGCCTTGAGCCCCCCCCCCACATAGCATATACACCTATTCGAAGGAGCTACCTCAGGCTTTTGCTTCTGAACAAAGCCCGAGGAGAGTCTCAACTCCTCTGCAACCACACAGAGGAGTCTGCCAGCCAACCATTAAGACCAACACATGCCTATTGCTTGCAAGGTTTCAGCTTGTTTTGAAACCTCAGCCAGCTTTCACTGCCATTTCCCTTGGAGACCCTCCCAACCCTGAATATTGCTGTAACGTGGACCCTCAAGGCCTTACCCTTTTATCCGTTTGGGATCTGAAAGCTTACCATTAAGATAATCAGCTGGTCAGTCCTTTACCGAAACCTTCAAAAGCTCCAGCCGTCAACATAACTAGTTAGTGGCGTTACAATTCACCAGAATAAGCTGGAGACCACAGTGGCTGATTTGCGAGTAGAGGGTCTCCACAACCTCCTAGGGCTCTGCCATTGTCACCTTCAAATAGCCAAGAGTTACAGCATTCAGAGGAAGAGAAAGTGTGAGGAAAAAAAAAAAAAAAAAAAAAGGCTCAAGAAAACTGAGGAAGCAGAACTCCTTTGTGTACAGCACTGGACGTCAAAACATTAGCCGCTCTTAAATACCCTCATAAATATGTCCTTTATGTGATCAGAGTATGGCTGTTTAGGATTTTGGCATGGTTATAAACAATTAGGTTCCAAAACAAAAATCTCTAAAGGTCTATGTAACAGTGAAATGAAATCATGTGTTAACCATGCACCTCGACTTACAGGAAACAGGTTACCATGTGCCGAGCGATACCTCACGGACGCTTTGTGAGGAGACACAACGAGAACGCTGGCTTGATTTCTTTCCAAAAAAAGAAATCATCAAGAGGCCCGAGACTTAAATAATTGCTTTTTTTTGGGGGGGGGGGGGGCTTACATACTCTGACTAAAGGCCAATTGCCATCGGGGGATTTGTCCATTTGTCAAAATCACATAGCCCGT
>JAACJT020000007.1:20470955-20512012 GCA_009936485.2 Gymnarchus niloticus
AAGTTATAAAATATTTATATAGATAAATGGCATGAAACATTTTCTCAGACTGCCTAAGACTTTTGCACAGTACTGTACATCTGACCCAGCTGAGGCAGGCGTGACCCAGTTGGCCTCACTGTCCCACATGGAAATCAGTTTGGGAGCGGGGGCAGGGCAACACCAGGCCGGACATCACGTTCAGAGGCCGTCCAGAGATGGTGCTGGGTGCGGTGGGGCATCCGGAAGGCGCAGAAGCAAGTCCCTGCTGGGGGTGGGTGTGGTGTACAATTACAAAGAGGAGTTTTTTTTTTTTTTTTTTTTTTTTGGCGGGGCACAGAGGCAGCATGGTGGGTTCAAAGTTTGCTTGGGTGATGGGCCCTCCCAAAAGCTGAGGGCCTTGTTCAAACAAGCATTACAGGAAGGCACAACTCAGCTCGTCTGCTGATCTTAGCGATCAAAAACAAATGGAAGCTAATCCAATTTAGGAACCATTCAGTGGAGTACAGCGGCCAAAACGGCACCCAGGTAACTGCCCAGTTTGCACAGTAAGCAGGTTACTGCTCCTCTGCTTCAAAGCACGCGATTCTTTTCCTGTGCCTCAGCACACTATGATGGCTGCCACAGGAGGAGAAGAGGTGGAAGATTATTAAGACAATTAAAATGTCACAAAACTCCCTTGTTGCAATGCTGAACTGAGCTTCATGAAATAAAAAAACGACCCCCCCCCACCACCACCACCACCACCTCACAAAATCATGAGCTAGGCTTCAGTCCCATAGCTTGTTACCATGAGCTCCTAGCTCTCCTCCATGGACCATGATGACACAGGTCTCCCATCCTGGCTTGGCCATCCCCATCAATAGGAAAGCCAATGAGAGGCCGAAGCACCGGCAGGACACTTCATGTCATTGGTCACTAATTAAAGCCGGGTGTGATGTCATCTTACTTCACTCCAGGTACACTTGGTCAATAACAAAGTCTCAAGACCCTTTATACTAGCTTCTCTCCCATGGTCACTCAAAGCCCATTAAACATAAATAGAAACAAATGAGCTTTAACTAGAAGACAGCTTGCACATCGAACTCAAATACAAAGTTTCACTGTATTGTCCCTTAAGGGCATGAAACACGTGAGGACCGGCATGATATCGCAATAGGCAACAAAAAACATGTTATTCTTAACTGGCTCATGGCTGTGCTGGTTCAAGGCTAGCTGTAATAAACCAGTAAAAATATGCCAATGAGATGGAAGCGATATTGGGGGAACACCAGGATGCTAGTGTTTTTCTTGGCTTGTTTACATGAAGCAAAAGGCCTGAGAACTCTTCTGGTAAGAAAAACACACAAACTATTGCAATTTATATCAGACGAGTACCAGCTTAATGGAGGTTTTATTTTTCCAAGAGCAGATTCAGTTTTGTCTTTTCAGTGCAGGAAATTCTAGTCAAAGAGGGAAAACATTTTTTAGAAGAAAAAAAGACCAACAGTCAACTAATCTGAGGTGGAACAAATTGGAGCTGAAGTTAACACCTCCCATTCTAAGGCGCAGAAGACCATGGGCTTTAATGAGCCAATATAATGGTCAATCAGTTGGAGGCTTCATCAAGATTGCTGGTGTA
The DNA here is from genome assembly GCA_009936485.2 of Gymnarchus niloticus. Taxonomy (NCBI): domain Eukaryota; kingdom Metazoa; phylum Chordata; class Actinopteri; order Osteoglossiformes; family Gymnarchidae; genus Gymnarchus; species Gymnarchus niloticus. The sequence continues at coordinate 20,472,556 of JAACJT020000007.1, forward strand.
ACCAGTCTGAAGAATGACTATCATTGAATGGACTGTGGATTTAAGGACTTCTGGGTAGCACCTGGTGGCATTAAGTTGCTGCTATCAGCTGACATCCTCCGGCCTGTCATTTGAGGAAATGTGGTCTTTTGCTCCATATTAAGTCTATTAGAGAGCTGCCGCTGTTCAAAACTCCAAATCACAGTTATTTTCTGTTTTCAGATGACATACAGGCCACAAATCCTCAAGGTGGGCAGCTACAGGGCTGAGAACCATCTGAGGGCACAGTGAACTGACAGATTCAATCAGGAAAAAAAAAAAAAAATTTAGTTCAGGCAGAACACAAGTCCAATGCACTTACATCAACCAAGAAACATAGTAACACACCATTGTACCATTGTGCCATCTGTACGGCCTTTCCACACATAAGGCAGGTGAACGGTGACTGCAGAACTGTTGCCAGTGGAGATTTCAGTCTTTCTCAGGTGGTCAGAGATCAACCATCGATTCAAACACAGTGCCATTGGCTACAAGTACAACACAGCGTTACCAGTAAAGCTCAAATGATCATTTAGTCTAAATCGGCTTCCCAGCTGCTTTTCGCACAAGTTCAAATAATTACTTCTTCATAAACGTTAAAATTAGTGTGGCTAAAATTAAAAAGCGACAGCACTGCAGCTAAACACGTAATGTGTTGATTATTAAGTCTGAAGTCAAACCTGCAATCAGTTCCTTTTTTTTTTGGTCATGCACTGAGTAGTATCAAAAAGAAAAAAAAAGAAAAAAAATCAAATTTTTTTAAATTCCAGACTCCCAGCTACATGGACTTTGTGCAAAATGTATATAATACCCTATGGATTAAACAGTCTCAACAAAAAGTAAACGGTCAGTTCCTGGGCAGCAGAACCTGCAGACCTGGGCTTGTAAGAATGATGCTCAGCTAACGGATTCCTCCCTCCACCCCAAAAGCACCACAAACGGGACCAGCAGGCGGACCATATGGCTATGTCTGCACACAAACAGCAGAAAGCTCTCTTAGGACTCCATGGATCCTTTTAGGACACATTGGGAGGGAACCAACTGGCCACCTTTCCACCATTCCAGTAAGTGGCCCTTGGATACCGAAAATAAACACAGGAACTCATTAAAGTTCCAAGAATCACCAATACAGCAATCAACGTATGTGCCACGGTTCACAAACAAGACTATTTACAGCATCTGCTAGATATATTGATACTGGGATTAACTAAGGTGAGTCTTAGACCTACACTGTTGTCCAGTCCACAGCTAAGCATATAGTGTTACAACATGCGATGCCAATAAATTACACAACGGTTGCACAATCGTCATCTTCCAGGGATCAGTTTGCCGGCCTCGGGGTCTGGGACAGGCCAAAAGTACAAACGTCTGGCACCATTGCTTGGCGACAGTGAAAAGCAGCTTTCTTGCGGTAATAAAGGTTGACGTGATCATAACCTGCAAAAGGCTGTCGCACTTTAGCAATGACATTATAAAATGGCTGAACAATCTACAGCAAGGACAAGTAACACTACAGCCTGCTTCAAAGACAGATGAATGATATTAGGTACACAGTTCTAAGAGCCAGAAGCAGGACACAGACATTGCTTTAAGGATTGTTCATAACCGTTTTGAAAATTGCATTACTCATATACATTAGATCCTAAACAGGAACATGATACATTCTGATGCACCATTTAGTCAATTATAGACAAGGTTCAAGTCTGTTTACAATGTCTTCAAGAGGCTTGAAGGGCTTCCTGTTTTCCACAGTCCCGTGAGAGCAGATCACTCTCGTGGACCAGTTCCTCCCCCGGCTGTGCACATCCAGATGAAGTGACTGAAAGGCCAACGTTTCTCAATCGGCAGATCGATCTATAAAGGTCACTGTTGTTGGGAAACGTGGGGGTGTGGTTGGAATAGACAACAGGCTGTCCGCACTGACAGGAAGCATAACCAGCATTGGCACTAGCATTCTGCCCATGTTCAGCAGCTTGGCTAAAGCCTGAGCTGCCAGGGTAGGCCAGGCTCAATCAGCCATTACCTTTTTCGATTCGTCATGCAGACTAGGGTATACTGACTGGAAGTCATTCTAGCCAAAGTGTCACAATGTCAAACTAGGACACTGACACAGAATGCATCAGCATACATCTGCATACAGTAAGCAGGTGTGTGTGTAAATCTTTCAGCAGCCAAGCAGGCAGAAGTTGTATCATCATCATTCACTGTCCACATACAATGTGTGTCTTACAGCTTCTGTTTTGACTAAGATTTTCCAGTTAGACAGAATGCAAAATTACTGGCCTCCCCAGAAGTTCTCAGGTCAAAGTAAAATGCATCCTTCGGGAGAAATTTACATTCAGTCCCATATGCTGCCTGGAATAGGCTCCAAGAGAAGAACGAGCTGTTAGAGAATTAATGGATGGATGGGACGTCCAGGTGAATATAATGCATCTAAACACCAAACAGAGGGGTCCAGCTTCTGTTTGAAACTCACAGTGTAGGAACCTATGTTACTTTAAATCTTATTAAAAATAGAAACAGAAAATGGAAATATACCTGTTTTTTTGCACACAATGCCAAACAGTTCACCCCAGAGCTTTATGACGGAACTGCCTTACTTCATATCTCCCCTAAGCTGTCAGTTACAACTGATATTCGGTAAACAGATGTCTGATATCAAATAGCACATGATAAATAAATTGTATAAATAGGAAACGCGTCCTTTAACGTGGGTAAGCGAAGGCAATAAAAATAGTCACTCCAAACCACAGACTGCACCATTTACTAGGTCAGCCTGACACACGTAACATAATTGACATCGTTTTACTGGTATGCATTCGCTGGCATTATTATGAGGCAGATAATTCTGCACAGTTGCATTGCAATAATTTATTGACAGGAAAAAGTATGCACTGTAATATGGTTCTTCAATGTTAACAGTATCACTTTGAACAACGGTACCCATTAAAGGAAGGAGCCCATTTAAAATGACAAGAGGCTGAAGTGCGAGGTGCAATTGTTGCACTTGAGACGAAATCATTACATTCCTCAATTTAATGATCACTGCCACGGTCATGACCATCTTTCTGACTATACGACAACAGGACATGAGAAAACATTCACAAATGGTCTGGGGCCTGGATTTATGTCTTCTGTAGGTCATGTCTGACTTTTATTTCTACATTATTTAAATGACCATATCAAACTAAATGGTCAATAAACCCACTATTAAAGAGATGCATCAAATCAGCATACAACAACATGGCTATAACACTAATAAAACCATCATGTGTATTGAACTGAAAGCAACATGATCGTAGCCTTTAAGCTCTTTAAATGTCTTTTGGTGTGGAGAGTAAACTTATATTAGGAAAGCAATCCTGCATGAATAGTTAACCTGTTTCACGTGTGATCGGGACTGTTGGAGCTGCAAGGCTACGAAGCACTCAGATTCCTGTTAATAATGCATTGATTTCACAATTCCCATGTAAATAACTTGATGACCAAAAGCAGAAAAGCACATGTGACCCGGGCGATGGGGACATTCAAAGTGTGTGTGTGTAAAACTCATACACTGTTATGATGTAGTCCATAAATGTAGCAAAACACACGAAGGAGTCTTAGATGTTTGAATTGTTCCTCCTTAACAAAGTGAAGAAACACTGCTCATTCAAAGTGATCTGCTACTTTGGCGCACTTCAGATGGTCTCTGACTCACCCCATTAACCAGTCCATGATGGTTGAGAGGTTAGATCCCCTGCTTTATCTGGGTTCCTCCAACGTTTGATCTGATCACCTCTCCGTAGGGGGGGTGAGGGGGTGGGGAGGGGTCTTATGCTTTGACCCTCAGCTTACTTTGGATTTCTCAGTTTTGGGACTGTGAGCTGCTCATAGCGAGAAAGTGCAACATAACAGCGAGACCGGTGCTGCTCCTCGGGATGCAGGCGAGGGCTAAATGAAGTCTGACGATCTAAGCCGGGGCTTTTCTTGCTGCTGCCGTCCTCCAGGGTGACGCGGCTCCTTTTCCTCTTGCAGGACTAAGGAGAAGGAGTCCTGAGGTGCCGCTGAACCGTCCTCGGTCATGAACGCCTGCATCAGTTCTTCAGTCGCTCCTGCAACCAGGCGCTGCCTCATAGAGGAAATCCGGAAGTAAACATAAACCCTACCCCCTCTCTCTTTCCCCGGAATGCGTCTTAGGCGGCTGACGCCCCAGCAGCATGATGACAGCCGGGAAATGTAGTCTACAGGACTGAGTGCCTGGGAAAAAGCATCATCCATCCATCCATCCATCCATCCATCCATCCATCCATGTATGCATGTATGCATGTATGCATGCATCCATCCGACTTTTAACCGTTTTTTCCTGATTAGGGGAAAATACGCCTTATATTAATATTATATTAACATTAATTAGCCTTTTTCAGATTTGTAGTGCATATGTGTGTAGAGTATGTTTGATTTTTTTTTTACATTTCATGGTGTCGTTTTATCAATGATGTTTTCAGTTAGGCTAATTCTAATTTTAACCATCTTTAATTTAAACTGAGTTGTACAATGTCGAATGCATTATTGCCTGTCTAAAGATCGGCACCTTGTCTAGGGTGTAGCCTTGGCTCACAGCGAGTCTCTGCTACAGGTGTTTTCAAACTCTATTAAACAAGGGACCAAAAAAAGATTATAGACCAGAGATGGGATCCCCACTGTTTAAATATTTTCCACTCTAGAAATAGTGCTGCTGGCCAATAACTCGATATACATAGAATGCATGAGAGTTTTTCTGCAGACCTCCACGACTGCTCGACCTACCCCCAGGGTGGAAATCTCTGCTCTACCTTGTACTATAAGTGGTATGGAAGATGGATGCATGCATTATTAATCCCTTCACAAAATGCATTGATTCTACAAATAGATTATCTAGTTGCTTACAAAGCAGATTAAATAAATAAATAACTCACTTCTGGAAAATGGGAAGGGTAGATTCTGTAAATAATATTAATACAGAGATAAACAGGCAAAGAGTGATTTGCAAGCTTTGTCGTCTCACAGCCCTCCCAGACAAGTGCAAAGGTCATCGCTGCCCACCACAGACCCACACAAACAATATCAAAATGCAGCGATATTAACACTCAGCGACCCTCTCTAGTACACCACAGCATCTCAGCCCACAGTTTGAGAACCACTGCAGTGGAAGTTTTCTGAAATCCATGACTGATGTCATCATGTAACCCATGTAACATAATAACTCTGGCACTTCAGACTACAGTCAAGCTATATTATTTAGCTCAAAAACACAGAAGTATGAATGCTAACTGGCACTTCACAGTATTAATAAACCTCACGTTCAATTCAAGGATGCCCTGTACTGAAATATTCAGCTAAGTGTCAGGCGTGCTGTGTCAGTGTCGGTTTTTTCCTAATTTCTCCTAATGTCTCTTAATGAAATTTTTGCAGTAATGTTTTTAATATTCAGAAGGTTGTGTCAGGATTATTATACAACATAAATTTCATTGTGTCAAGTCAATTGAATACACAAACAGGATAGAATATGGCAAAAGGTAAAATGACTAGGATTAACCTGAATGTCCATGCAACCGGCTGTCTAGGAAAAGCATCACTGCAGCTTAACTAATACATTAAAGTTCAGTCAGTACTCTGAAGGGTTGAACTGAGTAGTTGATGGACAGCACGGTCAGATTTTAAGGAGAAGCATGCAAAACCATTGTTTGACACTAGGTGGAGATGAGTATAGATTAACCAAATGGCCTTGTTTTCCATATCAATTTATTTATTTGTTTATTTATTTATTTACTTTGGAGATTCTCAGATAGAATAAATTGCAGGATGTTCGATATCACACCCTGAGAAATAATACCCAAAATATGTATGGTATTAATGAATAGCTTAGTGGAAACTTTGCATTTTACTTTACACATCATGGTGTTTAACTGTAATTCATACATCCATTTTCCTTTGGTCAGACTGCTGTATTTAGCACACACAAATAGCAGTGCTCAAGAGGCAGATAGTGGGCTGCATCAGCAAAAATGTTCTTTAAATGTTTTTAAAATGTACTTCTGCATTTTAAAATGTCTCAGTTTTTTATTTTGTGTATAATTCAATAAATTGTATTCATTGCAAGGTGTCTTATTGCTATGAATGTTGTAATTGCACAGTTTAATTGCTTATAGAGTATAACTGCTTGGAAATGGAATGGCACAGTGTTTCCTTGTGTTGGTTTTGCTGTGTTTCTCATTTGTTTTTCTTAAACATGGGGATATTTTCCTACACCTTTTAAATGTAGTCATTTTGAGTACATTATTATATATATCATACAGTATTATTGAACTCTGGATTACTGTACTTTTTATACAGTACAGTTAAAAAGGGTAACATTTTATCCTCTGGTCATCCATCCATCAGCTCCCAGCTCATGCTGACCTTTTTGCAGGAAGTTTATAGGAATTAATTTGCAATATACAATCCACGGGAAGTCATCCATCAAGGACATTCAGTCATATTTCACAGTATTTAGTTGATTTAAATGGTATGCTTCCCGCCTGGAATAAAAACACAGGCAAACTTCAGGCTGGCAGAGTTGTGGGTTGATGGAAAACCACAATCCTTTCTCGAGGCAACACGACAATACTCAGCTACTGTTTAAATTTCTCTGTTAAACAGAATACTTTAAAAAGTCCCAAGTTATGTAAATATAGATAATACTTTGAACAATAATTTGTGAATTTAAACATATACTATTTTGGACAATTTTATTTGAAAGGGCCTGTCAGGAAGCAGGGTGCTGTGTTGTGACAGTAGAACATTCAGCCTGTTACCTAGGATGGACATGGTCATTTCCTGAGTCCCATCCTGGCATTAATACAGAGCTTAATATCTGTATAAACACATCTGTTTCAGCAAAGGAATGCTGGATGCAGCTCAGCTTATTCTGAGAGATGAGCTCATTGCCTAAATACTTGGTTCCACCCATTCACAAGCCCTCTTTCTTTTCCTCATTGCTTCCTGTCATTTTCTTGAAACTTCTAGGCAGCTAAAAATGAGGAGGAAGAGAGAAGCAATTGTGTTTTGTCTGTAGCCAACTTAAAATGTTTCACTACAAAACTTTAAGTGGTTTATTATCATAACATTTAAACTGTATTCAATCCTTAGTTAAGGCACCCGATTTAATAGACCTATCTAACCAGATATTTGATCTTAAGGATTTCTGAGAGAAAAAAAAGGATAAACAAAAATGAATACATAGTATTTAAAAATAATATATAAGAAACTGCGGTATGACCTTTGTGTTCTTGAACTTTCTGTCTTTATTTTAGAGTCTCCACAGCAGCAAATGCAATTCCGCTGACAGGAGGTTATTGGATATGCATCTATAGGCTGTGTCTGGAGGTAATGTAATCTATATGGCAGAAGTAAGCAAGGCCGTTGGACAGCAGCAGGTCGTCCGGGTTTGTCAATAATCTGTCCTCCACTCCCCGTCTGTCTGAATGGCTGACTTCACTCTGACATTACATATATGCACAATAATAATACATAGACTCAATGACATTGTACAAATGTAACTGATTTACAATTTTTATGTTTTAATGACTTCATTAATGCATGTAGAATAGAGTGCATAACATAAACCAGTTAGGGAGAGTTAAAAACAAATGTTGAATAATTAAAAAAAAAAAGAAAGAAGAATATGTGTGGGGTGTTTGGCTTCGGGATTGAAATGATTACGATTTCACACCCAGGCGCAGTCTTCACACCAGTTGTCTCTAAATAATTTTAAAAATGAACAGTAGGTGGCAGTATTAAACTAGTCAGTTTACCGTGCTGCCATTCATAAGACTGTATGAGTCATTCTAACAGATTTTCCATCTTAGTGTGCGGTCATGCTTATTATTATCAGAATTATCAAATTACAAACTGAATCATTCTGTCTTTTGGATATTTAGTATTGTTTCCAGACCATATATAAACATCGTACTAGGCCTCAACTCTGCCATGGACACTGCAGACCAGTTGACCATCGATAGCCATCTCAAAAGAGAGCGAGAAGACCATGATTCCTCTCTGAGCTAGTCTGCAGTGCAGAGGGTGGGTGGTTGGGTCTAGAAAGTCTGCTGATCTCGGACAAATGGGCATTTATGTTTTTTTTTCCTTCAGTGTGTTTTTCCCCATTTAAATTACCGTATAACATAATTGCTTTTCATTGTTCTGTGAGGCAGCTATGTTGTAAAATAAACTGAAGCACATCGAACACTCACTCCCCCACAAAGGATCGGGTGAGGTTTTCGTAAACATTGCTCCCTACGGTAATAAATATTACCTCTTGATATTAAGAATAATACTTTCACCACTTTGCTTGCTGTTGCGGTGAAGCAGTTTACAAATCGTGAGTCCAGCACGTGTCATCTCCTGAGCACGGTCTTCATCGTTATATATTCATATTCATATATTCATCATTTTATATGATTCAGCTGAAAGGACGGGACCGCGTGTGAACGCCACACTTATAAAGGGTAGTAAGTAAAAAACGCATTACGGTTTTGTTTACCCTCTCTCGTCTTTTCACAGGTTTGTCACCTTTCCATAAATCCTGATTCCAAAATTAAACTATTTTGAGAAATAAATGAAAACAAACGGTCTCGGTTACGCAAGTCTGCTGGCAGTCACAGAGAAACGACCAACGAGACGAGTTTCAGGCTCTGCTTGGCGGGCTTCGACAGCTCTGCCGTTACTTCCGCTCGTCCGTTACCTTCCAGCACGTGCGGCGCTTTCATTTCGAAGGGTTACCCAGTTCCGGACGGCGGCTCCTCTGGCAGGGATATGAACCCCCAGTATTGGCCCATCAGCAGAACCCGGGTTATTTAAGTTCACAGGAACAACACTGAGCGAGAGAGCAAACTCCTGTTTAATTTTAAGCGGCATTAGTCACTCACTTAAGCGAGTGGAAAAGTGAGGAGCGCGGCGTTGACGTAACGGTCCTAACAGTTTCCATATATAAGGCCCCAGGTTCAGGCGCCAGGTGGAGACACAGCGTGCCGTCGTCTGGTACCAATCAGCTCCTCTCTAACTCCGTCCCCCGGTCCAGATGTTCGAGTTCTCCCTCTTTCACACAAACATGCAGCCATATATACAGGCTCATACTCTAATTTAGCCCGTTCAAAGTAAGCACTATACAGCTAAATCAATTTTTAGTGCTTTGAAGTTGCATTTAGAATGAACCGCTCTTCGGATAACATCCCTTCCCGTAACATTATCTTGCCTATCAAGTTCTTTTTTTTTTCCAGGCATCTTATGACTTGCATCATCACCGGGGCTGCAGTCGCTGAACTATAAAGGTTGACAATTAGGTATATCTTTTTCTTTGAAATCCTCTTGTTGCAAAATATCCTCTTACACTGAAATGCTGACGATGGGTATGCTTTATCCTTCTCTTGACGGAAAATATAGATTACACGTTTTGTTTGCCAGTGCCATTCTTGTTTGAGATGTACAATTAGTCAGAAATGAAACTTCAGATTGTCAGTTATGAGTAATTACATTGCCTGCCACTGTTGTTTTCTAAAACAAAATTTGAAGCACTTTGTGAAGAATTTCACTAATAACCATTGAACGCAATTTTTAGACTATTGTCACAGTTACGGGAAAATCTGTAGCTTGGCAGTTACAGAACTCATCAAACCTGTCACAAGTAAACTTTGGGCAAAATACCAAGAAAATGCTCGTTGTGGTAAGGAAGTGAATTTTACTCATTTCAATGCACTGCTCAGACTTATCAGCATATTAGTAAGTAGGAGGAAGTCCTACTCATAGTGTTGATGGAGCAGGGGAAACCCTAAGATGTTTTGGTGACCTTATTTTCTCTCTGAGGCCCAAAACATTACTATAATGTAGGAGAACAGCTACACTAGTTGCATAACTGTAAATGCACAGTTTAATAATAATGTACACACATGAATATACATGTGTAATCTTCATAATGTACTGAGACAGGGGTAGTGCTACTCTTCCTCATGCTTGGAGGGTCATGAACATCCCCCCCTCGGTCATCAATGTGTGTGAAAGCACTTTACTAATGTCTGCTTATTACTAGGAGCAACTCTTCTTATATCTTGAATTCAGCAAAATGCAAGTTTTTACAAACCCAGTGTGGGATCAAATTGAGTGATTCAGCTCTGCTACTCTGACTGTGTTATATGGTCTCCACACTAATGTTCATAAAGTGTGAGCTTAATTGTTACAATTAATTGTCTTAATTGGAAGGACAGTGGTTTAATGTTGATTGTTCTGTGAACAGTAAGTTTTGATGTTAGGTTTGCTCTTGGATGGTAGGAAGAAGTGATGATGTGTATCATCCATCCATCCATCCATCCATTCATCCAACCCAGGCAGGGTCACAGGGCCCACCACAGATTAGCTTAACACATTTTAAAAACAAAAACAAAATGGACACCTTTTTGTTTGAATTTTTGTTTCATTTTCACAAAACAGGTACAAGGGAAGAAAAAGCCTTTCAATTTAACCTGAGGTATTTTGCGTCAAGCAGCCAAAGGTATCAGAATTTTCATTTAAAATTACATTGCAATTTACAATAAGATAATAAAATCAATGATGACTATTATTATAATCAAGACAATTTGCATCTTTTCATTACATAGGTTATAAATAATAATTATAATGATAACAACAATATTTTTCAAAATACTTAGAAAAGAGAGGAAATATCTCACACAGGGAAAAAGGTCAATCAAGGTCTGAATTTCAGCAGCACAAACAGAAGGTCAAAGGTCATCGTTTGAAAACAAAGAAACTGCATTCACCCAAGTGCCAATAAAACCCTTTCCTCATGCATCTTCATAAAGAAAGAATAACAGAATGACAACAGAGTACAGAATGAGGGTTGATTTTATACTGTACCAAAACACTGGAAATATCGACAGCAGAGCTGAACACAAGCAAATAATGTACAGTAGCTGCAGAGGGGGACAAGGATGAAATAAAATATTCTTTAGCATTTGTCTGTTTCAACATAATAACAACCGGGCCTAAGGACAGGATGGCCTGTTCTGGTTATGCGGTTTAAATGCAGTTAGGGTGCATCCAAAATTTCAGGGTAAAGCTAAAAATAGAGAAATAAAATAAACGAAAGTGATAGTAAACCAATGTTTCGTTTCTGTCATTCTTTCTTAAAATGACTCTCTAAACAGGAAACGCTTGAGGCAAAGATGAAATGGGTTGACAGTGACTCTGAAACATTAAGCCATCTTTATTTATTTTGAGTTGGGATTTTTGTTTTAAACCAAAGGTTACACTTTTCTTTTTGAAATTAGGGACACTGCCCTAAAAGTTGTCCAAAGTCCATCTCTGTTATATGAAGAAAGAGGAATCTAAGGAATTCCAAATAAATCTTGCCTCAAGTATTGGTTGAAATTGAGTTTGTTTACATATGCTTTCATAAATACCTGAAGAAACATGTAATGATTTCATCTTATTATATAATTTTTCTCACTGACTGAACAGATAAAGTGAATTTAAATCAGTTATGAAGAAAATGTTAAATGCGCATTACCACCGCAGTGACACGCACACAGACACAGTGTCTCTTCACACAGTCACATAACATCATCGCAGTTAGGGGCCGCAGGTTAACACCCAACATGCTTAGTGTTTTCATGCATATTGCAGGAGATCTTCGAACCGCTGGTACGATCGTTGCCAAAATCACAAAGAGTCAGTCGCCCACTCGTTAAAAAGACCGCCATCCTGTTGCCACAAAGCTGATGCGGCTGCTGAGCACAGCGTGCGTGGGGAGGGGCGGATTTGTCGTGTTCGCATTTATTAAATGCATATGCATTCCGTCACCCGCTCGTCATTCGGGTTAGCCTGGGAAAGTGTCCATTTATGTTGTGTCCCGTCCCCCCCACACACACACCTGTGAGGAACATCACTTCCCAAAACAGGCATCATGTGACGATCTGCAGAGACGGCTTCCTTCACGGTCCCACAGAGGGGAATCCTCGTCTGCTCACAGGGAAGTGTGCGGATTTTCCTGAAGAGGGAGAGTGTTCGGTCGTGGGCGCGATTTACAGTATGTGTTACTGACAGCCAGTGTCATTGTCGTCCTGGGTTTATGCGTGTTTGTGCTAGAAGATGACGCACAACGCTGCTCTTTCAGATTCCTTCGAGCCGTAAATATCCTAACAAAACTAAGAAAAAAATAGAACTATCTTATAAATTAACCCATTTTCTTGCCCCCCCAACCCTTTCTCTTCCACAAGGAGACAGTTCCAGTCCACGGACGTGTACGTCAGGACACCTCAATGACTTCCATGCTGCCTGAGAAGCTGGACTGCTTGCCGATCTTCACCAGCTCCTCGCAGGAAGCCGCCTCGGAGATACCTTCCTCAAACTCCATCTGGCAACTGCGCCGTTTGAACTGTTTGTCGGTGCCACCACTGGAGGCCTCCTCATGCCAGCTGCCCCGTGAATCCCGCCGCTCCCCGGGCTTCTCCCGCAAGCGCACCGGTTCGCGACCGGCCGCCAGTCCGCTGCAGCTGAACGCCATGTAGGCTGAGCTGCTCCCGAAACGCGCACTGCCCCCACCGGGTGGAGAGTCAGTACTGAAGTACCACGGGCTGTCGCCTGTGGGCGTGTCCGGGGTGGTGGCTTCTGCCGGGTCCCTGTGCTTGGTCCACATTTGGCCGGGGTTCAAGCCGGGCAGGCTGAGGAGAAGCGAGGCTTTCAGGTTCCGGTCCAGGCCGGAGCTCTTGTGAGGGGGCTCTCCGCGGCAGATGTTCAAGCTGAGCGAGCGGCTCTGGGACAGGCCGGCACTCCCACTCCCACTGCTCTTGCCTTTCCTTTTCTGCCGTGCCCAGGATTCCCCGCTGTTAGCTGACTCCGAGGAACCTGGATTGTCCTTCACCGGGGAGAACTGACAGATGCCGTTGCTGGCACCTGGACTCTCCAGCTTGCAGAGCTTGGGGACATCCTCCTCGACGAGCATGGTGTCTGCGGAGGAAGTGTCTTTGGGGCAGGGACCAGAGTTATAGGCGGCCCTGATATTCAGGGAGAAAGTGCGCTTGAGGCGGTTGGGGTCCAGGATGCGCTCTGATGACAAGTGGAGACCATTGAGGCCCTGCTGGAGCGACATAGGGCTGGGTGGCTTTGACTCTGTCTCCTGGCCTTCAGACTCCACGTCATGGAGTCTACTCTCCAGATGAGCACTCCTGCTGTCGCCTTCCCGGGCCTTATGCTCCGGCTCCTCCTCCAGATGATTGATCAGATTCTTCCCAGGGACGGAGGACAAAGCCTTCAGGAGCTTTAAGCCCTTCTCAAACTCCAGGAGCTGGCCGAGAAAGTTGAAGTTCGGTGATATCGATGGTCTTCTGTCCTTCACAAACCTTGAAGGGAGGTAAGTACACAACAGTGAAAATATTTTGGTCAAAAATGGCATAGTCTGACTATTAAAGTCAGGTTTCAATACTGCAACGCACAGAGTAATCGAAAATATTGCTTTATTTGAAAGAAGTTTTTTCAATTATTAAAACTTGAAATCATTTAGAAGAAGTGACGGCTCTAAAATGAAGAATCTTGGCTAAATTATCATGGAGGAAGTTACCTGTAGGCATCATCCGATGACAGGCCCATTGTTTTCATAATATAAGCAATGGCGATGGTAGCCGACCGGGAAATTCCCGCCAGACAATGGACAATGACTCGGCCGTTTGACACTTTGGCTTTGTCTACAAGACAAAGAATCAAATATTACCAAAAAACAAAAAAAAAACCAAGAGCAGATAAGACGTGTCCTAAAATGACCTCATTTTCAACAGCATCATGAATCAAATGAGATCAAAACAGCAGTTAACGGCAAACTGAGTCAGATCTCAGGAACCCGGACACAGACAATAAGCAAAAGTGAAAGAGTCACTGGCAGTTGATGTCACCCTTGGCAGGTGCCGGCCGTTAAGCTGACCAATGGGCTCCCTTACCGATGAAATCATTGGTCTTCTCCAGCCAGGGCAGCAGCTTCTCACAGTAGCTGTCGTTCACAGGTACTCTCATGAAGTGGCTCTCGCAGATGAAGTCGGGCTTGGGGCAGGTGTTGCTGGCGTTCAGCACGTAGGTGATGCCATTCTGAGCCATCAAGTCCTGCACGGAGAGCCGGGCAAGCACGAATGCAGCTCTGTTATGCTACGGAGTCATGGCACAACTTACACATCCATCCATGAATTTTATTTTCTAATACAATATGTTTGCGTTACATGTCTTGTCTTGTGCCATATGTTCATCTGCACTTTACCTCGCTACTGTATGCATAAGAATGTCCCCCGGGTTTGCCAGAGTTTCTCCTATTTATCTTATTGAAAGGTTCTGCAAATTGCAAAGCTTATGTGCAGAGACAGTAACACAGACACAGCCATTGTGCCCTAAGTCTGTAATTAACAATATGCTTGTTAATATAATGAAATTGAAAGGAAGAAGACCGATTGTTCTCTGTTTTACGGTTAGCCTACACCCACCAATTAACACTTTTTAAAGGGAAAATTTGTACACGGCACAATTTTTTCCAAATTCCAACAAAGTCGAATCACACGGCAACTGAACGGAGGAGTGGTCATAAGCCAGAGAAGATTAACGATGCAAAAGCAGTATGTAGTTACGCAGTAAGAAAACTCCCTGTGAGATTAAACACTGTTTCATTCGCTAACATGGGAACAGGTGTTCGGCTGCAGGGAGCAAAACCAAAATCAGAATCAACTGCAAATGTTGAATTACACAAAAAATGTTCTAACAATCTGGAGGTGATGGATCTCCTAAACATTATCGCTGAATCCCCACTCACCTTGTTGAGAACATCTTTTTGTGATCCTAGGTAGAGGTGGGGCAGGATGCGGGTGGGACCCACGTTGGCTACCGGAAGACAGGGCTGGGAGAGGCTCATGGGAAGGATGGCGGTTGGTTTCCCCTCGCAAAGGCCTGGGAAGCAGGAGGAAAAGGCCGCGAACCCCCCTGTGGAGCACATGCAGAAAATAGGAGCTAATCCCTCAGGACATAGGAAATGAACACAAACCTTCATATGCAAACATTGCTAATAAAACTGTCAAGTGGCAGATCCATCTTCAAACATCAATCCATCAACCACCGATGACAGGCAAAAGCCACTCACAGACGTTTAAATTCCCCTTGCAGGTCCAGGCACATATTTGGGGCTGCAGTTGACAGATGTAAATGTCATAATGTGACCAAAAGTACCCTTGGGAGATTCTGATCAGTAACGTAATGGTGCCAAAATACCGTGGAAGTTATGAGGCATGGGAGGGGCAGATAGTTAAGGGCTATTTTCAGGTTAGGTAATTCGAAAAAACCAGTCATCAGGATGACTCACATCGGGCTATTTGCATACTGTTGAATCCTGGGAACGTTAGCGTGAACGTTAGCAGAAATTCAAACACCGCACAGATGTAGAGCGACGTACCACAAGCTACATTCCTGTTACATCTAAGCAGATAACATCATTTCCTGGAAGTGAATGACAAGCTAGAAAAATACATCTGTAGACTTGCATTGTACAATATTTTGTTTAACAGTGAAAGTTTGTCCAGGAGAAAGTCACAGACAAAATTAAGCTCTTTTTTATTTTTACAATTCCCCACATACACCTCTGAGAATTCTACCGCAGGTCTGAAATCTTGGTACAAAACCCGCAAAAATGGGAAATCCACAAAGACCTGGATAGTCAGCGGGCCTCACAAGTTACGACTTGCAGCCCACACATTCTGCTCTGTGCGGCCTTGCATGTGCGTGGCGGACAGCTGGTGCAGGCGCTGACGTAAGCCAGCACTCTGGCTGACATTCGATATAAATAGTGGCTTTAATAATTACTTACCTCAGTGTTTTGAATTACTCCTCTATGTTTACCCTGGTTACGAGCTTTTTTTTAACCCCTCTTAAGCTTCAAGACGTTTTAAGGTCTGATCTTCTGCTGTGTTAAGCCCACTTTACAACAATGGCTCTGCTTAAGAGTAAACAGATTTGAATACATAAGCCATCCCGCCTCTTCTGAAAGGCAGGTGTGTAAACAGAAGGATGGTTTCATCTCCATGAGGTCATACCTACTACCCGTGGGCAAAGTAAGTCAGTTTGTCTAGTGAGTAATATTCACAAGGGTGAGCAGTCAAATAGACAAATGATATAACTTTCACGTAAAATAGATGGGTGGAATAAGCCTAGCTAACAGCTCACTTCTGTACTGAGACCTGTAGAGGACAATGGTTCCATTTTTACAGAACACTGACCTTTGCTTTTCCCTACCCAGCCTTTAAAAACTGGAATAAACATGACTAAACACACGACTCACATGAAAGTTCACAGAAAAAAAACAAAACAAAAATGAACGGACGGTAAAACCGGTTTTTACGCAGAGAAAAAGCATCGTCCTCAGTGTGCTTACGGCCATCCTGGTAACTGGCCCTTTAAGAGTGGTGAACCTTGCCCATTCCCAGCTATTAATGGCACCCGCCACGGGGCATGACATCATCTTTCAGCATTACTGGTCGACAGGCAGGATCTTGCCTCGTCTGCTTTGGATGAGGACGACCTCGTCCGTGAACACATGCTGACACGCAAGTTTCTTGATGATACTCTCCTCTAGACTTGCCCTTGACCAGAACCCCATTCCTCACAGCAGTCCAATCTATTTCAGTACCTCACTTCTGTAACTCATTTATTTATTTAAACTCTGGGGTATTTTTGCTATGCCCACAGCAGCATCAAACGTAGCCAGTGTGTGGTAACACAAGTTAAAGTCAATTAACTCCTCAACGGGGTTCTTCCCTTAAGGCGATGATGACTAAATGGTGATGTCATCTACCTTAGGAAAAACCCAGGGGGATGCTGGGAAAGCCACACGTCCCTTCAGGCAGATGGAACATTACCCATCACAGAAACCATATAGGGAGGAGTGCAAATGAAGAATTATAAAGGATGGAGGTCATCTGCTTCCTATACAATGTTCCTGCATAACAGCAGAACACCAACTTATTGCATTGACTTGGCGTTTGCATGTGTCCCTCGAACCGTACGGCTTTTCTCCCACAGGCCTAAGACAAGCAGTCAGACTAACTGGCACCTCTGAATTGCCCGTAGTGTACGACTGCTTTCAAAGTGTGCGTGTGTGTATGCGCCCTGTGATGAACTGGAATTCTGTCTGGTCTGTTCTGACGGAGACAGACCTCAGTCCCCTCCCCATGAACTTGATGGATGGATCCATGACTCTCTGTGATTTTAACTGAAAAGGAACCAAAAAAAAATAATCAAACACAACTTACAGAGTAAATAAGTGTCAAGTGAGTTTATGCATGCTATAATGAAGTCATCTAGAGGAAATATCCCACAATGCTCTAGGGAGTACTGTGCAATGGCTAAATAAAGAAGAACCTATAATGTGGGTAGCAGGGAGCGGTTCTGGGCAAACATGCATTGACACAGATCAGGGGAAGACGTTTGGCTGAATAATCCATGTGTTTGTCCTTTACAAATGCTACTTGTCTTTATACAAGTATATACCAACTGTATTAGTCCATTATACAAGAGAATTAGAAAGCTTAATTACAGTTAAAGACAAGGTTTACTTAAGTTTGTTTTGAAACCCACAAATAGTGCCTAGTTTATTTTAGGAGGAGAATAAGGAAGATGAGCATCCTATCTGGCTGATAAAACCCAAATTGTATGAAATCACGCAATATCTTGCGAACACTCTGCCTTAATTGGTAAGGCTCCGTTGTCACCCCTTTTCCCCCTTGGGCTTGGTCTTCTCTCGGTGCTGGAACAGTACTCCTGTCATAGTCGCACAATGGAGCCTCAGTCATCAGATTTGGAGCCGTACATCACATGACCACCACACGAACAGTCACCATGGAAACCAGAGACATGGCTGTCTCTTCTTGCAGTAGGACAATATGGCATCCCAAGCAAGAAAAGCAGAGCAAGGGAAAGGTGCAGCAAAAGTAAGGTCCTGTATCGGCAGAAACGCTGGAGGCAGGCAGACAGCCGAGTGTGGCACTTCCAGGCAACATGCCTGAGCGAGGTCCCGCAGACAGATGCTGCCGTCTTCTCCCTTCTCCTCTGAGCCACATGCAGGCCCACAGCGAGTATCTGCAAGGTCATGCTGAATAACACGTTCACGCAAAACCAAGATGGCCTGACAAAGTGGCTACAAGGAGCAGCAAAATGTCCGATTCAGCCCCTGCCCTCTTTCTAACCTCAAGTGTGACTGTCCTTATTTTGAGGCTGGTGAAAGGGAAGTAAGGGCACTGACTTCCATTTTCCAGTACTTATGAAATGGCTCTGTGAGGCTCTGACCCCCTGAAATGCTGAACCATTTCATGTACCCCATTTCTCACTGCTGCCGAGAGAAAGTCATGGACAATGAATGACATGGTTCAGGGGCAGTCTGCAGGAGGCCCATCAATGCTTTAGATCGCTTCAATCCACATTTAGCTTGCCTCCAAAGAGCCAGTCAAAGTACAGCTTGCTTAGTCAATAAACAATTTACCAGAACCGTTGCCAACAGGATCCTATACTTAGGAAACACTGGCTCTAAGTAAACACTCACCATACAGTCACCTCCACTTCTCCATTATACATCACTTTTAGTTCCTTGGTGGAACGAGGGCAGTTTTACGATAATGATAGTTCAGTTACTACCAATTTAATGCTATTTCAAACGGCAGGTGTATCATTATAAATGTCCAACTTCAATGTAAATGAAAAATAAAAAATAACTGCACATCAATGCATGCCCCAATTCTGTGCAAATCCTAGGGCGTCCCAGTCTCTTGTGTGAAAATTGGTTTTCCCAGGATAAACATCATAAACATACTAGCACATGCACGTCAGTATAAATTTATTGAAATACTGGTACAGGCCCAAGTATTAATTAATTAAGCAATTACTCAGTTTTCATTTTCTCCCTGAAAAGACTGATGGTAATGCAGTATGTAACAGTCCTAAATATCTTCAATAGAAAATGCTTTGTGTGATTTAAAACGGTGCAGTTCAGCCTGCAGGTAGCGCTGCTGTAAAATAGACACTCCACAGATCTGTTTTTCGTGTCACAATGATAGATGAGGACCTCTTATAAAGCACATTTTTTTGAAAAGCCAAGCCAGACCCTGGTCTGAAAAGAGAAATGGCCTTTTCTGTCTACCCCAGGCTACAACACAACCGTCGTAATGAACACAAGACCCACAAACACGCCACAAGTGACCAAGTAAGACCTGGACTTGGTCTTCTTCTGTTTAGCTTGAGGAAGAGCCCACCAGATCATCATATGCCAGATGTTTTCCCAGGATTCTCTGGGACCCCCAAAGTGAGAGTTCCCTCAGGCTCCTGCACTGCTCCCCACAGGAGGATTATATGCAGAAGCCCAAGTACCTGTGCATTAGACAGGATGACCACTTCAACCCCTACAGCGTTCTGATGTCTGTATCTAATGCAGTGACTGGAAGGATGCAGCTAGCAGCTCCATGGGGTTGCAGAGCATTGACCCCACCCCCCCGGGATGGTTCACAGCGCCAACAGGGCCAAATGCCGAGGACCCGTGCCGGTCTGAGAAGGTTGGCTGTGTGTAACTGATCCTACAGACAGAGGGGGCGCTGTGTCATTTTCCCACACTGTGATATAGAGTAAGTACTGAGCTCTTCTTCAACTGCTCCCCAGAAAGGCAGCGCAAACGGGCTTTGTGATGGCTTCTGTATCTCAATGGCTCTGTGCTGATAGATCACGCGCGCGGCTAATGCGGGGGTCCTCTGCACATGTCCCTCCATGCCACTCAGAGGCCACAAAAAGCAAGAAAGAACTCCCGAGGGGGTACAGAGATTGAGATTCAATCCTCCTCCCTCCGTCACCTCAAGCACACAGCACCCCAGCCCACCATGACCTCGAGCCCATTGTCAGTCAGACACACAGACCACTCGTAGCACGCACCTCGCAGTTCCCGTCCTTCCTTCATCCTTCGCACCCGGATCTTTAGCTTCATCTCACTCTCGTGCATCTCATGCCAGAAGCATCCCTCAGCAGGGGCAATGACCATGTCCACCGGCATCCAGGCAGAGTGCACACCCACAGACACACCAAAGAAAAAATCCTCCAGAAAGGAAGAAAAAAGAAGAAAAAAAAAGCCTTCCACACTTCGCAGGAGACGTATAAAGAGTCCAGCGACACCAGCTCCCTCTCCGCTGCCTTCAAAATGTAGCGGCTGGAAGCTGGCAGCCTAGACCCTTGCAGCAGCCGGTGTCTTCACTGCTGCCTCCGTGTCTCTGCGAGTCTCCGGCTGGAACCGCAGCTCCCTATTGTTTCACGGCTTCCCTTTCACTCGTTCTCTCTCACCTCCTCACCCCTCCCTCGCTCGTTCGGTTGGGCGCCAGGAGCTCAGCTCCCTTTGAGAGCTCAGCGAGTGAATGAGCTCATTTGCCGTGAGCAGCCAGTGTGTTTCTCTCTCTCTCTCTCTCTCTCTCTCTCACTCGCTCTCTTGCTCTCTCACTCTCTCAGCCAGCCAGGGATCAGTCGTAGCTAATGCGTAAGGCATGTAACCACATTCCTTACTCACCATCCAAATATGTGGCCACCTTAGGGGCCGACTTGCAGGCTAATGGGTTGGCAGATGAGGCTCCTACGCTAACTTGACGAAGGAAGACCAGCATGGATCCAACTTGGAGCACGGGGTTTGTTTTTGTCGACGGTGGATTATTTTTCAGTTGCTTAGCAGACATTCATTGAAAGACGCTTGCGTGGCCTGCAGTGCTGGGAATTTACAGATTTCTGCAGCTGCGTATTTCACTGGAGTGATATACAGTACATTAAAGTCCTGCTCCAACGCACAAAAACATTGCAAACCAGGCAACAAGGCCCTGGAGTCTCTTAATTCCGTACCCATGATGCTGCTGCGTCTTTCGTTCTTGTCGGGTTGCTTTAGACCGAGTGGTCAGGCACGTCGTGACCCTCTTCAAACTTCAGTTTCCCTCAACTTCCCATTGATGGATCACCTTGTGAATCAAGTGGGAAAAGAGCGGGAAAAAGTGCAACGTGCACCGTACCGCCCACCGGGCCGTGCCTGAGCCGCACATTATCGAACACATCCGCTGCAAGCCATGCAGGCAATGGCTGACAGAGATGGGATGTATTACTTCTCACTGCAGCTGGGGTGGGGGCACGCTGAATGTCTTCAGTACAGGGCAGCGTGTGGAGGAAAAGCATCCCTAAAAATGATACGCATTTCTGAGAGGCGCTGGAAGGGATATGGAACTTCAGGACAGTTTAAAAAAAAAATAAAAAATTCCTTTTGTAGCAGGAATTCCTGTGCTGTTCTGTCAGTTAATCAGCAAAACAATGCATTCAACACTCCCTAGAGTTAGAGGAAGTCAGAGGCGGATTCTTCAGCAGTGAGGTAGATCGGGTACCAAATCAACAGGATCTGACTCTTTTATACGAGACTGCTCGATACATGTACACATGTTCATCCAGAAGGAGTTAAATTTCCGCCATCCCAAGGAGCATCCCATATTCCTCATAGTTCAAACTAGGTACCTCACAACATTATTTCAACTTCAGGACCGAATGCTCCAGGGCGACCAGAAAATGGGTCAGAAGTGAGCAGCGGTGGGGCACACGCTCCTAGCCACTGCTATTTCACAGCCCTGCCTGACAAGCAACCACCGATATGAGACAATTGTGATACACAGTCGCATATGCATGAGGTCGTAAAATCACTGAGCTGGCATATAACCTTGGCCCAACACGTCAGCGTTAAAATCATTTTTACTTGCAGTCAAGCGTAAGTTACACACAATCATATCTGCGGAAAGCGTAGGAACTTTTAGTAAAGGGTTAACTGCATTTAATGATGCTTGGTGGGTGTGGCCACACTTAACTTTTTAATTGCAGCCACTGAGTTATAAACTAGCAGAATAATGAAGGCAGAGAGAAGCATTTTTCTTTCATTCTTTCATGCATGACACTCAGTCCCATATTTTTTATCAGTTTCATAGTGGGCCTATAAAAGGGCAAGGCAAAGAACACGTTGACAGATTACAGTATGAAAATGCAACTGAAAAAATGGGTGATTCACTTTAATTTTCCCCGACTGACTATTTATTATTACAATAACTACAATTACGAGGACAATCAGAAAGGTTTCAGAAGCAGATTGTTTCAGCCATGCCACAAATTCTGCTGACAGTGCTCCTGGTGGTACTTAAGTGTTAGCGCATCCTTCTGGACATAATGCCGCACTACACCTCTTTAAGGGTGGCTAAATGGCAGCATTTCTAAGGTTGCTACTGTGAGGCCCTGAGCCCCGTAATCTGATGAATAGGTTTCGAGATCCTGAGCGAAGCAGCGCAGGCTAAATTCTATTTCTAATTAAAGGCATTGGGAGAGGGCGCTGTCTCACATAATTTTAATGATTCGCCGCGGCTATGTGTCAGCAGGGCCATAAATAGGTACGTGCGTCACCTCGCCATCTGATTCTATTCCTGCACAGGCAGCCGCTGGCCCACCTCATTTTGTATACAAACAAAACGACAATCACCGTACAGCTACCATTAAAGATGCAAGACAGCTGAAGGAGCTGAGTGAAATCTATTAAGTTCGCCAAGGTGTCCTGAAAGAGAGTCTGAAACACAAGCTAATTATTCCAAAAGAGAAAACTGTGTTCTTAATGTGGGCAGAGAAAAACAAAAATATAAACATCAGGTATTTTTCAGTTTCAGATTTCGAGGTTCACGGTTAAACATAGACCGCAAAGTTAAGAGGTATCACTCCAACAAAGTTAAGCATCCAAGTTTCCATATACTGTATATCTACTGCAAATTCCCTAATAGATCAACCTGTTTCTGACAGGAATACCTTTAGCTGTGAACTGGAAACCAATACAAACTGGAATATTTGCGGTGGTGGTGGTGGTGATGGGGTGGGGCAGTGAGATACCCGAGCAAAGAAAACAAAACACGTGGATACAGTCAGGTCATGACCACTTTCAGCTCAGATGGAAAATTAAATAAAGATAGCAGAAAATTATGATGTCAAAGTACAATTCCCCCCTGAAGGAGACCACCGCAATGCCAATAACGTGAAAACGCTGTAAAGCTGCTTATGGTATTAATGAAAATGTACGTGCATTACAATCATTCTCAGAGTTATTACCCTTTTGAAGAGGTGAATGTATTTTTGCGTGTCCTCCTCACTTCATTCCAACAGAGGCCGTGTTTGAAATCGCTAAGCCCCTTTGACAGCTGCTGAAAATACTGCCTATAAACATAGCAATACATATTCCACGCCCGTTACTGCTCGAAAGGCCAGATGCAATCCCGTGGGAAACACAAACGGAGCATTGAAAAACAATATCTGGAAAATTCCGGAAAAAATCTGGAACGTTCAGTCATCTGCATGATAGGA
This sequence comes from Gymnarchus niloticus, assembly GCA_009936485.2. Classification (NCBI taxonomy): domain Eukaryota; kingdom Metazoa; phylum Chordata; class Actinopteri; order Osteoglossiformes; family Gymnarchidae; genus Gymnarchus; species Gymnarchus niloticus. The sequence continues at coordinate 20,496,022 of JAACJT020000007.1, forward strand.
ACTAAACAGATACAAAAAATACGAATGATAGACACTGAGTACAGAATACGTAAACCAGCCTCAGAACAGGTGGGCCAACCATTACTTTCAGGAGCACTGATGCCTATGTTTCTTGGGTGTTCTGAGATTGTGTAACGCCTTGTTTTGTACTGTGGCACAACCAAACAATGTCAACCAGAGCCAAATGCAGTACTAATAATGGAAAATTTCATTGGCACAGGCTACAATAAAAGCAAATAAAAACAAAACATAAAAATTCATCAATGTGCATGTTATTTAACATCTTGTGTGTTAATCACAGCCTAGTTCCTCCTTCCAAAATCCACAATTCTGTCTTGAACCGGAAACAATTGCAAGAGTGAAAACTCACTGCAGCCATCACTGAAAGGTCCATTATACCAACAGTTATAATACAGAGGTCACCAGTATGAAGGCAATGAAACAGCGATGCCTGTTGGAAAGGGTATACAACATAAATGACAAAAAACTGACAATAATATGGCGACAAAACTACTGACAGAAATTCAACAACAGATAGATAGATAGATAGATAGATAGATAGATAGATAGATAGATAGATAATTCCCAACAAGGAATTTGGGCAATTCTTTCTTTCTATCTATCTGTCTGTCTGTTTGTCTGTCTGTCTATAATAACACGTGACAACAATTTGGCAACACCCGATGTCTTTGCTATATACAACCAGCGGCAGAACAGCCAGAAATGATGCTGCTGAAAAGCTCTGAAGATGGATGGACGGATGCGTAAACTGTAAAGTTGACAGATTCGATACTCCTGGGAAGAGACAGTCCTCCATTGCACAGACGTTTCTGTGATGTTTTCAGGTACTCTTGTGGCCCATTTAGCTTGTGATTGCGGACGACTCCTGATATTAAAGGCTGAATTTCTTTGTTATGCCTCCTGTCTGCCATAACACTCCATTGAGCAGCATTGACCCTCTTCTTGCACAGTAAAAAGATGGTGTTCTGTTGCCATTGTCTGCCTGCTTCACTGAGAAAAAGTTAGAGGCATGTTTCACATGCTCTTGGTGATCGAGAATAAAAAGATCTCAAGGCCTTTCTATTGGAACCTTTCAGGCCAGTGTAGTATTTTTGTCAGTGACAGCTTGAGTAGGGTTGGGTCATTGGAGCTTGGAAGCTGTGGGAGAGGGGGTGTCAGGTGGGCAGCTGATTGAACCCACATGTTTGAGTGTTGGGGTGAACAGGTGTTTCTGGGACGCAACAAGGTGAGATGCTGCTCAGCAACAGGTCGGGGGGCCCCAGTAGATAGGGACCAAGCCCGGAATGGCCACGGTACTCAACGCCGTTGTTATGACATCAAAACGCTGTATGAAATACTGCTCCCCAAACTGGAGTTGTGAGCTGAAGAGTCAAGTTAAGGATGGATTGGTTATAGAGGGGTAAGTAAAGATCGAACCCCAGTGGCGATTTACTGCTGGGTTAAAACGGGCGCCTCCAGGAGAAGTGTCATATCTCCCTGTTGCTTTTGTTGTCAAGGCATCACTAACAAGCAATTCATGTGTACTTACATCAGTGATGTAATGCAGGCACCATCCACAGCTGACATACCTTAGTCCTGATGTCGCTGCTGCGGATCCCTGAGCAAACAGGGATTATGTGACGGCCACTGACTGCTGTCCCTGTGTGCAGTCCCTCAGACAGCCAAACTACATGCTACAGGCAAATGGTACCTCCTCCGCCTTGCAAACTAATCTCATTCTTTAGGAAACTCTAGGTTGAAAAACTGAGGCAGAAATCTCGAAAAGCCTACTGTTTCTTTGACCACACATCTATTTTAATAGTCTAATGAGGTTATGGTTATAATTGAGTATAAATTTGCTCCATTCATCGGCCTTGCTGCATGACTTGCCCACTGCATCCCCTCGGCTGATGGTGCCATGTTCTCCACCCAAGGGCTTTGCCTGTGGTCCCTAAAGGCCACTGAAAGGACCTGATTGTCGCGGACTCCTAGTAGCACTAACACACTCGCTCACACTCACAATGCACAGAATTGTGAACCCCCGGGACACTGTCGGCAGGGAATGAGCTCACAGCCGCAGTGCTTTGTGACTCATTGATCATACACCAGATGTGTCATCTGAAATTCCCCACGCAAGAGCCCCACCCTTTCTCTATAGTGCAGGGCAGGTGTGGTCCAGGAGAACCTCTTTCCCCGATGCAGAAAAATGGTGAAAATCTCAAGGCTAAATCATAGTTGATGGCTGAAGCTCTTTACAGGTTATGGCTTCACCAAAGATGGAGATCGTTCCCTCCATACTTGCATATTGTTCAAGTAAACCTGAACCACTCTGAAATGTGGGGCAATCCAAGAAGGCCCAGACCAGGAACTGTACATGATAGAATGGAATTTTCGACTCCAGCTACCCTAATAATGATGTGTTTGGAAATAATTACAAGAACCTTCATGACCTTTAAGATCAGCAGCTTGTGACCAACCAAGGCCCTCAATTGAAGATGTTTGAGCGGAGACTTGTGCCAACAGTAGCACTCAATTTCCAACAGTGACATTAACAAATTTTGTTTTTCAAGCACTCTATGATGCAACGGACATATCAGGACAGGAAAGTCACATTCTCTCATTCAACATCTGCTTCTGTGATATTTTTCAGGCCCATTAGTGGCTCGATGCTCATAAATGTGATGGGCTCCTTACGGTAAAGGGTGATATTCTTTTATTGCCTGCTGTCAAGTGTACCCACTGTGTCGAGGTTGCGGCAGAAAACCCTGAAGAACACGTCACTGCAGGTTCGTGATTTACAGGCACTGTGACAATACCGTCACTAAATAAAGAGAATGATGTCAAACATTGGGCAAGGAGAGAACTTAGGACAAACAAAAAGGTAGTTCACATCGGCCGGACACTCTGGCACCACTGCTGACCATTACACAGCCTGTTTCTGATGTCACTGTAATCTTTTCACTTGCCAGGTTTACAGAAGGCTCAATAAAGTATGGAGAGCAAACATACAACAAGTCATCAGGGGCTTTTCCTAAACTGAAACAAGTATGAAAGACCTACTCTCACAGCAAGGACCTCTTAGAGGAGACACACTCAAGGGTGGATCTTAAATGTGTCCCAGGATGGAATGACCTCAGGGAATTCAAGCTTTTATACTCTTCAAGGGCAACATGTGGCAGCTACAACAATCACTTTAATAAGTAGCTGGAGGCTTGATTTGACTAGCAACATGTGGTATGAGGAGCCTCTTTTCTCCAGAACTATGAGGAAGACCAAGCTGAGCAGACATGGGCTACAGAGGGGTGGAGCACTGTGGCACAGCCCAAGGTCAGATAACCAGATGGTACACAGTAGTGCCCATGAAGCTTCCTCATCACTACAGCACCAGACAAGCCAACCATGTTGAGAGTTCGGTAATAAATCAGCATTTCTGTGCTACTGCCATCCATCCATCCATCCATCCATCCATCCATCCATCCATCCATCCATCCATCCATCCATCCATCCATCCGCTTACCCTGGTATGGGTTGCAGGTAGTCTGGAGCCTATCCCAAGCAGCACAGGGCATATGGCTGGGGTATATGCTGGACAGTTATCCTAACTATGTCTTTTTTGGTGGAATGAGACCTGTGCAGAATTGGGAGACCAGGGGAAATGAGGGGAAAAGTGCAGTGAACAGATCTGGTGTTCATAAACTCAACAGGAACATCGGTAAGGCAGGTCAAGGCCATAAGAGCAGCATTTATCGCTGGCATCATGGTGCTTTCCGCTGTCACTCCGGAGCTGGGCAGAGCAGGTCTCCAGGCAGAGTCACCCAACTTGCCCATTAGTGGCAGGAAAATCATTCTCCATCACATTCTCCATCAGCGTGGACACGGCGGTGATAAGAAACGCTTCTGAGCTCGTCAACGTTAAGCCCTGCTCCAAAAGGGCAAGTTTCCATAGCGGTTTGCAAATGCATTTCCAGGAATGGCATTGGACAACATCATCCCGTCAGCACACACTTCCCAGAACACAAACCTGCCCAACTGCCCTGTACACCCCTGAGATGGCCTGGGTTCAATTAAAAATAAAACATTTCCCTCAAGCTTATGAGTCATCCATGGTTTTAATCATTTAATGGGCACACTGTGAAATTACTAAACAACCTTTTTAATTGCAAAGAGAGCAATGCTGGCTCCACCAAATTCCTATCAACATTCATAAACCCCTTTAGGATATGAAATCCTGCTATCTTATTTACAGGGGATATTTTGTATTTGCACCACTTATTAAACACTATAACAGGCCAGCCCTGGGGGTCCATCAGGGTGAAGGGGGGATGGCAAGCTGGTGTTGGTCTGAACGCCATGAGATTCCTCCAGCACCGGGGCATTATAGCCTCCTAAGGGGCAGAGAGATGCGTCATACCCCCACGCGTTTCTTTGCCACCAGGCCATTGCCACTGTCCCCTGCATCATGCCTTGGGAAAGCAGACCAGAAGTTGGCCATGGCCTCTGCATCTTATCGCACACAAAGCAATTTCCCTATGCACATATCGGAGCTCTCAACATCGAGGTCGCGAGCAGGGAATGCGGTCTCCTGATCTCAGATCAGCACTACCACCGATGACGGCAGATTATGTCCTTCACTGGGAGAACTGATAGAGACAGGGTTCTAGATGGCCAGACAAAAGACTCAGTCTAACGGCAACTAATGAAGTAACCTCCATGAGCTTTTGTCCCACTTTGTGAGTACAAGGACCCGAAAAGCAATGATGTCATGCAGCTCCATGTACAACAGGAAAGGAGTCACCCGGCGTGTTACACAACAGGGCATGACCTCGTCACTTCTGGCTTCAAAAGTAAGCGGTTCATATTTCAGAAGAGTATAATTAATCATAGGGCACTGAAAGAATAAAAACAAAGAATCTGAAAAAGGCAAGGAAAGTAAAAACACATTTGGCAACCAAAAGAGGGGTGAGGCATTTGACGAAGCTGGTGTGAAACCTGCTCCATGTAAATGTGCATGAAATGTACATCGTGTAAACCACAAACATTCTCCAATGTGTTTTTTTTCCCCAGGATGACTAGTCTTTCTGGGTGAGGTCATGTGATCGCTGCTTTTCAGGAACCAAGCTGCATCTCTCTTGTCTCCCAGGTGTGCTCACAAAGAAAGTAGTCGCAGATGTATGAGGAAGACCGTCATGCGGGAAGTCATACTGAGAGGGGCAGTTTATTTAAATGCTAAAGAATGTGAGGGGAGGGAAGGTTCAGAAGGCAAGGAAGGGAGGTGGTTTTGTCAATAGCTAGTTTACACTTGTTTACAGAAATATTGAACATGTGTCTCCAGTCGGGGTGGGGGGGAGTAGGAACTGCCTGGAATACTTGAAATGATGACAATGACGGCAACCTTTGTTCTATACACAGGGGTTTTGCGATAGACTGGAAGTCCAAATTTAGCCTGCTGGGGATGGAAAAAGTCGAGTCTTTATCGAGAATGGAGTGTTTGACTGTATCAGTGAATGTGGACAACACTAGGAAGGGAGGAAAGGCATTCAGGTTAAAATTGCACCTGAGCTGCAGTGGCAGTTAGTAAAGTTTCACCTGCAACATACTGCAACAAGGTGCGCTGTTATACTGTGGCCAGCAGATGGGGAAGCTGTTAACGGACTTATAATCAGAACATTTATAGATAAAATCCCCCTGAGGGAAGGTGCATTGTCACTTTTATCAAAAGTACACCATCTAGACCACTGCATTATAGTCTGCTCAAATTAAAAAGGACAAACGTAAGATAGTTAGTATGTACACAAATAAATAAGAAATTAAATTCTGCTCATGTGTAAACAATCAAAATTGAATGCACTATAATTACACAGTGCTGTCCAAGAAATGAGGCTGCCTACTGCCAGGCCTTTTCTCCATTGTTTTGTTACCGCTGTCTCGGGAAGCTATTTGGAGTGACGCATTCCAATTATTTAATTTATTCTTATTATCTCGTTAGAGGAAATAAGAGAGGGCAGAGAGTCAGAGATGCCTGCCGGCCTGACAGCTCTCCTCATGCAGCTGTCAGGGAGAATCTTGGTTCCTTTTTTAGCTGGGATGGTAACTGTGTTTGTGTTGCCCTGGTAACAACCCCGAGAACAACAGAGTGAGGATGCCACTCATGCACCACTGATGCCCAGAGACCTCATTCTATTTCCAGCACCCAGAAGGATAGAGATGGGGGGGGGTTCATGCTATAATCTTTCGGCCATTGGCAGCTGAGCGTGGTTTCCGTTCCATGTCCTGAAGTCACTCCTGTCTCAATCCTCAGCTGCAACGGTTCCCCATCTTCCTCCTTTTCCCTGTCTCTGACCAGTGTTTTGCTCATGCTCTTCATTTTGCTTCACGGCAAACTGTTTTCGACATAAAACAAATCCATCTTCCATCAGAACATTTAAGAGCCTTTAAACGAAATAAATCAGCCTGAGGCAAAATTGCTAATCACCCACAGACCCTTGAAGAAAAATTTTTAAAAATTCAGCACACAGACAATGTAAATCGTGGCACAGCGATAACCTTATTCTGGAATGTTCCCAGTCATGACACACAAAGTTTTCACCAAAGGCTTCCATTGAATCCTCTGTGATGTACAGTAACAATAAATCACACCCTTCTAACTGCACCAGTCCAGCTGCCACGGCCAGACTTCAGCAACTGTCCTGTCAAACAGTCAAAGCACAGCACAGGAATCGGCCGTCAACAGTGGGCAGCGATGGGCGACGGTTGGAGTAAGGGGTGAGGTGTTTGAGCCCTGTTGTCCACTCTATGCCTCGACGCGTGGCCCCTTTAAGACAGCAGAGGTTAGAGAACAGTCAGGCCCGGTTCCCTGAGAACACTCGGAATGCAGAGGATCACGTCATGCGGTAGGCATTTGGCAGCGGCGACCACGGGCTTATTTTCATCTCCTCAGAAGAAAAAGATAGAGAACGACATAGGACGCGTCTCGAGGCGGGTGTGGGTTTAGTGACATCCTTAAGACCCAGATGGGTAGGTCACCAGTGAAATGAAGAGTAAAAGAGGAAGACGCTGTTTTTGGAGGTGTCCAAAGTGAAAGACGTTCAATGAGCAGAGCTGAGGAAAAATAAAAAATGACAACAACAGTCTTTGGGACTTGGACTGACATGCAGCGTATTTTTGTCAGCTGTTCCTCAGCATGCACAGGTCGAATGACACATGTCAGTAGCGAGGAGAGTGTTTGCCTGAGAACAGCTAACGTTCACGAATCCAGAATGAGCTCACCTCCTTCCATCAAGCAATCTTTGCTTATGGAAACAGGGATGGGGCAATGAAGCACACGAAATCTACCATACACCAATCTTAAAGCTGATACCAGCCAATCCTAAATAAATCAGAGCTTCCAAAACACTACATGTTCTAATTAGGCAGAGTGCACACTTTGACTGAAAGCCTGAACCTAAAATCACTCCACTGATCTGATTTGAAAGTCTGAACCTAAAATCACTCCACAGATCTGATTCGAAAGCCTGAACCTAAAATCACTCCACTGATCTGATTCGAGCTTCTCTCTTAACTTTAACCTTATCCTGACATCCTGGAGTGCATAGTCACAATTCACAACTTTTGGGAAAAAGGGTGCTCCTAATGCCAGGGAAATGTTCAGATTCGACAGATAAAATGACACTTCTACAATGCATGGCTAGTTTCGAAAGAAGACTCAAAGCCCAGGCCTGCATCTCCCAGAATGCATCACTCCCTCAGAAATAAACATTTCTGGTCTTCACCAGTCTTTGAGCTCAAAGGTCAACCATCCAGGTTAGTGATGCAGATCTTTGCACAAATATAAATATAAACGGCTCACTGTTGTAACACATCACAAATGAGCTAATCCGTATACATACAAAACAAACCCCTCTCTGTTTTTTTCTCATCCTGAGGAATTATTTTGAAAGGAAGGGAAATGCAGGTCCAGGCAACTTACAAGGAAGGCCTACCACTATTGATCGGACATCCGATCCACCAGAGCCTCCAAGAAACATTGGAGAGCTCTGGGCAATCTGAGAGGACACTGGACTCTGCTGGAGACAGGTGCCTGGAATGGTCACTCAGGCGTGTGGGGAGTGTGAAAACATAGAAGTGTGAAAGTCTGGAGTTAGCGCTCCGATAATCTACAGGGCCCAGTTTCAACCCGCTAATCCCACCGAAGAACAACTGCGATGGGGCTCAGCCCAGCGAACTCCCTCCCTCAGGTAACAGAGTTCGAAAATAAATCATGGAGAGACTTGCATATATTAGTGCAAACTAAGTCCCATGGTCCTGTATAGGTGCTTCCTCTTCACAAACAAAAGGGCACAAACCAAACAGTGAGAGGCTGCCCGAATTACGGTACATATAGAGTACTGTTCGTGTCCATTGCTGCACTAATATGCAACTTCCTGCCCTACTGATTATATATTCTTGTAAATATACAATGTTCACTTAGTCCTCAGATGTGTGTGTCTGTTTTTATCGGTATTGCATTCTTTTGGGGGAAAATTTGACTGTAGCTACTGTGCCCAAAGATAATACCACTTAAAACAAAATGGCTGTGCCTGTTGTTCACTTTTTCTTTTTACTGAAGATTGATAATGTTTCGCATGACTTTACCTTTTATTGTTGGTTTTTGTATTGTTCAATTTGGGTTTGTATTGTTCGATGTGGAAGTGTGCACCTATGTAACATTGTTTATCATGAATGCACACAGTTGTGTGTTGAGTCACCTTCAGAGTGACTTATACTCTTCTAGTTTTGGCCAGTGTCAGCAGGTACTGCGGGCCTGAATCTTACATCCTACTGTCAGCATTAATAACATAAGACAAGGCAGGAGCTCTGCGTTTTTGGTAATAAAAATTCAACTGCCACTTCCATGGTAAAATGTTCAGGCTACATTAATTAGATGGACAGTACCTGCATTTATTTTAAGTGGGTAAGAGAATGTATGTTTATAAAGTTGAGTTTCTAACTTAAACTTATTAACTTTAAACTGTATTTTATTATATGGACGGATGTTTGATGTTCTGTACAAGGAATGCTGGCCAAGTCAGGGTGAAAGGCAAGTTGGATTATGAAAGGAGTAAGCAACTGAAGGCAGTAAACTGAGACCAAAAACCCAACATTTCAGAGGCATGAAACTGCTTTGTAAGGACTCAGTTTGAGTCAGAGCTACACTTGAAGAGCCTGAGTTTAGACCAACAGCCCATAAGGACTCACTTAGGGCCCTATTCTGCACCAGTGGAAAGCACGACGCAAAGTGGTTTTGCTAGTTTCATACCAGTGCATTACTCATTTTCACACCAAGCACAGATGTTTTCAAAATAACAAATGATTTTGCGCGCGTTTCCCGCTAGTAGGAGTGGTGTTCTTCAAACGAGGTGTGGCTGGGCGCATTGTCGGCGCATTGCTATTTTAAGGCAGCGAAATGACATTGTGCTTTTGACCAACAAAAACCAGGTGTAAAGTCAGTGGTGAATTGCTAAATGATATTTAAGGGGTGTGTTTTAGAAACGTGTGGGTATACGATGCTCGTTACGGATACAGGTACGCACTCGAAGTGCACTAATGGTTTTTCATTATTTTATTTCATTCGTATATGTTTTTTTTTTTTTTATAGAGTACAACTTATGGAGAGATATTTGTCTCCACATTCCCATACCTGTTCCACCTTGAAAGGCTTGGGTGGAACAGTGGTGCTCCCGTAAATGATGTACTCCCACCTTTTCAGTTCGTGCACGAGCACGTCCGCTTCCTCGGCCAAAAACTGTTCCAGGCTGCCAGGTAAACACAACTTTATAATTGCAATCTGCCATAGCTCATGTGCTCCTGCCTTTTAAAAGTGAGGTGACATGCCAGTCTGATTAGTTTATTGCACGTTATGCCCAAAACACACCTCTGAATAATTAAGAGAGTTAGGACAACCTTTTTTCACTTTGTGCTGGCACGAAGTCTGTTTTTTCCACCGTCAAAATAGCAAAATGGATTTGGACACGCCCATAAATGTTACTTGCGCCTTGCGCTTTACGCTTTGCATTAGATCGTCAAAATAGAGCCCTTAGAGTCAGAGCTTTGTGTTTGCAGACCCTGGGTTCAGACCAACAGCCCACAAGAACTCACTCACAGTCAGAGCTACGTGTTTGCAGACCAACAGCCCATAAGGACTCACAGTCAGAGCTATGCATTTGCAGCTGAACAGGCAGCAGTAGGCAACTTCCAGTGCTGTCTGGTAGGTAGGTGAGGTCACCGGTAGGGGGTCAGGTGAAAGGTGACAGTGGGACTCTGTGCTGTAGCACAACAAAACATTGTCGCCAAGTCTACAATCTGATGAGGTCATAACATTCTCATTCAGAGTTGTTTTGATGCAGACATGAAATAAAACATCTGAGCATAAAGGTTCAGGAACTTTTTCATGGGTGCTTCATATCCTGCTAACTAAGGCAGCTGCCAGCACCTGAGATGGAGACCAGGCATTGGCAGTTACAGAAGCACAGGATGTTTAACAAAACCACAGATCATCTGTAACGCAGGGCATCCCTTTAAAGCACAGAATTCCGATCACTGTGGAAAACACTGGCCAATGGTCCTGGTGGAAGGGGTTACCAACAGCCCTAGTTTCTACTTTTGGTGTAGTTCTTATTCCATGCCCAAGATTAGCAGCAGTTACCGGTATAATGCTGGGTGGTAGCATTTGGATATCAAATGTCATGACATCTGTGGCTCTTACAATATGCATAATATACTACCGGACCAATGTGACTATGTTAAAATTTTTTCATCCATTTCTCATAAAGGTTTAGCCTAAAAAGCTTATTAAAATCTATACAATTCAGCTAGACAATGCCTGTAATGTCCCGCCATTCTGTCCAGATGGCACCTTGCCTTTATGTCCTGTGTTTCCTGAGATAGACTCTAGGCTCAACGTCACTCTTAAAAAATCATTGCTTTATTCATCCACAGGGGGGAACTCATAGTTTTCATGTTTCCCATCCTGCCCTGTATGTTGGGAGCCAAGAATGGGTGTCAAACCCCCCTGGAGAAACTGGGTTTAAGGGCCTTGCTCAAGTGCCCAATGGTGATATGAACACTGTTACCAGCTGTGGGATTTGAACCTGTGACCTACAGAACCACATCAATGCCCAGTTAAAGAACTACCAGTTGAGGAAGTTGGAGGGATGGATATACCTGCTGTATATAAACACCATGTCAATATGTCTTTTTGCAAGGCTAAACCTCTATGTTGTACAGAAATGTGGTTTAATCAACCACAATCTCAGGAAAAAATGCAAGAAAACAAAAGGAAGCTGGGTTTGCAGTTGGTTAGCTTTAACGCTAACTGGCTGAATACCAGCTTGGTGCCTGCAGCTGGTCTGATTAACTGAGCTCAAGTATATACTTTATAGCATCAGCTGAGAGGACTGAGGAGCAAAGTCGTATACAATATTCTTAGGTTACTCTATATTATTATTACAGAGTCAGCTGAGAGGACTGGGGAGCAGAGAGTCACATACAGTATTCTTAGGTTTTCCATGAGCTGCCTGTTCTGCTTTGAGTTTGCTTCTCTTAAAGGGGCCTTGACCACGTTTTGTGTTGGATTTTTTCCTGGCCATAAAAAAACTTCTTTAGAGAAGAAAAAACCTCTCTATCAAACATCGCTGGAATGTGATGTCACTGCCTTAATTATGCTGTCGATCAGGTCTGCTGTGAAGGCGGCGTTTCGTGTGCCGGAGCACAGTCTATGTTAGAAGAGTCTCCTCGAAAAAACCAAGGCAGAAAACAGTAGGACTGCAACAGTCAGCGCATCAGTATAGAGAGACAGGCTGGTCATCATAACAGAACCTTAGTGATTTAGTTTGCTCAATAATTTCAGATTTGACTGGGCACCCAGCAGGACAACATAAATCATGGTTTCTGAGCAATTAAAATATTGCATACATAAAAGCACATTTTAACAATAAGAAGACACTTCACTTTATGCCAATATTGTAAATGTGGATTTAACAAATTACAAATCCCCATTGGATTCAAAAAAATATTCAGCACAAATGTGTTAGTTCCTTTTTAAATTTGTATGGTTTAAATTGGTTTTATACTGGGGGAGGAAGACACAGTAGCAGCAAGTTTTAAAACATTGAGTTGTTTTTATAGCTTATTCCTAGTTGTTTCTTAATGATGACAAAGGCAGCCATTTTGTGGAATGTTTTTTAATCAGTTCATCTCATATTGTGCTATGTACTATGCAGACAATGTCTTTTGGTATTCTTTGAGCCTAAATTACCTGTAGTCACAGCCTTAAGAAAGAAGACTCTGCTGTGTTCGATAACAGGAACGTTTTGGCTGATTCATTCTTTCAAGCCCCTCTCTTTCAGACAAATCTTAAAGCTGAATGATACTGTAAAGACATCCAGTCATATAACAGCGGATCAGCCATGACTCATGCTTGATAATGGAGTGATAATGGGGGGTGGAGCCGATCGTGTTTAAGAGGCACGCTATCCTCCCGGAGTCCCCTTACGACGCGACACTGACACACAAGCACAGACTGTATCTCCCACACGCATATGCAGACAGACAAACTCATGCCATAGAATTGCCCCGATGTTGCTCTAATGCTAGCAAGTGCTTCTCCACCCTCCATTTTTGTTTGTGCTGGAATCCAGTGACTTCACTCCAGCATGACCCTCTCTGCTCTTGATCATCTGCTGTGGACGCAGTCAGACGTGTCGCCGTGAAGCCCTTGCCCTCGCTGAGCCGCCATAGTCATACAGAGTTACCTTCTTACTCGGTGCACACACTCATGCCAAACACAAACAGCACGGTCGCCGACGCAAACACAGTGATGCTCCCCGTGGCCGCACGTTGGGGATTCCACTTGCAGACGAAATGCACCAATCGAGAGACGCGTGCACCCTGACCGCTGTAAACGTACATCCTAACGCAAGTTCTTAGTACAGAGGCCCTGTTGTGCAGGACATCACAACTACTTGTGAAAGGATTACACAAACCATTACTTCACATGAGCTGTAATCGTCGCTTGAGCGCGACGTCATACCCCAATCATAAGCCCTGCCAAGGGCTGTTCTGTTCCTTTCTCGGCACAGAGCACAAACAGTAAATAAATACAGAGACAAAGAACTGCTCTTATCTACAGGGAAAATCTGCCCTGTTTGATATTCTGCATTCCTCTTACGTCAGCCTCTGGGAACCACTCCTTCCACGAGGGTCTGGTCGTCATCTGTTCTATAGAAATAAGATGAGAAAAGGCCTTGCTTTTGAAACTCTGGCCTAAGGCAGCATGCGCTGCGGGAGCCCTAGATGGTTTTATTCTGACATATTTTCTCACAGGCCAAGAGCCGCCCCATTCAGCTTCTGTCCCGCTCTAGAGAGGGTAATTGCTGGTCTCTGGTTCTTGTTTGACACCTGACATCATCGCTTTAGCTTCTGGACCCAAGGCTGGAATGCATGGGATGCTTTTGTCTAAATTTCAGCTGTGAAATGTTATTACTGCCTTTCCCACTTGTCTTCTAAGCTGCACAGGGCAACATTATTTTTATTTCTTTGTAACAAACAACAAAAGTCATGGACCATTGTTTTCTTATTCAGCCGTTTAATATAATGCTGGAGCTCTACTTTAGAATATCATTAAGAAATATATTAGAGGATTGTTAAGGAAAAATGTTAGCTGGCTCCCTTAGTCTTTTTGCCCTTCAGTACTCTGCTGTCAGCCTGTTTTGATACAATATGTTCTCAGACGAAGCTTGTAAAAGGACATGCGAGACGATGTCTTTAGCGACACCTGCTGGCTGCAAACCCCAAAGACACCCACACCCAGAAGCCATATGATTGCTCACTGCTCTGGTGCAAGCCTGAACTAAAAAAGCACTAAAGTGACAATGGAAAACAGAGCAAGAAAGTGCAGACACCAGAAAGTGCAGCTTGTGGTCGGCGCTTTGTGCAGCACCTACCTGTGAGCAGGGACACCCTTTGAAAGCTGCCCTCCAGCTTGCCCAGGAGAATGTAGACGAAAGAGTCTTTGGAGAGCAGGCTGGTGTCCTGCGTGCTCTGGTCGTAAACCACCACTTCCTGCTTCCTGCCCAGGTCCAACTGTGCAGACACATTGAAGGGCAACAGTGTACACATTAATGCTGTAAGTGAAATAAGAAGGTAAAAAACACTTAAGTTATTATTCATTACCACAGTATGGAAAAAACTGTCTTACATATAATGACTGACTTTCCCGGTGTATGATGACAAAATGCACAAAGAGATATTTGTTCAATTCCCCGGTCTTGGGTGTAATATTAAAGCATGACAAAAGATGTGATGCTTCGATGGTTTCTGGGTGACAGTGAGTCAGTCTTCAGAAAGCCAGCAGCACCGGTACCAGAACTTCTCACGGCGGGGAGCCCAGACGCTCGATTTGGAACTTCATTCAGTGCTTCTTTTTTCTTCGTCTACACCTTCGGCACGCTAACTACTCTTAGGTGCTGAGGTCAAATGCAATCGCGGCCTTCATAGATAACGACCAGGACATTCACACCGCGGGAACATCCAGCAAGTGCATGCATGGAAAGGTTATAGGTAACCTGTGGTAGTAAGTGTTGAAACACATGCCTGTGTGCTGATATACTAATTTATTGATTACTGGTTCTCCCAGCTAGGATAATTAGTGAGGACTGGAGCATAGAAGTTCAAGTTACTCTTCTGTAATTCTATTAAGCCGCTATCCAATCAGGCAGTATGTTTTGCTTGTGCCCAAGTACCGGCTTAACTCAACAGCATGCGTCACCCAAACTTTTATACGATGATGCCATTATCTAGAAGGCGGCCCTTTGTTTATCAGAAGACGAGAAGGCTGAAAATATCTGCATTGAGGAACATCTGAAGCCCCTCCAGCGATACGGAATTCACATCTATGTCATGCAGCAATGGCTTCAGTTGACTCTAGTTTCACGTGTCACACGGCAATGCTGTCACAGAGGTATGAACTAATGGGAGAATCGTGATGGGGGGGGGGGTTTAACCAATATTCATGTGCAGACAGCCACAGACAGGGTCCAGAACCCTCAAAAATGCTTTCGTATGCTGTCCTACCTGAGGCAGAAGTTTGACTGAGCACGGGGTACCATTTGCCAAAAGGACTTGTACCCAGAATACAGTTGTATTGAATGTTATGGAAGGAATTATCTCCTGAAAGGTACCCCACATGCTATGCCCATATTGGCAACCATGTTGGTACTAACAGCTTAGTGCTTAACGGCAGGGCTGGTCAGTGACTCTCTTCACCCATGTAGAAGTTCTCCATTCTGCAATCCCTTTCTGGTCTGGCTGGGGGCCCCAGGGTTGACGTCAAGGCCTTTTTGGGACATCCAAGGTCAGAGGCCTGGTACAGATTAGAGCGTGCCTCTGGCCAGGTAGGCAAAGTGACATAATCGCACCAATGAGCTACGCTCAGGCCTCACACGGCACTGCTGAAGTGGACCAGCCTCAGCTGGAGTTAAAGGGCCGGTAGCGCTCTTGGCAGCACCCTCCTTGCTAACGTTTACCACACCCATAAACAGCCTGCTAATAAACTATTAGCTATGATTCCAACAGTGGGATGGCGAAAGCAGCAGAAGGGAAGTTACTGGCAGAACCGTAAAACACTTTGATGCTTCAGCTTCCCCCATCGTGCCGGTTCTCTCAGATCCCAGATGTCGCCCCCCTCTCCCCTGCAGGGGGTCATTTTTTTCCTCTGTTAACTCCCTTGCGTTCCCAGCTGCCTCGCCTCCCCCAGGCAAGGAGAGCTGCCCTAACTGGTTCACAGTGAATCCTGGTAGGAGGTGCCTGGGACAGGCCTGACGTGGGGGGGGGGGGGGGGGGGGGGGTCTAGGGCCCGAGCCAGAAGAGGGGGGAAAACAGAAAGAAGAAAAAAAACCCACAAAAAAAAAAAAAAAAAAAACACACAAAAACATGGTCGTTTGTGGGGTTGTGCAAG
>JAACJT020000007.1:20512112-20566836 GCA_009936485.2 Gymnarchus niloticus
TAACCTATAGCCATAAAAGGGTAAGAATTAACACTCAGAATTACAACCAACCAATTGCTAACACAGAATAACCTACTATAACCTGGTCTTTGGTCGGTATTTGGATGCACAGTCTTCAATTTAATTTTTGATAAGGCAAAATAATGGAGGTGCCCAAATAGCATGCACTACTTTTTTTATATGTCAGTTTATTTTCTTTCACATGATTCACGTGTATATACCATGTCCTGCTGGGGTGGGCAGCCAATTAACCTTCGAACCCCAGGCTTTTCTTCTCTTACTAGTTCAGCCAGTCTAACGGGATTACCTTCCTTATCCTCCCTGTTTTCTGGCTTTTTCAGTTTGCGCCATGTTCTGTCTATAATTGCATATAAACCTGTGAAGTGCTCTGGGGCAACTGCCTTGGGATGGGTAATCTAGAAATAAACAGAATTGAACTGAATCAATTTGCTTCATTCTTCTGGTTGGAGGAGCATATACAGCTACATTTTCTACTGGGGATGCCAGATCAGTGGTAATACATGGAATAAAATAACACAAAATGCTATATTTAAACAAGAGTGTAACATCTCTCTGTTGTAACCCACATTCAGTGTTTGGGCTGTGTGGCTGAGCAGACAGACGCTACAGAAGTAGCTGGCGGTACGAACCGGGACAGCGAGGCTGCTACGTGTGACGAGCGGAGTAAAAGGAGAAATACGATTTCTGTATTGTGTGAATATTTATCCTGCCCACCCTCCCAAGGACACTAATTGCTGGTTCAGTTTTAATTGCATTTAAGCAGAACCAACAAGAAAAGTGGGGTGTGGTTCTCAGACATCATGCTGCATATATAAAAAGAAAAATAAAATCTGGAACTGAAAACTGTGATGCCCCCACTGTAAGGAAGTTGCCAAATCTGGCAGGACAACCCCCCCCCCCCACCACCACCACCACCTCAGGCTGGCTTATTACCCTGTGGCTATTCAAGGGGATGACATCACTCTCTGTCAGGAATTTTGAGGCAGCCGGTGACACCAGTTGGGCCGGTGTTAGGTTACCGTGGTTTTCTGCTGGGTGGGGCAGCCTGATGAAGAGGGCAGGGGTTAGACCTGCAGCTGTTTAAATGATAGGTAGACGGGAGGACAAAGCGATGGAGTAGACAAACCTGCTCCCGCTACACCCATGACAGGAAAAGGGGAAAGAGGGTGTTGTGAAACTTCAGATTTTAATAATGACAGTTAGTAAGTTTTAGCACTGTTATTTTCTCATTGCCGTCCTTTGCTTTGACAATGAAAATATCACTTCTATCAAAACAGAGAAGCAGTCATATGTCCATTGAAATAAACTAAATGGAACGGACAGAGATGGGGAGATAAGCCAAAATATGGCACCTCCCTCAGATGCACACAGCATATTTCATTTGCATTAGCAGAGGACCTATTGTTGTGCTGTACTGATTTTTGGCAGTTGAACACAGACAGCCCAGCCCACTCAGGTCCCATCAACTGACACGTTAGCCGCAATCCCCAGCCTCACGCTCGCCGGTCTACGAGCTTGAACGCAGCCCTAGAGAAATCTGAGTCGGTCAGGCATGGTAGCCTTAAGTCACGATTAGGAGGAAAAGGGCTCGATGCACAGCAGGAGGTACATAGACCAGTGACTGTCAAAAGCTCAGTCCACTTTAATACATGTACAAAACCCAACAGATAGGCACAATACATAAAAATGTTTGACTCCAATGGAAGAACATCAGACCTACAATCCTCAACATGGCCAAATGAAAAATAAATTAAAGCTCTTCCTAAGTTACTTCCTACTCCAAGATACTCCATACATTCTCATTAGAAACATTCTTTTCATAAAGATCCGGAAGTAAAATGCTAGCTAGCTACTAAAAAGGCATCACCGGGTGCTTTGATTTTGTATGTACATAAAAATTGTACCAGAATCTGGCTCACACACACAAACACGAACAAGACACTTTAGGTGCTGGGCTCCTAATTCTGGTGTGTGATTAGCACAGAACAACACCTCGCCTCCTTGTTCCATCTCATGTCCTCCCACTCCCTCTCAAAATAGAGCATTTCTGCATATTGCATGCAGAGCGAGAACATTCATTAATAATTAATGCAGCCTACTTTCCTGAATGAAGTAAATCATTAATAAAGTGGAAGAGAAAGCAGGTGACTGCCGTGATAAACGGAAATTTGTATCTGGAAACATTTACATGTGCATACTTATCCAGTGGCAGAGTATGGAGTACAGTGCTGGCAACCTTTAGGTGTGTCTGCAGAGGAAGGATGACCAAAGCTGCCTGCACTTCTGGATTGCAGATGGACAGAAGAGGTAGTAAATGGTGAAAACGGCAGAGTACAAAAGGAACCATCACTATAGCCTGAGTCAGGCTCGCTCTGCTTGTCCTGTCACCTACCGAAGGGGCCAACCTCATTTTAGAGGTGATCTGTCATCATCCGGCCAGCCCATTCAATGAGGTGTGTGGGCATTTCACACCAGCACCTATGAGCTAAGGTCTGTTTTTCGGAGCTGTTTGGGAACATGCGGTCCTGTCCTTTCCCGCCAATTAACAATGATCCGCAAAAGTGACGGCCATGCCCTCAGCAATCATCGTTCAATGTCAAGATTAAATGCATCTTTTGCAGAACTGGAATCAGTGAAATGCCATAGTATGTCTATGATTTCATAAACAGAAATGACCAGCATCACGCTGTGAAGACGTTTACAGCTTTTCTTGATTTGTTACAGGGACAACAAGACAACTGGTTCTAAGCACAGCTGGCCATCTGCTGTGTCACGTCATTAAAATGTTTAGCAGCAGACGGTGACTGGATCAGTCATGGAAGAAGAGGTTTGTGTTCCATTCCCTAAACCCAGGTCTTGTTCATATTAATAATAAACTATAATAAGAACACTCATGTGAGATGGACCAAAAGTAGTGCCATGGGGGACTATAATTCACTTCTGTTCCATAACTGGTTATCCGGTTCAAGACTGCAGCAAACCTGACTACCTGAGACTATCCGAGGAAACACAGAGGAGGAGGAGGCAGGGGATTCAGAGCTAATTCTCTTCCTTTTCTACCTCCATCGAGGTCAAACTGAACTATAAGATTATGCCCTTTAGTACAGGGCAGTTACGAGGCCCCTGCCAGTGTCCTGCAGCCAGGGCACGTGTGGCTTGAGCATACTCTGCCGGTGGCTACACCAAAGAGGGGTGATGTAATGCTTTCCCAATTTCAAAGAACTCTCCTCTACCCCCAACCAAGTCTGAATACCCCCAAGCTCATTTAGCCTTTTGCTAACAGCAGACATTATGTTCTTCGGCAGAGAGATAATGAGAGGGAGGCAGCTGTAGAGTTGGACCCGAGGAGTGGAGGAGGAGAGGGAACAACAAGAGCGATTTGGGGAGAGCACTGCGGGGCCCACAGAGGGTCACCTTTGCCAACCGTGACTCAAGAAGGCTTCCGGAAACATCTCCCAGCTGCGATACAGCGGAACAGAGCGTAAAAGCGGAGCAGGCCCTTCTGCCAACTTCCTTTGTTAGAACAAAACGTAATCAGCCTGAGCCACGCACGAAAATTCAACATGATTTATCGGTGAGCAAATTTAAATGTTTAAATCACTGAAATCTGATTTTCTTCTGTTGTCTCCTCAATCAGCTCATCATTAGCTACCTCTGTTCTGCGTTTGTCCTGCAATGATTATGCAAAGACGAGAATTAAACGTTATGTTTGCTCAGGGACTCTTACCCTTAAAAGGCCAGGTATTCATGACATTCCTAATATCAAGTATTATGAACTTATATTAGCACATGAAAATAAGATGCTGTAAAGCCATGTGTAAGCCCAGCAACAGATTACTATTCAGTGCTTGCAGCAGAGCTTCAAGATAGCATCTTTTCAATGTTGATGGAACATTTATCTTCTTCTGCTGGAGAAACATCCTTAGCACCAGCCGTGTGCAGCTGGAAACGGCAAGCAGAACATGGATTCTCCGGGGATTCCTCTGCTGGGTGCACTGTTTGGTCAAGAATGCAGCTTGTGAACACGGAGCCGGTGTATTCAGTTTTACAAGTTCCCTTCACATACCAGCTGACAATAAAAAAAAGAACACATTCGTCAATGTTACAAGAGAAAGACGATAATGATCATTTTACAGGTGTCAACAAGTAATGAACTTAGACCTTCGTAACACCACCCTGTGTAAACAGACACATTCTACACTCAGCTGCTTTTACTGTACGCAGATGAAGGCTAAGAACTGTTCACTACCAAACAGGGAAAACTTCAGTGGAAAAAAAAAGAAAACAACGTCACACAATCTCTTAAAGACACATTCTACTTTTATGATTTCAGTCACCCAACAATAGAGACATCATAAAAAAAATACTAGTTAACAAGTGTTTCTATTGCAAATCTAACTGTTGTTACTTAGCTTCACAGCAGTGACAAGATCAGCTATTAAAACATTTACAACATAAATACAGTGGAATTCATTTCAGCCATTACATTTTGTTTCAATTAAGTAAATTATGGCCATGTCTCGCTTACCCTGCTTACTGTCATACTTGTCAGTTTTAACCCCCCATACCGCTGCTGCCAAAACTGCCTTCTTCACTACACCAGGATTTTCTTACTCAGCCATAATTAGAAACGCTTACAGTTTTGGTGAAATACAAGGATGACGATTTAGACACCCGCGGTGTCAGTTGTTTGGCTGGAGTGTTTTAAACAACATGTTTTCAGATTACAAAAGTTCACAGTTTCACTTCCCAGCAATGCTATTTTATATGAGGCTAAATAAATGTGTTGGGTTTATGTGCGGCCTTGGCGATAGGTTTTAAAAAAAAAAAAAAACAAAGAAGGCCCCTCCTTTGACTAAATGCACCTTGGCAGGCCTGAACGGTCACGGACAGATCAAAGCAGGGACCAAGGGTCGACCCATGCCGCGACACATTACCACTCCACATCTTGAGACCCGAAGAAGGCAAAAAGGTCACTAGGGGGCTTGGAAGGCTCATTTCCTCTGCGACAGCCACTGCTGGCCAGGGTGCCTACAGGACGGTGGGCAGGATCGAAGGAAGAACAAACACCAAGGGCATTATGCCGCTCATCGCAGAGGCAAGTCGATGATGGCAAGGAAAGGGTGACATAGAGGGAACCATCATCCCTCTATGTCAGGGGTGGCCAACAAGAGGCTCACGTGTACTCTTCTATACTATCGTGAAATAACTATACTATTCTATACCATTATGAAAAAAGAATTTCAGTGGTGAAAAAAAAAAGTACAAAACTGATATTCATGCCCACTCCCCTCCTGGTTACATGCTATTTTTCACCTGCACCCCCACCATTTGCAACCCTTTATTGCCCCCAACCCCCAACTATTCGTGCACTTATTTCATAATGCTGCCCACTGCCGCCACCCCCACTGTCTAGGCTCGCGTCTTCTGGGGCCTCACATTTGTGGCCCTTCATGTCCCACCCCTGCTATATGTGTAGAGAGAAACCTAAGGTGGGAGCAAGGGAACTTTCAAAACATAGAAAAACCAGTTTTATGGGGGAAAGGTGGAACCAAATCTGCACTGTGACTGTAGACCACACTCTTTCCCATTGTTTTATACTAAAATAACGCTTGACACAAAGTTTCATTTTAACATCAAAGACCTAAACAAATAGGTGGTACACGATACATTAAGAGCTGTTCTGCTGTAAACCTTGATGGCAAACATACCGGACAGGAACTGATGGATATGATAGGTGTGGTGAGAGGTTAGCTCGCAGTGCGTCTTTACCTTAAGCTTGCCACTGGGTTGCAGGAGCTCCCCAACGGAGACCTTGTCCTGCTGGAGCCTCCGCTTCACCAGCTTGGAGCAGCAGACATTGACGGAGCTGAGCACATGTGAGGCATTGTACTCGGAGAAGGTGCGACTGTCAATGATGAGTGTGCGGCCCAGGCCTCGCTGCAGGAGTCCCGCCAGGCGCTGGGCATCCATCAACCTGCGCCGGCCCCTCTCTGCTGCTGTGCCCGTGATCTCCGTGGATTCTGGAGCTGCTGAGGGGTGTGACATGGAAGATTTCTGCAAATACAGACCTGGGCTGTCCATGGTTTCTCTGGGGAAGACAATGCAAGGAAAGAGGAGTTTTTCATACCTCTGCAGGTGAACTACATTCATACTACTGAGAGAAGCACACAGCACATGCCTCAGTTTTACAAGGATCATTGCAAGTTAATTAATTTATTTTAACCTTAAGATGTATATGGTTTTTGAGGGCCCCAACCCTGTTCATGATAAGCTAAGGGGATACATGGATGGATGGATGGATGGATAGATAGATGGATGGAAATGTGAAAATCAAGTGGGGAAAAAATAATGAGAGTAATCCATAAGCCTGAAAATCACACAACTGTAAACTTAAATATCCCTTTTGTAGACACAGAAAAACAGGAGGTTGCATGAGATTACAGCAACTATGCTGCATTTTTTCTAATTAAGCTGAGGTTTAATAAACAAAAAACCTTGTACAGTCTAATAGATGCTAATCCCCTATTACACAGAGTATTCAATAACAGAATTCAATAACACCAAAACAGTTCACCACTTCATTCATAATTCTTTTGTCCCTATCTTTAAAATGAAATAACTTCATTCTTATAGTTGTTTAAAACACTCCAGCCAGCTGGGTACTGCCTAAGCCAGCACTACTTGCTTCAACCCAAAATTTCAAAACAAAGCTCTTTGCATTATTTGATGGTCAAAACTGCTTTTGCTTTCTGCTTTAGTCAAGGGTGCATGTTGTCCTTGTTGGTACTGTGTGCTTGAACCCACCCATAACCACTTGCAGTTATATTTTACTGTGGTTTCGCTCATCAGTATCAACCATATTGGCTGCAAACTGGAAGACGGTATAGCTAACCTAAGAAAAATTTCAGAATTGGACTTTCAGTCAAAACAGGGAGTGATAAACAATGAAAGACCAATGCCTGAACTTAAAGATCTACTTCAAACTAACGGATGGAAAATAACATGGTCGTTTCAAACGGAGTGGTACCAATGATAAGACTGACTGTGCTAAGAAGAATCACCTTTACTGCTTTACCTGCCTTTTATTCTCCAACACCAACAATGTTTGGACTAATGCAGGATTTTGTGACTTGAAAAATCTACCCCGGAGCCTCAACAAACATGAAAAATTGACAACTCACATTCAAAGCCAAATTGCCTTAAAAACTTTTGGAACTTCAAGGATAGATCTGCCTTTAAATGAACAGCAGAGATTAAATATCAGCATCCACAATGCTAAGGTAAAGGAAAACTGTGAGATTTTAAAAGACCTTATTGATGGACTTAGCATTTCGTGGTAATGACGAGGGTGCTAGCACTTCTATTTGTGGCAACTATGTGGCACTAGTACATGCTTTTGCGGACAAAGATGAAAAGTTAGCTAGACATCCACTGTGTTTTCTGGTGTATCAAACAGCATACAGAACAATTTAATTGAAGCATTCAGTGATGTAATTAGAAATAATATCAAAGATGAGACTGATGCAGCCTCATTTGTTGCAGTGGAAGTAGACGAGACAACGGGTGTCACAAAAAAAGCCCAGGTCTCTGTAATTTTGCGTTATGTGGCTTGTGAGGTGAGGGAGGCGTTCTTGAGATTTGATGAGAAGTGATGACAGATGAGCACTGGCTGTTGGGAGTGTTGGGCAAATATAGATGCCTTGAAAAGCTGGTATCTCAGACTTACGACGGAGCCTCTGTGATGGCATCAGATCTTAACGGGGTACCGGCCAAAATTAAAGAAAAGGTGCCTGGGGCCATGTTTACCCATTGCTATGCACACAAATTTAACCTGGTGCTCTCGAATTGAGCAAAGTGTATGCCTGAGTGCAAAACGTTTTTTAAAACGATCGAGGGACTTGCAACATTTTTCCAATAAGTCGACCAAACATTTCCACCTACTGGACTAGGTTGTGAAGCGACGTTTACCAAGAGCAGCGCCCATGAGACGGAGCTCAAATTCTAGACTAGTGCAGACAATCAGCATGTATCAGTCTGATTTGCGTGCTGTGTTTCGGATTATGAGCAAAAATACTGCTGGTTGGGACAATGACACCCTGATGATGGTCAAAAGCGTCAACTTGCTTCTTCACAATGGCATATGAGGGCATTTTCAATGAAACCGATGCACTCTGTCATGTGCCGCAGAATAACGTAACGGACACTGGATTCTGCTGTGCGCAAATCCACGACATGACTGGAGGTGTGGAAACATGAGTTTGACAGTTTCTATGATCGATTCGAGCAGAAGTGTGTCACGCTTGGCCTGACAATGTCCACAGTAAACAGTCGATCAGATGAGAGGAAATGAGTGTTTCATAACATTCTGGACAATATTTGTGTTCAACTGAAAGCTAGGTTTGATCATTTCGGTAACCTAGCTTTCCTTGGTTTGGTCAACTGCACAAAATTCTATGAAATGTCACAACAACATTTCGATGACGCCAAACTGCAGACCCCATCAAAATATGCAAGGCACTTTGATTTTGTTAGACTAAACGCTGATCTTATGAGATCATATAGTTCACAGATGGTAAGGAATGAATGCAAATCACTCGGACAGCTCCTCAGCTTTTCGACCTAAAATGATCTGATGCAGACAGTTCCTGAGGCAGCAAAGTTACTCCAACCAGTGCTAACTATACCAGCTACAACAGCGGGCACTGAAAGGTCATTCTCTGCTTTGAAATGACTCAAAACATACAGTCGGAATCGAACTGACCAAGAATGACTTTCATCCCTGGCAATCATCTCTACTGAGAAGGAGAGACTTTTAAAGCTAAAAGAAAATAGAAGACTTTCAACAACAAAGTCACTGACATCTTTGTTCAGAAAGATAGGCAAATAGACTTAATTTACAAGTAAAGGTAAGACCATGCAATATATATTTTCATTTTTATTGAATGAGTAGGCCCTATGAATACTGCAGTGATTCTCAAAGTGTGTGGCACACACCCCCCCCCCCCCCCTTGGGGGGGCACCGTGGCACTGCAGGGGGGGCGCGAAGCACAACAAATCCCAGGCTGGGAGTGTGTTAAAATCTTTAGCGGAACCAAAGTTAAATTTGTGTTTCAAGTGGGAACAATAACAAACACCGCGTTAGGGTTTTTTTTTTTCTTTCAAACAGCGAAACTAACGTGAAGTAAAACACAGAAAGATTTTTGGTAGGGACGAAAAGATAAACCAGAGATGCTTCTGAGACAAATAAATCAGACGAAGGTGGTCACTCAAAGCCAAAGTCAAGAAAATATGACAAAGGCTGTCTCGCTCTTGGGTTCACGGTCAATGTGGTCCAAGATGAGGAGAGACCATTGGGTCTTTTATGTCTGAAAACTCTGGCAGCTGACAGTATGAGGCCAAACAAATTAAGAAGGCACACAGAAACATTACACCCCAGTTACGTCAATAAAACACTCGAGTTTTTTCAGAGATTTGCCTTTGTTTCTAATGTGTGTTTATACTGTGCATGTGTATATTATATATATATATATATATCAAAAAATTGTATGGGTAGGGGGGGTACATGGGGGGCCAATGAAAGGTCAACTGCTTCCGAAGGGGGGCATAACAGAAAAAGCCTGAGAACCGCTGCAATAGTGGAACTTCATTAGCAAACTAGAAGAGCACTCGGAGAGCACAGACCTCCACCAAGGCCAAAAGCCATGCACTAAATTCACTGAGCCACCCGCTGAGTCGGATCCGCTTCAAAATTGAACGGATTCGCCCATGGGACACCTTTCTATCAAGTTTCACGAAAATCAGGCCAGTAATTTTTGCACAGTCCTGCACACAGACAGTCAAACAAACCACATCAAAAACACATCCTTGGCAGAGGTAATAAAATGCAAGTTGAATGCGTAACCTATATGTGTGTTTTGTAAAGAATGCTGATTTGAAATATGAAATATACGGTCCCCTAACCAACAGTCATTGTGCAACCTGATAACTGAACGACGAATTTAAGTGACTTCTATTGAGCTTGTATGTGTGTAAGTCTGGCTTTGATACTATCCAGTGCCTCCCCAGCCACTGAACTCACCACATGGAACGTCACTGCATTTGCCCCATCACTAATCTTAACATAGGAATCCCCTGTTGTTTTTGTTTGTCTTAATATTACTATGTCTATTTCCTTTAAGCATAATGGGGCAAGCAGAAATAATAGATGCTTTCATGACCAGTTAATATGCAAGTTTTCTTACCTGGGAATGAAAACATGATGAAGTTAGATGTCACATGTGATAAGCGTTAAAGCAGTCAGCTGGGACAGCTGCGGTCATTCAACGGGAACTTTCACCTTTCACCCCTGCAGGGTGGATGATGTAATGCCAAAGGGAGCTCAGCTTTGGATCTCCCAGTATGCTTTGAGCGAGAGGCTGTACTAGCCTGAGTGTGCAAATGTTGCAGTGGACTGGGGCAATAAAATTAAGATTATAATTCAGTTGAATTTCCCCTTATAAGTGATCACAGGCCTACCCTATTTTGACCCAAAGTAGGCTAAATATTTCATAAATCTTCAGTGGAATAGGCAGAGACTACCTCCACATTGTCAGTAAAAAGTATCGACTTATTTACAGTGAATTAGTGAATGAAATAAACATTAAGTCAATAACCCCTTTTTATAGCTACAACCAGTCAGTGACTGATAGAGCACAACAATCCCACCAACTCTCAGTTAATCTGTTCGCTCATTCAGTGTCCACCGGTTAACTTATTTGTCAACATATGTGTAATTTACATGTGCCTGTGTTTACAGGCATGTGACAGACATATCACTGGGCTACAAAAATCAGAATTCCTAAGGGCACATGAACCCCGTCCTGTTTAGCACGCATACGCAGTAGACATTCTGCAAGTGTTCCGTCAGCTTCTGAAATTCCGGACTGTACAAAACCAGCTCATCGTGAGGGAAATGGCCACAAATGCAAGCTGTTAATATTAGTGATGGATACCCATAACTCTCAATGATATAACGATCATCTGCACCTCACAACCACCCCCAAACACTACTGCCAGCACATATCTAGGGCATAGAAAAAAAAAATCATTATTTTTAAGAACCACCCTTATTACCACCTTCCTTCAACCAACAAATAAAGTAACAGTTTCAAAACTAGAAATCCTGAGACCTTGGCAATTAGATCAACATGCACTCTTGTGAATGAAGCATTGCAAGGATTTGTTTTACTGTCAGAATGCGGTGAGGCTGACCCTGCATGCTCTTAAAACGCTTTACTCCTAATGAACACTGGGAAGAGAGAGGAGGTAGGCTAGCTGCATGCAAAAAACTTAGCCCATTTAACCATTGCCATCCATTAGGATGCTGACACTACAGAGTACAGTATTCCATTGAGAAGTCTACAATTCACTTCTGTTGGGGCGTGTGGAAGAGAATGATTTTCACCCATTTTTCACAAACTGAAACTTTACTGACTGAATTCATCCTTCCTTTAAGTATTTGGCAGTTTCTGCACCGGTATGTATAGACTAAACGTTGGTATATTTTTATTTTGAGGAAAACTCTAAACATATAGCCTTTTTCCACAGCAATTTTCTTGTAGTCCTTTCTCTTGTAATTTGTGGGCGTACAGTCAATGGCATTAAAAAACGTTAGAGCCCAATGGAGAAACAGCTTCTTTGTCTGCTGCGACTTTGCAAAAAAGAACTCAGAAAAATTCTAAAAACTCACCCCTACGCTAAATTCTTCTAGCGTGCTCTCAAGAACCAAAAGATAACCTCCCTTTTTAGAGGACAAATAATGACTTTACTATAACAGAAAGAAGGGGAGCGCAAACGAAACAAACACAATGGGTGGAAACGGAGCTGAGGAGTTAGCGTCACCAGGCTACCCAGCCGCCACTTTCACAATCTTGAATTTACCTCACTTACCATCTTTATACTGTCATACCGTGGCATTGTGGCACAGATGAACAGTATTTCTATAATGCACATGCGGCATCCAGAGCAATAAACTTAATTAAGACGGATAACACAAAGAAAACTTCAAGCTCTGAGCAGCTTTAATTTAAACACTGCAGTACTTCGGTCTTTGAACTGCATTCTCGGGGCCACTATAAGGCTCTGTTTAAGTGCCTGTTTCCTAATTTTAAAAATTATAATAAAAAAAAGAAATACCCAGGGATAACGAACAAGGTAAGCCATGGCAGTTAATATGACTAATTAAATACTACCATATGATTAAATCCCCATTTTTGTAGCGAAGTCCCGTCCTGCCAGCACCACATATACACGTGAATTCGCATGAAGTCCAGGGGAACAGCAACTTATTAACTCCAAATGTAAAAAAAAAAAAACAGCTATTTAAATGAATAACAGCCCGCCAGCTGTTTCAAAGTCTACGCTATTACATTTTTATTTGGAAAGAAGTGGAAGAGAGGTAATTATTCACACACTCTTTGAAGTTACAAATAAAAGTAAATGGTAGAAATACTGAAATCCCACATTACATAAGCAAGAAGTTATCAGGTATTACCAACGTGTGTTCCAAAGAGAACGCAGACATACACGGTCTTTATCTAAGTACGCAAAAAAATTACGAGCTTTTTAAATACTTCTCACATGGAAAACATTCAGCAGTTGGCTGTGAGTCTGCTTATCGTGTTTCTCTACCGTCCAAAAATTCATTTTCGAATAGATAACTGCGTGAAAAAACCGACGCAGACTCTACGGTAATTTGCTCCAATGATGGGTATCAAGTGCTGCATTATGACAGCCTTGGATAACTGATGACCGTCCAGCTGGGTGTGTTCACCTGCAGAGGTATTAATCCACACATAACAAGCATAAAAATGGTATAATTCTCCTGCTGGTGAGCTGTTTCTGAGCCAAACCCCCCCCCCCCCCAAAAAAAAACTTTAAGCTACCGAATGCTACATCAAATTAATTAGAATACTGTGAAATGAAACATTTTGAAAATGTAAAACTTCTGCAGTCGCTTAGCTGCAACACAATGACGTTTTCCTTGCTATATTTTCTAAATTACGTTTTAAATTGCCCTATCCCAAAACCTTAACCATTAAATGAATGTTAAAACTCTCAGAAAAATAAATGGCTGCTTCCTTCCTCTGAGGACCGAAGTGTATAACGGAACGAGCAATAACTGGCATAGGCTTATAATAACCATAAAACGTCCTAAAGAGCGAAATAATGAATGGTACTGGTAGGTAATTCTCCATAAGGGAAGGCAACTGACCACGCTCATTTCTCACCTGTCATTCTAAATCTGAACAGGACGATTCATCGGAC
This sequence comes from Gymnarchus niloticus, assembly GCA_009936485.2. Classification (NCBI taxonomy): domain Eukaryota; kingdom Metazoa; phylum Chordata; class Actinopteri; order Osteoglossiformes; family Gymnarchidae; genus Gymnarchus; species Gymnarchus niloticus. The sequence continues at coordinate 20,525,442 of JAACJT020000007.1, forward strand.
TTTACAAGCTTAACGTGTCACCTGATTATTTTAATCACACGGTAAATGACATATATTATATATTATATATACACATATACACATACACACACACACACACACACACATAATTCTCACTGCCCCATCCCTTAAATCGCATGTCCGTTGACGAACGCACATGCAAAGCGGGGAAATGTTATGAAATGAAGCGGCGTCGGGGAAATCATCGTCCAGAAATAAGGCAGCGGCGGAAAGACTAATTGTTACATACCTTTAATTAAAAATGGAGGATAAATGAAGCAGAGCCGGAGGACAGGGCACACCGGCATCAATACGCATCGCGGCTTTTAAACGCTGCGTTGAGAATATCGCTCGGTGTCCACATATGACTGCAGCATCGCTGTCGAGGTTTTTCCAGCACACATGCGGCTGGACGAGTGTTCATAACGTGGCACACGACGGGAAGGTACGGAGCCTGTAAAATGGCAGATGTACAAATATATAAACTCACCTCCTTCTTCACACTTTCTGCTTGTGCGTCCCGCTGTTTGCCATGGACACAGCGCACCTCACTGCTCTGGATATTACTGTTTACAAAACGTGCACATTGAAGAGCAGGGAATTAACGGGCAGCACCGCGCTTATTATAGAATTAATGTAGATGTCATTCTGAGCAGAAGTAAACACACACATGATTGGCAATTCGTCTCGCTCATGTATGGGACACTGATTATTACGGAGATGTGAAAGATAAAACTATCCGTATTAACCGGGAGTTGGTAATTAAGGAAAACAGAAGGTGCACTTTGGCACTAAAAATGAACTTAGGATGAAGTCATGATTTAGAAAAGAAAAAAAGAAAAAAGAACCGCTGACGTCACTTTTGACCAATTGGAGCCCGCGATTCGGGGCTAAGGTAACGTCACCCTTCTGATCCAGAAGATTAAAGGCCGCTGCTGCTTTTAAAGGGGACCTGCAAAAGGCACAGGATATTTGAGTAGACTGATATAACAGGACTGTGTTTCAGATAACCAACATTTCTGCCTCGAGCACTCCTTTAAATTATATTCCCTAGACAATTCAGTTTCCAGACGTATACTTAAATGCATACTAGACATAACCCCAATTTGAGTTCCATAGCTTTTATCCAATATAGTAATGCTGGTAAAAAGACACAATTACGTTGTTTTACGAAAACGACTAAACTTTCGCCTACTAGTAGGTTACACATTACCAGTGTCCAATAACCAAGATAGCCCGGAAATTCATTTTACTATGGATTTAATTCACATTTTCTGCACATGTTGTGGATTAAACAAAGCCAAGAATGTATAATGTAAAATAAATCAATATTTTACGCTTACTTACAATTTAACTTAAAGGTTTGAAAATGAGTTTGACATGTCAAAATGCTTATGTCGCCACCTTTAGGTGAAAAATAAAATGACATCAATACTAGATTATTATCATCACACTAATTAATATTGTGTATATTAATGAATCTTTGACTCAGGACCATGCAGTGAAATGCTTTACTAGTGTAATGAACCTTTTGGTTCTAAAGCAAGTATTTGTCATTTCAAAATATACCGTAATCGGAGACGACTCTTGAAATATAATTTTAAAACAATTTATTATATATCAGTCGGACGTTAACTGAATGTTTATTCACAATGAAAGTGGTTTTACTTTATCATAGCTTTTAAAATATAAACAGTATTCTTTAAGTAATACAGTAATCTTTCACTTTCAAATTGAACACTAGATGGCGACCTAGCATGGCAAGTAGATTAGTATTCAAACGTAGGCCTGGAGGTGGCGCTACTTGTTTAAATACGCATCTTGTTTTTCGATAATAACAATGACGAAGTACCGACCCAATACGAGGAGTATTATAGGTACAGTTGTGTGAATAAGAAGTGAAATAGATTCCCTTCACCTGATTCATGTGGGAATCCTAAACAATAGTCAATTGTCTACTTAATCCAATGACGATTAATAAATTGGTTATTGCCATGTCTAAGAAAAAAACTACGTATTATTTTGCATTGTTTTTTTAATCATTAAAGTATTTAAAAAAAAAAAAAAACCCTTATCTATCAATTTAGAGATTATAAATTATTTTGCATATTCAAAGATATACTTGCAAAAATATCGAAATCTTTGTTATTCTTTTCATGTTATCCGGAAATCACCGAGCAGGCACGCCCTGGAAGGCCCCCCAGCCGCCGCCGCCGACCCAAGGCTGCTTCTTTGCTTTTCAGCACCTGCCCTCAAACAGCCTATGTACGGCTCAGCCCCCAGAAATGGCCGTGTTCAAGGAAAATAAACAAAATGAGTCGTTTTATACAATATATCGGCAAATCTGATATCTGCTCTACTGTTTACATATATTGAAGGACTACTAAATTTTATGTACCTCAGAAGCAACTGAGGTTGTCAGTTGACATGAGGGCTACAGTACGAAAAGAATGTACATTTACTTGGATTTTGGGGTCAGTTTTTGGTTAAACACTTAAGCTAAAATGCTTTAAACTATAAGCCATTTCTTCATATTAAGGGTTATGCTTAAGAAACAAACCAAAACTCAAAAACAGTAATACGTTTAGCAATTTAACAAAAAATTTAGTTGACAATGAATACTCCTCTGATTGTAGTCATAGTAACATGTCACTAGGTAAGAGAAGCTTCTAGAATTGCATAGCCCTAAATGGAAAAAAATACTAACTGAAATTTTAATTATGAAAGTATTCTTAAATACAGTGGTTAAAAAGATACAACCTCCTCCAAAGACATTGCATTTTCCTGTGTTTACAGTCTGTAATTTTCATGGCCTGGTTTTCCTTTCATCCAAAGCACACAAACCATGAGTGCATTGAAACCATTTTTTAATTTGAAAAAGAAAAAAAGAAAACAAGTGTGTAAAATGGCAGAATCAAATTGCAGAATCAAAGTTTATTGCATTGGGTTGGGATAGAAATCACAGTCGGAAAACAAGGGAAGGGTCCAAAGCATGGAGAAATCCACAGGAGCATCCAAATCACAAACACAAAGTATAGTCCAAAAACAGTCCAAAATCAAAAAAGGGAAGAAGAACCAACAAAACAGCCAAAATCCAGGAAATGCAGAGACTAGAATCAAAAATCCAGAGGCAAAAACAGGGGTCATACCCAAGTATCAGAATACAAGAAACAACAAACACTCTGCACATTGAAAACATTAAATATCTCACGGTGAGGCAGAGGAACCTGAGGCAATTTACAGAGAGCTTATCGAACAACTGAGATGAATATTCAGGAGATGAGGCATGCTGGAATGTTGGGCGTGACTGGCTTGGCGTGGGCGTGGCTGAATTCCCCTCCCCATGGCGGGCTCCTGAAGCACAGTGTCGGCATTAAGGCCAACTACTTGGACGGAGGGCCGGGTGATCCGGGTGTGAATGGTGGAACTCCTCGATCAGTGACGAGTCCAGAATGTCCTGGGCTGGGACTCAGGACTGCTCTTCTGGGCCATAGGCCTCCCAACTAGCCAGGTATTGGACTCGTCCCCCCCAGTGCCAGGAGTCCAGTAAGGCATGGACAGCAAAAGCTGGCTCACCCCCAATGTGAAATGGAGGAAGGGGTTCAGCTGGAGCTGAGAGAGGATTCATGGGGCTGTAAAACACAACGTTCAACATGGACATCCAGAATCGGGGTGGCAGCTGCAAACAATACGTAACAGGGTTTATATGACAAATAAGATGATTATAAAGTTATACAAAACCTAACAAAAATATATTAATTAATGTGCCGACTGGGTCTGCATTTTGCCAACTAGTTTCTTTATAGTATCTCAGGTTGGTAACCAGTTGTTGCAGCCTGCAGACATATGGTGAGATGTTTGTCAGTGATGAAAATATGCTGCTTCAACTTGATGATGTGCCTTGCTATAATTCACTTTCATATGCTTAATAAGACCCAAAACTGGACTAAATCTTTTTTGCACACGTTAGGATCTTTCAGTTTAAGACCTGTGATTCTTTATGTTTCACACTAATCATTTATATGATGCTCCTGTGATAGAATCACTTTTATTTTGCATCCTAGTAAATTTTGCTGGCCAGAAATGTTGTCATGAACACAGCGGATTTCATTTTTTATTAAATTGCTCTGAAGAGACCATGTTTTTTCCAAAATCAACATTACAGGTTTCATGGTAACGTTGGAAATTATCACATTTTGGCATTGCTGTACTTCTCCAAAAAGGAAGACAGACTCATTTCAAGGAATGCAAATTCATGTTTTTTTGGTTGAATGACTTTTTATTCTGAAATTTTGCATTTTACCATCTTACCATCTTCACCCATAGCTATTAAAAATGTCTAATCTGCACCCACTGAAATGAACAAAGGCTGAGGTTTCACATACATAAACTACACCTCCTCACTAAGAATACATTGAAACTTTCACGTATTGAATGAAAGACAGAAAAGCAGCAGGTATGAATCAGGACATTTTATTTGTTTAACATTTCTTAATGTAGAAGTTAGGTAGAAGTTTGTTTAATGATAATTTAATAAGAATTATAATAAAGCATACATTTTTATACGTTTTGTTATTGCTTAACGTAATGTGATCAGCTTAGGAAGCTGAGAGATAGCTATTTCTGTAGTTGATTTAGATGGTGTGACACCACACAGAGAAGGTGGAGCGACATGGATTCCCCATTTCGTACAGGGTGGTCATTTGATGCTGCATTAACACTTGGAAATGCCACCAGCAGGCCTCCCTGTCACATCAGGCTGTCCTCTGCTTGCAGGGTGGTGTCCCCACCTGAATAAGATCTGTGACATGTCTGAGGTTCTCCAACCAGTGTAAGAAACTTGATAACACAGTTTAACCCTTACCCATGTAGTACAGTCCACAGACTACATTTCACAACATGCCCTTACCCAGGTGGTTGATTCCCAACCCTGGAGGCAGCCAACCGGTGTGGGTGTCCTTCAGCTCCTGCTCTGACAACTCCATGACAGTCTGGACGATGGAGGTCAGGTCTCCATCCCAAGACCCATGGGAATCATGCCACACACAAGCGCCGTCAACCCCATCACCTGCAGCCATGTCATCAAACAGAGCAACAAATCCACTTTAAGGTAGTCTAAAGAACCCTCCCTACTGAGCGCAGCCCCACACACCAATGCTCTTTGGCACCCAGCGTCATACTGGACTTCGCATCAGCCATGACAGGCAAGAATTGACGGGACGTCTTTGTGGTTGGAGTCAGCACAGGCAAGGTGAAGCCTCCAAGTGAAGCGAACATCTCAGATGGAGGTCAGACTCAGACACCCTTCAGCCAGTCACCAAGCCTCATCACCTGATGGTACCAATCTGCATGACTTAGCTACTGCGCACGATGTAGTCGGACAGAAGGGCCAGTACAGGGTTGCACTTGTTCCTGTTGCCTGAGTTCACAATGCTGCAGGCCAGCAGGATGCCCCCAACTGCAGGGAGGGGACAGACATAGTGGATATGGACTGGAGGATCTTCATGCCAGTAGCTAAGGCTGCAAGCCTGACACAGAAGACTGGGTCATACCTTGGGATGTACAGGTTCCTTGGTAAATGTAGGAGCAACGTGGAAACAGAGACATGGCCAAGTGTGGCATCCTGACCCCACCCCCACGGCAAAGGCCAAATGTCTAACCCCCAGTCAACCACACCCATGCCACTACAACCAACAGCAAACAAAGACACCTCCTTTCTAAAACATCTAAAACACTGGCATGTTCACTTTGAAAATCCTTACATTTTTTGTTTCAAAAAAACAAAATCCGACAGCTCAAAATGAAAGATGGTACGCCATACACAGGGAAACAAATACGTTCTATGAAAGAGCAGCCTTAGTCAGTGTGGACTTTAACGTCCTGAATGGTGTACAGTGATGCTATGAAATAAGGTAAAACGTCAAATGCTGAAAAAACTGCATGTACACAGTTTATGCTTCTTTTTTTAAAAATTTTATTTAATTAGAAAAATACGGAGGGGGGATAAAAGATGAATCTCCTCTGTCTGCTCCATCTTTGCATTTCTTTGATCGAAATGCTGGCCTATAGCCATGGAGGGACAGACCGTCTCCTGGCTACCGTCTCTACACATAACTACTGCATCTACGCATGCCTCTCGTATGATGGGGCTGCTGCACTATTTCCTGCTCCATCTGCTCCTTGAATGCCTCTTTGTGGACCTCATCAATCAGCTTGGGAGCCTGTTGTTGCCTCCTAGGGACCCAGTTGTTCTGAAAGAGGTATATACTCATTAAAGGGTGTAAAGTACAAGGAAAGACTACATTCTCCAGGACATGCAAACACTGTAGTCTAACTGTTGTTCCTCTCAGAAGACAGACTGCAAAGTTCTACTGGATTTTAGTTATACAAGTGATCAGATCATTTTGGGGAGTCAAGAGAGGCTTGGGTGTGAACCAAGGTGGCATGAATGGGGTGGAGACAAAGGGGAACAGAGGTTACGGCGTCCTAGTCTCAGTTTGTGGCACGGAGATTCAACATACAGAACCCCCCAGCATTAAAGCTGCTAAAGTGGTCTTTCTTAAGCCACTCCAAACCCACACAAGCCAGGGCTAGAGGCAAGGGTGAGCATGTTTGTGTGTGGAGCTGTGACAGTTAACACACAGGGTCATGAATCAGGAAACAAAGCCTGCATAGACTGCCAAGTACTGTGTAGAGCAAGTGTTAAATCTTACTTCTATGAAAGGTCAGTATATTTTCAAACAAGCGCTATGGCACTGTAACAGGCAGATTTTAACGTATCTGTTTCATTGCATGGCACTAAAATACAGCACTGGGCAACTGGCAGAGCACCAGCATGAGACCAAGTCAAAGATCACAGGGACAAGGATGGGCACGTCATCAAAATTGGCAAAAACAAAGCAGCCGTGAACGGTAAGGAGGTAAGGAAGTAAAATTACCAGTCTGAGATCCAGCACGTCCTGCAGCATGAAAGCGATGCGGGAAGAAGTCTTCTTCTCCTGAATGATGTTCTTCAGCTGGCCAAAATAGGAATCCATGCGAAGCTGCAGACATCAAGAGCAGTGGTTGAGTTAACAGTTTCATACAGGCTATGGCCATATACACCTCAGGAAAGCAATGGGTACCTTAGCCATCTCCAAATCCAGCTCCTTGCCAACTGTGGTCAGCAGAAGGCAGAGGCACTCAAGGGATTCCTCATGGTTGTCCTTCAGCAGCTTGATAACGCAGCTGTGCATGATCTGTGCTGTTAGCATCTTCAATTTAAACAGTTCTCCAATTAGCATCATGGTACCAAGTGACCGCCGCAGGGCTTTGTGCTTGGCCTCATCCAGTTTATCCTTCAGGTACTGTTTCTCCTCCTCCTGGGAATGAGACACACATCAGAAAGGGTGAAGAGGAAGGAGAGGAAATGCAAATAGCCTCCAAGCTTTCAGCACATTTTAGCACTATTAGAATACTGGCTATTACTGTCTACTGACCACAGTTGCAGCATCCAGCTCCTTCTGCATCTTCTCCAAGGTCTCATCACTGTCCTTGTCCTTCTCGAACTCCTTCTGGCAGCGTTTGAGAAATAGTGTCCGGAACAACACAGTTGATTCTGGCTTGTCCATGGCAGGCACTCTGATCTGGGAGGTCGGGGGGAGGGCAAGGGTGGGGCATTAGAGAAAGCACTATGTCTATAGCCAGAGAGCAGCACCACACAATTTAGAGAACAAAAGGACATCAGCAGCTCCTAACTCCTCAGATCCTCTATCCCACCACAGGTGTCAGTGCTCGAGACACGTGACACAAACCGTAGGTCATCACCAGAGCGGAGAAACTCACCATCATGAGAGAGTGGCACATGCGAGCATATGTGATGGAGTAGGTGGGTTCAGTAACAGCCTTATCAAAAATGAGGTCAACGACACCCTGGAGCCTCTCTTTGGTGTCTATGGTAAGCCCTTGCAGCTGCTTCGTGAGTTGCTGGAACATTTCCGGCGTGAGCTTATTGAGGATGCTGCGAACACGCCGGAAGAGCTCCTGAGTGCGCGCTGTCTCGGGGTCGTCCTCATCACTTGCCCCACGGGCCTTGCACATTCGTGGCTTCCAGGCTATCTGTGCTTTGTTAAGCTGGATGTCATTATTCAGGCAGAAGGAAATGATCTTTGATGATCCCTTCTTCTGATCCTGCTGGGACCTGTAGGCGACATCGTTTCTGGAGGGCTGTAAGGTGGGGAGCAGGAAGGGTCAGGTGTCAGGCACCAATACTGCAGCCATGCTAAAACTAAAACCCCTGTTTAGCTATGCTTTACTTCAAAAGCACGTTAGGAGGTCCATCAGAAGCAGAACCAGAACCACGGTCTTCACAACACTGAAACATTAGCAATGAAAATTCTGCCAACTCACCGGGCTTTTGTTTCTCTTTGGCTTCCGCAGGTAAGGGGTGCTGAAATCTGGGACAGAGTTGACGTCAGTTGAGGAACTGGGGTCCACTGGCTGAAGGGGCGTCCTTCTAGCCTGAAGAGAGATCCCAACTGTAAGATCCAGAATTTCTGCCAGGCGTGACATTTTTAATCTGCAAGGCATTTGAGGACACCTACCTCATTGAGGACCACACCACTGATGTGGGGCATATACTCCAGCCTGTGCAAGTTAGCGCTGACAAACTGAAGGCTCAGGAGAAATTCACGGCCATATGTCTTCCTCTGCTGTGGTTTGAAGTGCTGACATTGTTCTGAAAGAGGCAAAGAACGGTTAATCAAAGCTCCATAGCAGGCAGGCTGAGGCAGATCATCGCATTCAAAAAATCTTTAACAGATAGGGGATACGCACCTTGTTTCTGAGTCTCCGGTTTGATGTTCTCCTTCACCATTTCACTGACCTCCTCGGCAGTAGGTGGGGCAGGCTGTGGCTCTTCTGCATCGGTGTGGGTGGGGGTGAGATGAGACAGCTCTGAGTCAGAACTGCTATCCACCACCTGCTCCTAATGGGAAGGGGGAAACAGAGGTAATGGACATTGAAGTTTCCTCTCAATCCCAAGGTGCCTTTACTGCTCTATGGCAATGCTTATAGATGTACAGAAGCCTGGCAAAACCTTCCTCACCTCTTTAAAGGCATCCAGATGGTCTTGTGTAGCCTCCTTGTTCAGAACCTTTAGCACTCCCTCTGTCTCCTTCTTCTCTGGCACAGAGACAGCATCTGGGGTTGCAGTCAGGGTAGAATTAGCACTGGGTCATGAGCTATGATCACTTTCCCTCAAACGCTGCTTTACAGGCAAGTAAACAGTGAAACGACTGGAAGAACCAAAGAGACAACCGACAGGCGGCACCCGCTGAAGGCCAGACTACGGCTTGGCTGTACTCACACTCACCCTGCTCAGTGGTCTCCCCCACACAGGCTCTCTGCGATGTGGGCGTGTCATCCCCTTCCCCAGCAGGTACAGACGGGTCTGTTGTCACGGAGACAGCGAGATCCCCACTATGAGGGACCACGTCAGGCTCCGTGACAGTGCTCACGGGGCTCTCGGGAACAGCCGGGGACATGCCCTCCATCTTCGGCTCCCCAGGGGAGGCTGGTGATTCTGCGGGAGCCTCGGGGAGAGGACCTGGGCTTAACGCAGGCTCAGTGGGCGGGGCACCAGTGCCTTCACTCGACGGGGCGGTGGAAGGAGCCACATCAATGTTGACAGAGGGCTCCACCAGGGACAGCGGCACCTCTGGAGCGCAGAGGGATTCTGTACCGCCCACGTCAGGTCCGTCCTCAGAAGGAGGGCGCAGAGTAGGAACAGGTTCAGACTTCTCTGGCTCAGGGCTCTTGGATGCTGAGGATTCAGCCACGGTAGACTTCACTTGTTCATCTGCAAACAGAGAATATTATGTTTAAATAACGTTCATGTTGCTGTAAAACTGACTTAATGTTTGTCAAAGTGTGCCAGTGTACATATATGAAAACACCTCATGCCACCCCAGAATTTACAGTTACCATTCAACAGACCCATATACTTGTGGAGCTCAACTAGGAGTGGAACACTGGCTAATCAGTACCTCATAAATTGAATGTACAATTTAAGTGCACAAGTTAAGTGAGCTGGTGGTGAAAATTTAAAAATACATAGAATGGCTGGGGTGCTTTGGAGGAGAGGATTGGGAACCAAGATTATGTTGTTCAAGCCATCCAATCAGACATCAGTAACATTTTGGAGAACAAAAGAAATTCTTCTTCGTGCATTACTATTTATTTGTCTATGTGTTTTTTTTTTTATTTTTTTCTGAGCAATTACACAGTAATGAATCAGATAAATGGCTTTAAACATATTCTCAGAGTGCCCAAGGCTTTTGCACAGTGTTGTACATCCAGAAGATGTTGGCCAACTGACCTGCTTGCTCTACCATGCCAGCCTGCATCTGGGCATTTTCACTGTTCGTCTGAACGACAGCCCCTTCTGATGCCAGACCAGCAGACTAGAAGATGAAAGAGCAGTTGATCATCCTGAGTCACAGTCTCACAATGCACGCATGTGACAAATAAAAATACTGTCAGCTCCCTCACCTGTGGGGAAGTTTTAGTAGAGGTGGTCCTGCCCCCAGACATGATCTCATCAGTGATGTCACGGCCACCCTGGTTGGGATCTCTTATTCTGATCTGTTAAAGCAAACAACAGAATCAGAGAAGCACCAGGTAAAGCAGCGATAGCAGGGGGAGGGGGCTGAGGAATTCTAACTGCTTTATCAAACCCGGGCCCGCCTACTAGGAAAACACTGACAGGTAGGCAGCCTCCTGAAGGAGGGTTGACCACTCCCCCAGATTAAGACTCAAGGGGAAGGATGGTCTACTCTGAACATCAAGCTGAAAGCGGTGCCTGGCAGTCATCCCAAAAGTCACCAGAATCTGATTCTCTTATTCTCCCGTTGAGCAGTTTTACCAGTTTACGTTCCCGTTTCTTCAGGATCTGCTGGGAGGCTGGGGGCCACTGCTGGCGTGGTGGACTCATCATGGATGGCTTGGTTGGAACAAACGGGGGGTACTGTGGCTGGGATGCACAAAAAGATCCTGCAGGAGGAGCTTTGCGTTAGAAGGCATATCAACTTCCATTCTACCGACCCCAGCTCAGCCATACATAGTGAGGGAAGTAATTCAGAGTAACTAGGACACCTATCTAAACAGGCTGGTTTTAAAGCACAGAAGACCACCTATCAGAGGAGGCAGGGGGGCCTGTGTCAGACAAACAGCCTCCCCAAATCAATCTGGTACACGCGCTGCAAACTGTCAGTCACTGCCACCTGAGAGCAGGCGGAAATAAATGAGTCCGACCCACTCAATCTTTTTGAGCCCCTGCTACCTTTCACACTCTAACTACAGCTGCACCTAATCTGTACCGTATAGGCCCCTAGAAGACAGCAGCCTTCACCAGCCTTGCCATTGCCGTTTTGCCCAATTTGCTGTGCCATGGTCACATGGTCAGTCAGCTGACTGTAACTGGCCTTGAAAAGTTAGAAGAGAACTATAGAGTATCACATTACTTGAGCAACACCACATACATAGTCTAACTCAATTTTCCCTTTCTAGTCAACATTTTGCATGTAATTTAATAAACTGAAATGAGATTAAAAAAATCCACCTACAGGGATATGACCAGAGCTATGGACATTTCACACTTGTCTGGTTGTCACAGTTAGAGGGCCATCAGTGAGAAGCCCACGGCTGACTAAGGACTCAGTCTGCCACAACTCTGCACTAACACTCAGCCACAAGCCCCCCATGGTCTCGGTAGGCAGATGAGGCCCCAAACAGATCCACTTACCAAAGGGACCATATGGAGGCGATGTGCATCCAGGATAGAAGCCAGGGACTCCAGCGGCCTGCAGGTACCGCTGCTGGGTGTTCATGTAGGGCATCCCATACTGAGAGAGAGAGAGAGAGGGAGTGTAAGAGATTAAGAAAGCGAGCCCTTTTCATTCTTTACAGGTGGCCAGGTTTCTCCTCCCTTTGTAAGCTGTATCTCAGTTGCAGGTCCCTAACATGAAAACAGCAGGTCTGGTCAGTTATATGATACAAGACCTGTTTCTGAACACTGCACAGTGCAGAAGGTTCTGAAGGGGTCAAATGGCTCGTCTCCATCACATGGTATGGACTCGACTCGCCCTTTTTGCGTTTACATTTGGCAAAACTGAGGATTGTACCTGGTACCTGGTGCTTTTTTTTGGTCCCATCTCTGCCGCGGTTCTAACTGAGCCGAGTAGGTACTATGACGGTCACGTGAAAACGCTGCAGGCTACTGATTGGTCAGAAAGAATCAACAGCACTGCGTCATCAACATATGACGGGGTATACTGAGCAAAACATTTTAGCAAGCTATTTCGGATTTGATTGACCGTCTATTGTTTTTAACTTCCACCGATATGGATGCCCGCAAAACCACGCGGTGCTCAACTACTATTACATATTAAAATTTGTAGGCTGTGTATGTGTGTTTAAGATCTTTCACTATTTTCTAAGTCGCTGCCGCAGACACTCTGGGTGTTCGACCGAGTAGACCAGCATTTTTCAGCGGTGTTTTGTTTTGCTGCACTCAGCCTCTTCTGAAATAAAAGTTTTCTCCTTGCTGTGACAAATGGCCACATACCGAGAATCAAATACAGAATCCCTTCCATATCGTCTATTATTCTTTCCTGTTTGTGACGTTGAAGACAACATTACGGGAATTGTGTGCAGCGTCATGAGAACCAGCTTTCTGCAATGGAAATGTAACGCCAAGCGAGTAGAGTCGAGTCGAGCTGAGCCAGTACCATGCGGTGGAAACGTGCCAAAAGTGGCCAAGTGTGATACATTGAGCCAAGGCCTAACTTGGCACATCTCTATACCAAAAGGTGACGCTTTAAGCCATCCACACCAATCGGCACAGCATTGCGAATGAGCGCGCTGTGTTTCGGCGTCAGGAACCGACCAGCACTAACCTGGTTAAAGGGGATTGAATTGGGGGGGCGGTTGGTCAAAGGCAGGGGCTGATGCAGGACCTTCATCATCATCTCACGGCCATACTGGGACATCAGCATCTGTGGCTCTGCAGAGCATTGTTGGTAGCCGAAAGTACCTGTGGAGAGAAGGGAATTTAGACAGGTGCAAACTGCATAGCCACATACTGCCACGGGCTGAGACAAGCATTTGGTAACAATGGAGGGAAAGGGGCTGCCAATCTGAATACACAAACAGAAAGGCTGGGCTTCCTCACAACCTTTGTAAAACCCAAGACCCACAAATGAAAGTAAACCAGAGCTAGGGACCCTCAACCACCCTAGGTATCACCCTAGGACGTAGGCACTGAAGCAGCCGGTATGAGACCACCCACGAAGATGATCAAGCACCAAAGGGTAACTCTTAGAATTAATGTGCGTAAGCAGCAACCAGTCACTAATCTGCTATCCGACTGCACAGTCATTTTGTTGCCACCGCCCCTAGCATTTTGGGCACCCCCCAGCGGAAACGTACACCTATGCCCTAGGGTATTTTTTGCTGCTTGCAAACAGGGGTGGGGCGCTAAGCTTTTTCACATAATGTAAATCTTAAGACAATGTCAACATTAATTATATCTCTGCAAAATCCATTGGCTTCATTTATTTTGTATATGTGTAAAACATCTCAGCTGTACAACGTAATTCAGACCAAGATGTTACCAGAAGTTTAAGCAACAGAGAACCATTTTTCTACAAGGATCACCCATTCACAGAAAAAAGCACCCAGCATTCAAACATTCACCACAATACATGCTCCACCCGTACCAAAATCAAACCATTTCCTTAATACAAGCAGCCAAGCTCCACACCAAGAAGACAGTAACACAAGGCTGTGGGCACCAGCACAATATTAACACCAGTACAATGTAGGCAGCCGCCAGCTCACCTTCATAAACCATAGAGGGAGTCCCCTAAACACTACCAGGACCATGTGCATTGAGCAGAGTGAAAGGCTTTTACTAGCGAATACATGCTAAACCAATAATTCTTAAGATCTGGGACAAAAAATGTCCGGCAAATAAAACACAGTTTTGGGGTAAAAAATGTACATTATGTTACATATACAATAATCAGAAGACTAACCAGGACAATGCACAACAAAATATGATTTCATGTTGTTTTATAGATTTTTTTATTCTAAATGATATGTCACCAGTGCCTGAAAAAACCCTTGTCCTGAAGCATATCTTATTACATCACAATAGCATAAAAGTAATTAAAATGAATGTCAAATTAAAAATCTTAATTACTATGTATACGTAGTTGAGTAAATAATTTCACGAGTATCAAGTTACCATTTAGACATGATTTTAATGTACTTTCCAGTCAATTGAATTTCTGTGCTTAGTTTTTGTCAACACCGTCAGACATTTTTTTAAATAAAAGAAATAAAAAATCTGGAATTATTGTGGGCAGCTAAAACACTAAGGACTCCTTTAACACTTCCTTGTTCTCCCACATGCCATGATACCACTCTAGATCTGGTTTTCTATATTCTTTTAATTTCCTGTCTGTTAAAACCTTCTGTGTCACAACCATAGTGTGTCAACACCATATCTAATTAAATGCAAGATTTGCATTAAATTTTCTGTAATAAATAGTTCATTTACTTAGGTTACAGAGGTAACAAGTAGCTGATAATAAACAAAATCGCTCCTGTGAGAAACGTGTGTTATGAGGAAATATGGTATTTTGTCAACTCCATCAGGTGTCAACACCATAAGGAGGGTGCTGACTCGTTCTCTGACGGTGTTGACAAATGCCACTGAGATGTATTATTCACAAATTAACGTAGTTTACTTCTATTATATTGCTTCCCATGCATTTGATATTACTGTTGCAGTTTTATGGGTTGAATTTCAACCAATTGGTTTATGTTTTGAATTTAAACGTGTTTTAATAGCCTCTAAAGGACTTAATAATGTAATAAGATGTTGCTTACGCTAATCAATACGCTAGCTTATGATTATCCATTATTTGAACAAGTTTATAATTGGGTTCATAATACTTTATATGTAGGTTATATATACATTGTTTAATGTCTAATGTTTAAAGTTCCTCTACTCCAAGAAAAGAACAGTTACATAAAATGTTTTCTTCATGTCTTACAATATTACAATACTTCTGGGAGTTCAATGGTCATTTTGAATGAAATATTTTGCTGGTCCTTACAAGTTTGTCAACACCGTAAATGCCCTGTCAGCTCCGTCAGCTGGACTTTATACAGACGTTTTATTTGAAAGAATATCTGTTTTGAGTCAAAATACCTGTGATAAGTTAATTCAACATAATTTTATAGACATGTCTAGGTGTCTGATGGTGTTGACAGAAATTGAGTGCTGATCCAGTAAACATGTAATTTAAACCAAAAAATTACAACTGGGAGGTTGTTCCAAAACATGGTTATATAGCCAAAAGCTCATTTAACAAAAATGTATACATAGGTTTTGCAAATAATTAAGATTTTTTTTTAGAAAATCAAAACGTGTTTTGTCCCTGATCTCAAGAATCACTGCTCTCACAAGGGCCCCAGTTCAATAAGCCCATCCTTCAATTTGTATGGCCACGAACCATTGTAAGGTGAGGTTATTCCAAAACCGAATATATCAACAGAAAACCTAGGCGACATAATCTTACATTCACAATAAATAGCTCTCAAAATCTTTAGCCTTTCTGGCACACAGTTATCAAAATACATAAAATTGATATTCGGCTTATAAACCCTTAAAGGAGGCTCAAGTATTCTGGCAAATATTGTTTTACCGCCATCCACACAGCTCATGTTTATATATGCTGTTGCACTTAATTCGTATGATTTATAGCATAGATTAATACGAATAAAGGAGTTTAGACGGGAAAAATGACTCGTTACACAGGCAGACGGATGCCCAAGACAGGACACGATTCATCTTTGGCTATGGACGCTTGGCGGTAAAGCCAAACTGCCCATTTACCGAGTTTTTATTTGTAGGGAGAACGCACTGCACAGCTAGAGAACCAACATACCCGTGGCAGGGAAAGGCCGAGGAGTCCAGGCCATAGGTTCAGTGTGCGAGACAGTCTGTTTGGACATCTTCCAATGTTGAAATTGGAATGACGATCTAAGCTCACGCACGCTGTATATATATACACAGAGGATTCCATTACCCTCTATGACGTCACAAAAGAACCTTCCTCGAGAGAGCTAACGGCGATTTGCGCGCGCCCCGCCGTTTCATTTTTGAAACGATATAAATCATTTAAATATAAATACACTTCAAAAGCTAACGGAACTAAATATTAATCTGGCGCGCGGGACTTCTAGAAGCATTAAGGCATAGTTCTATTCAATAATCGGAATTTTTCACGTTTATGAATATCTCTGGACCTTTTTAAGTAGTCTTTAAATTCGGAGAAAGTCAGTGGTTTAATTACAATATTACTTCGCAGTTCTGCACATGAACATTTGAAATATACTTCTAATTTGAAGAACGTTCAATCATTTTGTGTAGCTCGTAATTGCTAATAATTTCATGTATGTTTATGACCAATAAGGAAAATCGCTTCGGTCCACTTTCCGTTTTAATATACTGTATATGTTAATAATTAATACAATGTAAAAACAATTGATTTTCACTTATTCTTATACAATGTTTTTCCATGTTGAGGTTTCCTCCAGTTACGTCCAACAGTATATTGGCATGTACAGGTATTTATTTACCTAAATTCCATGTAGTGTGTGTGTGTGTGTGTGCGTGCGAACGCCCGCGTATGCCCTGTGATGGATTGGCATCCTGTCTAGGCTGTAATCCTGTCCTGTACCCTAAGCAATAGGCTTCGGGTCTCCCAGTAATTAGTCGGAAGACTTTTTATTTTGCTCCAAATGCAAAAACTAATGTGATTTGTAAATGACAAACATCCATTTCCAAAAAATCACATATTTTACATTTTCCTGTGATGTTTTCCACTACGTTCTCATAATGATTGGAAGTTTTTAAGAAAGTTAAAAATCTGAATAAAATGGAGTAAAAACTAAATATATTGAAATGTATGGTGTAAAACAAGAAATGCACGACATAAAAATGTTTTCTTAGCATGAGGTAAAATATACAGACATGTAAGGTTGGATTGTTTTAAGCACAGAACCAATAGTGATATTTCACAAGTCTTAATATCAATCAGACGTTTGACCCATCAAAGAGTCTAACATTCTGAGGTACAGTACATCCCATCTCCACAGGTAAAGAAAAATTATGGCATAACAATGGAACATGATCATACTATATTTACGGTCTCTGCAGTCTTTTTTATGGAATACATTATTTTAAAACAGACTTCAGAGACAAAATGTGGCACAAACTTGAAAAAAGCAGGATCATCGGTTTATTGATTATTGATTGACTTTCCGCATGCAAGTCCTTAAAATCAATATAGTTATTTTTGAGAAAAAGGACCATGTAACAAAATGAAGAGCACTTTCATCCAGATGCTGTAAGTACAGGTATATACTTTAACTACATTCAATTCAGTTCTATTTTCGATTTATTTTTATAGCGCCTTTCACAACACGGTTGCCCCAAGGCACTTAACAGGTGTGTGGTAATTACAATGTGCATTGATGAAACAGAAAAAAGGCCACAAGACAACAACATCACTGTTACATCCTTATATCCATCATTCCAAATCACAACACTTTAAAAAGTAGATTATTTTCAAAAACAACACACCCTTTAGCCATTTAAAAACACGGTACAGTGCAGTATTTGTTTCTAAAGATGCATTAGAGCTAATTAACTGCCGTTTTGGAATGGTCACTGAAACTCGGTATTTTTAGAGTGGTCACCAGTGTACTGCCAAGACTGAATATATGGGTAACATTGCTGCTGGGCTAGGCAAGCTAGCCATTTCCTCTGAACCATACTTGTACATTTTGAAACATTGTCAGACCTAATCATCTTAAATGGTGGTGCCTCAATTATCATTGTTATAAATTTCCCTTAAAAAGCACTTCAGTAGTTGGTAACTCATTACCAAGGACATAACTGGCTTCAATTACTATTGACAACCAGAAACTATTTTTGGCGAGCTATTCATGTGAAGTATATGATATTTTATATTATTTTTGTGACTTGCTTTGGAGCACTGTCCAGAAACTAAAAATAAAAACAAGTACAATGTTTGGGTTTTTAGAGAATTTTGCTAGGATTTTAGAAATCTTTTCTGCCATGTTAATAGTAGGTAAAATGTTTTGAATTTTGAATGTGAAACTTTATAGAACCCTCGTTTTTCAGTTCTTGAATTGCCTCTTACCCCTGCTTCGATTAAAAAAAAGTGCACAGAACCACGTATTTCAACGTGACGTGAGACGGAGCCGTTCGAGACAAGGAGCCACATTGAAGATCTGCTCAGCACATAAGAGGAGGAGGGAGAACGAGGAAGGACGTAGGCACGGCAAATCCCCCACAGTCAGCCCAGATGGGCAGGACAGATGGAGGGTCCTAGGAGGGAGCGGGACACTGAAGAGAGCGACGCAGCAGACTGGGCTGGAGGGCTGGACATCAGCATGGGGGGGTGAGGAGTGACCATTTCCATCTCAAGCGTGACTCATCCTCCTCAGACCATCTGCAGGTTGTGGAGAGCTTCGGACTCCTTTGTCGCCTTTCTGCTAACCACACGTCCTGTTTGTTTGTGACCGGATAGGCTGTGCTTTGTATTGACTCATGACTCTCTTTTTCATGTTTTGTAGACATAATCTTCTCATCTCATTACTACTACATTTATATTTTACTGTCATGGGGGCACTGGATATAGATTTTATTCTGAACGTGATCTTTAAATTCCTGCACTCTTCCATTCTCCTCCTGTTATAAAGCTATGGGATAATGAATTTATCTCACATCAGTTATCGATTACCTTTTAACACTAGCACGTTCTTTGTTTATTCTTTCATCAGTCTGTTGAAATTTGCTCAAATCAGTTATTAGGCTCTCACAGCCCACTGTAATACATTAAAAAATGTATTTATTATATGCAAATCCCTGTCTGAAGTTTAATCTTGGTGTCTAGGATGAAATTGTCAACTATCTCACATTATAAATTATGCACAAATTCATTTATTATTATTATTATTATTGTTGTTGTTGTTATTATTATTGTTATTATTCAGATCAAAATGGTCAACAGCTCATCTGAATGTGGGTACACATAGCAATCACAGAAAACACAGGATGCTGGTGAAAAAGCAACCATACACACAAGCAAATACAAACATCACTATTTACTTCTGGTCATTTTTATGGGGACAGAAAATTATAGCTGCTGCTTGAGTGAGAACCTACAACATTGTACTTTCTTTGCAGTAAAATACACATCTTATAGGAAAGTACATGGATAGATAGACAGATGCAAATTAGCCTTTTTAGACAAAGGATAGTTGTGTACATAGTGAGATTTCCCTACCAAATATGTCACTTGTCGACATGTATGACTATCAAAGAGGGCACAAATACAGTAAGAAGTGATGGGATAAATGAGGCTTCAAAACCCATGGTGAGTGGGAGTATCACGAACTACCAATCAATGCTGGAACTAAATGAGGCTTCAAAACCCATGGTCAGTGGGACTACCCTGAACTACCAATCAATACTGAGGTTATACTCCCACCCACCAAGGGTTTGAAAGCCTCATTGGTCCCACCACTACAAATAAGATCATATTTACATAAATAACAGTAGCTAGATATACAGTATACCGGCATTTTCATCACTTAGAAAATGTAAGATGCAGCATCTTGGGTACTCAAGAGTCCAGTGGAACATCCACAAAACAATATACATACATTCATACATACAGTACATAACCAAACAATTTCTTCACTGCTGTCAGACTTCATAGGGCTGTGGTGAAAAAAAAAAAACAACATAAACCGAGATACGTCCAGATCTTTTGAGCTGCCTTGGATATATCTGTGGAACACAATGTAGCATCATGTCAATGCGCAACCAATAAACACAGTTTCACCCTATAGAGCCTGTGGACAACACACAATTGGAGAGTATTTACCCTCCAATGTCAAGCAGACCAGGGAAGTCCTAGGACTGAATGGGCACCTTCTCCTGCAGCTTCATTAGGAATGCAGGAAAAATGTTAAAATGGACATCTCTGGTAGAACAGAGCAGACAGACGTGGAATAAGGCCATTGTGTATAAAATAGATGTGCTGAATTAACCAGCCCATTGTCACCTCCTACATTGCAAGCTGTCCAGTTATAGCTCATCATCAACAGCTGGTGAAATGGGAACCCTAGCTACCTGGCATGGAATACATTCAACAAGAGTGGAGGGCATTCAGGAACTTTATGGTTCTGTAAGCCCCAGGCTGGCAGACACAGGGCCCTGGGCTAAAGGTTCCCTTTAGCAAGTGTTCCTCAGTAGCCACTCTGTTCCTTTACTTGCGCTGCACAAAGGAAGTTGAAAGACCCAAACATTCACAGGTAAACACTTAGACAGCCGAACAGTTAGACCTATTTTGTAGGGTTCATCATGCAATGTAAGAAATATTTTGTTTTGCACAAGCTCTGATGTTGGAGGTGTACGAGCTGCTGGCTCTGAGGTTCTGGTCTGCCTTGAAGAAAGTAATACATCCCTTGACATAATGACACACCATTCCTTAAGAATTAATTCAGCGATTTGCGTATCCTTCGCACTGACAACCTGATGACAAGGGGCAGGGAGAAGGATTTACTTTGTTATTAGTATCAGGTCACAGAGAATTATAGTAGGTTACAATATAGGCTTTGTAAGAAGAAAATGTTTTTTGTACAAGGTTGGAAATTTCAATGTAGCATTGACAGTTACAAGCCTATTTTGCAACTCATTCACTACTTCAGGCTGGAAGTTTCTTGCAGTGTTGTGCTTGAACAGAGATGTCTTAAACCATCGAACCCCTGAAGTCTCCACAGTTGTGATTGTGTACTGAAAATAGATTCTGTAGAGTTTCTGAGAACACTGTGGGCAGCAGAGCAGTTTGAGATGTGTTCCTCCCCCAGACCTATGCCAACGATCTCTGAAGGCCTCGCAAGGTTGCTGAAATGTACTGAAAGCTGAAGGTGCCATTAGATGATTTCCCATGCTAGCAGGGTAGACGCTGTGTTTTTGTTTTGGAGGTCTGTTCTAGAGGGAGAAAATACAGTCACTATTCCTCCACAGGACATGATAGCTGCTTTTCATACAGACTAAGGACATGGTGTACAAACTGGTACTGTTCGCAAGTCTGGATCATGCCACCTCTGGAGGAGAGAAAAGCTTGTTTCAGGCATTGGCAAGACAGACAGCATGAAGAGTATGACTTCAAATGTCCACTTATCCCTGCCAGATTAAGGGGCTTTACCTGTCCAGGCGCAGCTGACAGGTGGTCTTCAGTATGTCCACCACCCCCTCGTTCTTCAGCTGTTTGCAGAGGATGGAGGTGGCGATGAAGCAACCTGTTCGGCCAATCCCTGCACTGCGCAATTAAACAGAGCACACCATGAGATCACACACTTACAGTCATATTTGCCTACCTCAGTATACATGTACACCCACCTCTCATATGTACTTCCACTGTACAGTATAGATAAGTAACTACTGACAATTCATCTCTCACTGTGGACTGCCACATTATTGCCAGTCAAACATTATTTACGGCTGGTTATAATCATTATTGATTAATGTGTAACGCCCTCTTTTACCATATTTTTATTACTCTGTTTTTTTCTTTTAATCAACACATGATCTTGGAGATCAACTGCCAGTCATTATACTGCACCTTGTACTGAGTATAACTACATATGTGACCAAAAGATACATTTGATTTGATTTGATTTCCAGCTGCTTTAACTGAAGAAGGCACAGGTAACTTAGGGTGGACAGGGAACGTAAGGTTTCCGGATCCCGGTTGTACGTTCTACAGGACTGGGGAGGCTGGCCACGCCCACAAGCCCAACCAATTATCGGACTTGAAGGAACACAGGAAACAATGGGTGGGATAAGATCTGCCTCTCTCCGTACAGCAGAAGTCAGAACGCTGATGCTGCTGTCCGATGAGTCACCACAGTTTTCTCTCTCTCTCGCTATCTATTCAAATGCATTGCATATGCGACAGAGCTCCTTCGTGCTCTGTGGCGAGTGAGAAGGTGTCTGCCAGTCCAACGATACACCCACACCATGGTCTGGGATGCCACCCGGTGCCAGACCGTATCTGAATCTCATCTACTTATGGATTATATTTTCTGATAGTTAAAACATTGTGTTTGTGGATCTCTCTGGCTCAATTTGTTGCGAACCTTGTCATGGTACCCTCTGAAATCCTCAGCTGCATAAAATCGCGTTTTGATTTTAGAAGTCACGGTAGTCAGAATAATTTCAAAAACACGTTCCGACATTTCTCCCATTGAAAACATCTTACTAGGAGGTAGAAACAGCCAAGTTCAATACAGAGTCTTTATAAATAGCACACATGATACTGTATAAATGTACTGTACATTCATATTGTCTATCGGTATCTATTACACTATATACCTGCAATGAACGATAACAGGGCCACTTCTGGGAGGAGCCTGCTGCCGTGCCTCCTCTACTTCCTGTACAAGTTCCAGGAGGGGCGGAGCCTTGTCTGGGGTCTTCTGGTCTGGCCATGATGTGTACCAGTATTGTCTGAGGCTGCGCTTCTCACCTCCACACTGCCTCAAATGCATCGGCATAGTAGTACAAAGGGCAATAGTCAGAAACCAAAGCAAGAAACACAGAGAGAAACCAAATCATATTGCATAGTCACACTTTTCAATGTCCTGTTAATGATATTTGCTGTCATTTTGGATAAGCCATGTGAATTTCAACACAAAAAATATAATCAACGGATAATATATTTGATTTTTTTTTGTTTGGATCATTTTCTGTTGATTTACACCTCTACCAGCCAAAGTCACTAAATGGTACAAGAACAAAGCTTCTTAGAAAAGACAGTGAATATGTCACACTTCAGATGAGTCCATATGTCTGAGTCTTGAAGAAGTCATAGTCTCTTTTTATGGCTTTCATAGTTGTTGGTCGCATAATTTAAATTGATGGTTGCTTTTCTTGTCCATTAGATGCCCTACTGACCTGTAAAGTGAAGATCCTCAGGCTGTAGTCATCAGCCTGGATCACCTGGGTGACAGCGATCTCAATCCCCTTGTATGTCACGCTGTCCTCTGGCCAATACTCTGCACATTTCTGTGGGAAGCAAATCCAGAAGGAAGATGATAAAACTATGTATAAATGAAAGATATCCTAACTCAGGAGCAAGACACCATGTGAAAAACATTGTAAACATCCTGTGATATGGTGAGTAAGGGGATTAATACCACAATTTACCATCTACTTTCAAAGACCAAAACAAACATCTAGAAGTACTACTGAAAAGAGCAAGAAATCTAAGCTATCTTTCATTGCCAGTCAAAGTCAGGGAGTTAAAGACTTGTCTGGGAAGGGATCCCGACCTCATTCTTCTCTTCAATGTTTGTGATCATGACGATGATGGGCGATTGTTCCTGCCACACCATTCTCCAGAAGTCACTGATGGTGTTCACCGTGGGGCCCTGGGTAGCTATGTAGGCCTTCTCTTCACCTCCATAACCCTGAAAACAATAGCACAAAGGTGCATGAGCTCAGAATGGATACACGAGCATCTGCTGAGTCTCATCGTTAATTCATTCTTCAGTCAGACACTGGGTCAAGACACAAGGCAAAACACATCCATCCGTCTTCTAATTACTTTATCCAGTGCAGGCTCACAGGGAAGAAACAACATGAAAACACTCAAAAGTCAAGCCATATTTACCCTCATGTAATTTGCATTGATGTAGGTGCTGAGGAAATCATCGGGATCCGTTGCTTTAAGGCAGACTCTGCTGTGTGTGTCTGAAAAACAGCAAACTCCATTAAGTGTAGGGTTAAAACACTTTCATGCCTCACACCCTTAATGACCCTCCTGCATTCCTGTACTGTGCCGATGCCATGGCTCTCGGCACAATGCAAAGCTCGGTGCAACACCATGCCATGCAAGAGCAGCGCAGTAAACAAGAGGGACTTTTGCCTTTGGCAGCAGAGATGCTCACTTGGAAGTATGGTCTTGTATCGATTCTTCCTCACTACACCGGGAAAGTTGTATTCCTTGGGGTCCACAAAATTCATTGGCGTTTCCTGTCAATAGCAAAGGAATATTTGTACTGTTGTATTGTCATTAAAGCAATAAAACATGGAAAGTATTATTCCAAAGGGAGTATATTTGCATGTCAGAACTGAATTCCTCGTCTATAAGACAGTACACCTGCTGTAAAAGTGGCTCTGTCATCAGCCAAAAACGTAGCAGCAAACTCACAAAGAACTCGGCCTGCAAGGCTGCGTCGTCCAGGGCCCTCTCGTGAAGCTCGATCGCCCCGAGCACGTTGGATGCCTTCTGCAGGTACTCCTGTGTCGATTGTTCCCGTGGTGACAGCATGGCAGCGTAGGGTTCCGTTGAACCAGGAGTGCACATGTCCAGAGTCAGTGACACGTTTGAGCCCCTCCTGAAACCACATTGGGTGAAAGAAATGGTTCCCCTTGAGGAGAAATTTCTCAAAGGCGTCTTTGTATTGATGGCTAAATTTGGCACATGTAGTGCACCATGTCAGACCTCTCCTGGAGGCCCACTGGCTTGACCGTAAGTGTAGCTGGGTCACTCTCAGGCTTTATGTCCATAAAGCAGTCAAAGACGGGGGTCTCGGGCACTGGGTCCACGTTGAAGAGATCGTCCTGTTGTGGCTCTGTCCACTCTGAATATGTGAAGGAAGGCTGCCGGCTCATGGACTGGCGCCGGTCTTCCGGGAAAACCGGAATACTGTTGGGAGCCAAGGCTCCAAGACAGTAGAGCACCTGAGAAAATGTCTCATCAGAGAGGCAATGTAGCACACAACTCAGAGGATGAAGGGTTAACAACAACCTAAGATACACGTGCAAGGCTAAGTCAAATCCACTCAGATTTGAAAAAAATCATACCCCAATGCCCAGGATGACAATGCCAAGGAAAAGGGTAGCCAGCAGAGGGCAGAGGCTTTCCATCCTCCAGAGCTCCTTCTGTATGGACTGGGATGTGTTACAGGAGAGAGATCCAGTAACTTTTCAGAACAGATATATAACATTTCCTTGATTTTGCTTCAAGTGTCCTCCAGGGACTTTGAGTTTATTTACAATGTATATTATGAATACCATTGTTATAATGTTGTCGGCATATTCACAGGTAGAACTCAGAGATTCCTGGGAATTTCTAAAGTACTAACCTCTTCTTCCAGCGAATTTTGTGCCCCGAGTGGTGATAATAAGTACTGCATGAGGTCCAACACTTTATGTGCTGCGGGAAAAGCTTCATATCCATTCAACATGTAGAGAATCCAGACTCCCTGTTTCAGTTACCAGCCAAACAAACAATACACACAATGGCATAAGATACGCAAACAGAATATACATATACAAGGCAGACATGCTACTGTGATTTTAATGTTTGACTGGAATTGTAAATTGAGACTTTGAGCAAGAATCTCTTATTTATCTGTAGATTAATTAAGGCATCAGTGAAATAATCATCATTCACAGGGGTATATAAAGAACTAGTCAGCAGCACAGTCACAGAGGGTCACAAAAGAAATCAATTTTTAACCAGCTATGACATTAGCGTGTTATGTGGCTATTTGTGTAGAGGGATATTTCATTAGCCAGGTGGATTTTCCTACCATGATCTGGGAGAAGACACAAAGGCTGAGGAGGCAGCCTACTGCCACCCCAGTCTTCCACCACTTCTCCCACCACATTCCATGAGCCTGCTGCAAGGCATTCTGGTGGGATAGTTCCACCCTCTTCCGTTCCTCCTTTAGGTCAAGTGGGGCTGGACCTGGCAGAGCCATCACAGTTGGTGATGAGACCCCTGGTCTGCAAAACTACAGTATCTGCAGGTGGAAACAGATGGGAAGGTCTTAGTTTCACGTCAAGCCTAAGGACTCCATCCATCCATCCATCCATCCATCCATCCATCCATCCATCCATTCATCCATCCATCCATCCATCCATCCATCCATTCATCCATCCATCCATCCATCCATTCATCCATCCATCCATCCATCCATTCATCCATCCATCCATCCATCCATCCATCCATCCATCCATCCATCCATCCAAGCTCTAAAGGGAATGCACTTGGTATTTTCACAAGTTGCAAAAGCCATCCAGGTAAAATAGGAATTCCATTAACTACAGGCAGAGCATAGCAGAACACACACCACAAAACAGCAGTTCTCCAGCAGCAGTGAGCATCTCACATGTCTGCGGTGACAAATTGTTCTCATAATGCTGTAGCAACAGTTTCATGGGTTTCCCCAGCATTGCAAAGTTATGTGCATTTAGTAGCGTTTTAATGGATTTAATGGTCAGAATGGCAATTCTGACTCTAGTGGTTTAAAGAGGAGTCTAGGGCTTGGTAAATGTCTTCTCGGCACTGATGGGTATGTCAGCCTCCTATTGGCTAGTATTATCGTCATTATTATTTGCTTTGAATGTCTCCATATAGAAAGACATAGGTTTCCTTTAATCTGGTACTCTTCAGGGTCACAGTGGATGCTCTCAACTCAGAATATAAATCAGAAAGTCCTGTTCACAAAACTCCACGGCTCACAATTTGTCTCATTCAGAAATGAAAGCTCAGGTAAGCATGGCTAAGGGTCCTTCAGCTGACCTTTCTGAGGAACAGCAGCCATGCACCAACCTTCTAAATATCCAGGGCATAGATAATCAATGCTTCGTCTCTGCACGCTGTCAAAGGAGTAAGGAGAAGACAGTTCAGTAAAGGTTTTCTGTGGTTTAGCCAAGGCAGCTTTTCATGGATCATGGAAACTTCTGGGTCATACCTCACTTCCAAAAGGATAATCACAAGTGGGAACAAGAAACTGTGCTTTCTGTTATTCAACGAGATACCAGGGTCTATATCCATGCATCAGCCTGGCCACTTAAATCATTGAATCAGGTAAAAATTGGTTAATGCTAAGAATTAAGTGGTAAATAATTACATGTTAGTTTTTTACGATCAATCAAGTTATATCGTATTTTGTAAGTTTGTATTCCATTTCTGCGCTGTGTGTTGTCATGGATTTTCATATTGGGACTTACTGCCATGCAAAATGATGTTGCATATGAAGCCCAGTGAGCTCACATGCTGCTAAAAGGCTTAATATCCATCCATCCATCCATCCATCCATCCATCCATCCATCCATCCATCCATCCATCCATCCAGTACAGAGCCACGATGCCATAATATTCAGAATAGCATATGTAACTGTAATTTTAACCCTTGTTTCAATGGGAATAAATGACGCAGGTCTGTTCTTTGTTTAATCCCTCATGTGCTCTCCTGGAAAGGCACAGTATGCTTGGAGGACGTTTGGACCCCCTCCTGTGGCTTCCCAGGAGACCCTGCAACCCCTCCTGGCCCCTCTTTCAGGCTCTGCCATCAATACTCGCCCATAATCAGTCTTGGATGGGCACAGACATCCTGTTGCACAGAGCCCTTTGATGAGCCGAGCGCACGGGGGATGTACAGGTTGGTTACGGTGGGCTTCGGTGGTGAATCACTTCCCCAAGATGCTCTGGGCTTTTCTGAGGGAAACACTGACTCATCCACTACCATCTACATTGTTGCTTTCTCCCTCTTTTTAATTTATATTATTTATCTGCTCTCCGTCTCCGGAAATTGTGCTGGGCAGACACGTCCATTCAGGTGGCCAACTGGAGCCTTTTGAGAGTGTTGTCTCTTCGGGCTTTTTGTGCTGAGGAGTGGCTCTGTCGCGGAGCAATGACTCGCTCAAAAGCGTGCTGAGGGCCCTGCCGTTGCCACGGACACATGGACCCTGGATTGGCATTTACCACACCCACGCATAATTGCTCTCAACTCCATTTCAATCGCAGGTCTATTCAAAGCCCATCCCCTTTCTTGTTGTGTGTCCTTCACTATATCTAACATGAGTGTTGCAGGTGTGTGTGCAAATTGTTTCATGGCCAGTCTTTTGCTTTAAAAGGGCACCCAAATGGCAGACCAATGAGTGAAGTAGTAAATCGGAACTGTTTTAGTAAGTAATGCATTTTTATAACTCAATATGTTTCTTTGGGAAAAATATGTACCTAGTGATGGAACAAATGAGGCTTCAAAATCCGTGGTGAGTGGGAGTATCCTAAACGAATCAGTCAATGCTGGTGCTAAATGAGGCTTCAAAACCTATGGTGGGCGGGAGTATCCAGAACTAATCAATCAATGTTGGTGCTAAATCAGGCTTCAAAACCTGTCGTGTGTGAGCATATCCTGAACTACCAATCAATGCTGGTACTATATATGTACTCCCACTCACCATGGGTTTTGAAGCCTCATTTGTCCCATCACTACATTAAGCTCGTTAAACTGTATCCAAACTTAAGATTTTCTAGTGCATGTGGAACTCCAAGTTATTCTTAAAGTTATTCTAAAATCACAGCGCCATGGCAAGTAAAGAGCCTACCACACACACAAGGTATGAGACACCATACACCCTGCAGGGAATGCCAGTCAGTCATTCGACAAACACAGGCAAAATTAATTTAAAGACTAGATGAGGCTCCATCAACTGAGGGAAACCCATGCCAAAATGAGGATACCATGCACACACACCACCAGTTTTTGGGTAATACCCATCCCTACAACACATCCCTCCACACACCATATCTTCTATCCCGTCGTCCTAAAGGATTTCACACACTGACAAGACTTTTCTCCATTTCATAACCTTCACCGCACCGATGCCTACCTTTTAAAAGCTCTCTGATGGCACGCACTGGATCACATGACTGAACTGGACAAAGGCTGTCCTGTTGCTGGACTCCCACTGTTCTGTGCCACTAAGCAGACCTGAGCAGAGGGGGCAGAAGAGGAGAGAAGGATGAAATTACCCCCAGAACAACTGCACACCTCTTACTCCTTTTTTTTATTTCCACAATGAGAAAAGAAAAGGAGTGTAAAGACGGAAAGCCTGTATCAAAACAAAAATGAAACTGGCCTCACAAACAAAAATCCAGCGTAGTCTTGTGAAAATCCAAAATCTCTGATCAGAAGCTCTGGGTTGGCGCATCGATGCAAGATATCATAAAATAATTTCAAGTCTAAATTGTTATTCTCATTCCGTCCTTTTCCATGTACCAAATACAAAAGATGAAAAATGTATGGCTCAACACCCTCATCTTTTCTTATTTTCCAAGACTGCTGAAAAAAAAAGCCTAATTAAAAATGAAGCGAACAAAAGCCTGAAGTGGATGAGGCTACAGCTCCATGAACATTTTGAATGGAGGACAGATTACTGCCCAACAATAGGCAAGAGGGAACCGATGACTGTGAAGATGGTTTGATGCTATGACGCGAGTGAAGCTGGCGTTTCGGTAACCATGGCAACAAACGCACTCACCCGCCGGTGTAGACATATAGAATAGCGCACTGTTTTACATCAGCGTAAGCTTATCTCACCGGCAAAGCTAAAATGAAAAGATGTCTTACACAGTGGCAGTTGTGAACCATAGTGACCAAACAGGCCAAAAGGTGACATGTCCGTCTATACCCAAAGCCAACGGGTTATATTATGAAGAGTATCTATGATTTACTGATGTGTAAAGTACACCTTTGACTGGATAATTTTCCTGCTTTGCTGTGAAACATTCATTCATTATGCTGACACAAATTTAAGGTGCTGGGCTGTGTGGAGTTTTAGGAAACACCTGAAGGATATGTAAAGCTTGAAAATCAAAGATTGATTGCCATTTACTTAGAGAGGCAGATTGTTTTTGTATGCTTTGATGGTGACAGCAGCCAGAGCGTTGTTTCATAGCGAGCTCAGCCTGACAGGTCTTTTATTCAGCTCTATGAATGCATAATTACATGGTTTTGAAGGGATTCTCCAAATAAATTTGACAGCGCAGTGCTAAATAATGTAATGCATTACACTGCATTTATGCAACAACATAAAGATCGACCCGACATATTTGGGTATCATTTCTGCAATTTTGTAAATTAGACACCATAGTTTTTTGTCAATATTTGGATTTTAATGCACTCGATTATCCCTGTTTTGTGTTTTGGCTCTTAAAGGTGACCATATGTGTAAATATGCGTTGTGTCATGTAAATATGTGTTCTGCTCCAAGCCTGAAAGGACCACTCATACATGCCAGTGTTGTGGTTCAAGGGTCTCTGCAGCCTGCTTGCAGGTTAACGAGCAGTGGTTACCGAAACGGAGGGGAGGTAAGAGATAAGCATTAGGGCAGCAAAACCTCACTGTCAGAACATCCACATGTGTGTTGACGTAGCCATGACATCCACATGTGTGTTGACGTAGCCAGGACATCCACATGCGTGATGATGTAGCCCTTCAAGGCATTCTGAAATTAAGAAACCTCGGCAGTGTCATCATACCTAACTACACTCTGGAAAGGGCCACAGATGCTTTGGAATGAAGCCGTCTGACACGCCTAGAACGAAAAGCACACCAAGTATCATCTTCTGGTCAGCAATTGTGGATTTCTGGTTCCATTGTCATCAACAGTAAAAATAAGTTTCAAATTGTAACAGGTTCAAAATGTGTTAATTTAACCGGAGGTTCGTAGTAATTTATTGCTGAGGACAATCCTGCATTTCTCTTAACAATATTCAGGTGTAAACATGGAAAAATGCGAACCGTGAAAAATTCACAGTCATAACCCTGTTGAGCACCCAAGGTGATGGTTTTTGCCATTTTTTCAGCCTAATTGAGCCCTCTCACAGCATCAAATAGGAAACATCCTGTAAGTCTGACTGTGATGAAGCTACGCTATTCCCCACCTGGGACCACACACAGGCAAAGGGCAAACAACAGGGGCAAGCAGAGTAGCAATCTGGAGCACATTCATATCCTGCAGCACGGGATCGCCATACGTCCTCAGCTGGCACACACAAGTACCTTACCAAACAATATCACCGGGAACCGCTTTGGCCTCCACCCCCCTGTGCTGCGGAAACAATTTATTTTCAATATCATGATTCCCAAATTATTTTCTCACCATCATTTCCCATGGCCACAATTTTTCTCCTTTTCACGGTTAATTTCAATATGTCGCACGTTGAAATGTAGCCTGAACCACTAAAGCTTTACATCGCCATAAGGTTTGGTGAAAGGTTTTGCAGTGTACATAAAATCCCTTTATATAACAGCCAGTGCACCAAACGTGCCTTAAAGGTCTACCTTCTTCTGCTTTGCCCAGTCCAGCAAATCTACATGCTTCTCTGATGGTTTCTTTGAACAAATTGGGGTTGTTGCAAGAATTTTGAGAGTTTATGTACCGATCTGCACCAAAGACAGATAAACTTTATATATGCTTATTTTGTATCTGATTGAGTTATTGTTGTACTGACATTAGGGAGTGTTCTCTGAAGGAAGTGCTTTTATTAGTGATGGGATGAATGAAGCTTCAAACCCATGGTGGGTGGGAGTATCCTGAACTGCCAATCAATGCTGCTGTTAAACGAGGCTTAAAAACTCATGGTGGGAGAGTTTGGGACACCCCCACCCACCATGGGTTTTGAAGCCTGAGTTAGCACCAGCATTGATTGGTTAATTTAGCATACTCCTCATTTGTCCCATCACTAGCTTTTACTCAACCTTTCCCTGTCATGATGCCTGGTTTACTAATAACAGTAATAATAAAGCAGTTTTATAAACAAAGAAAAAAATCTAGTGCAAACCACAACATCCATGTCTTATACCCTCTGCATCGACGAAATGTAAAACCTTTTGACAAGGCATTTGTGCAAAGAATAAAACATTTGCTCTTTAATCTGTTTCCCACCAATTTGATATTTATTGTACAATCAAAATGAATAATTTAAACTCAAAAGTCACTATGCTAGCTAATCTATCACTCAGTAAATCCATCTGTTTTTTTCTGGCAAAAATCAGGCCCGCTTAAAATTGTCAGCTCAAAATGTTTTTAGATAATTTAATGAGTAACGTCTATAGAGAAGAGCTCCAGAGTGTACTCACAGTGTGGGGGCTGCACCAAGCTTTGATGTCTGATATCTAAATAGCTTATAGACTACAAACCAATTCAAAATTGAGATCCTGTCACCAAAAGCAAATAGTTAATAACATAGTAAAGGTCACATGGCAGACTATCAAAATATAAAGCATACCTTTCTAAAAAATAATTAAATTCATCAATGAATTTTAATTAATAATGGCCTGCTGTTCATGGTTCTAGATGTTTCTGAGCTTTCGAATGCAGTTAGCAAAGTAAAAAACTCGATTGCAAGAGCCCATAACAGAAGCATCTTTCTCTTATTCAGCGTCACTGAGAAAAGCGTCAGGAAATACTGAATGAACATAAGCAAGGCAATCTGCCCTAAAAAGTCTGAGATGGAAAGGAAAGCTGCAGAAATGCTGGCACCCCTGCCTTTGTTCGGCTATTTCTCGGCGTTATTTCCATGCAGCAGGTGAGATGCAGCCGTGTGACCTAAGTCAGCCTGAGAGAAGGTCCCTGGGTGCGGGGACGGCGGTAAGCACAAGCGCGCGACGTGCAGACAGCCGGACGGAGCGCGCGCGAACCAGGCGGCTGAGACTCGAGCATCACCTGTACGACGCGCGGCAGAGGGGACGGGGGGATCCCGGGAGCGTCCCTCCGACCTCCCCAGATGCTGGCGGAGCAGGACGGAGGCTCGGCACGATGGATGCAGTGCCCGCTTACCTTCGCACATGGAGGACTGAGCGTGAACAGCAGTGGCGGCGACTCCTGCAGCATCATTAATATTCACATCACAAAAGCGCCGGCGAGGAGGAGAAGCGTTACCGGGGGGGCTCCGCAGATGTGCTGCTGCAGCTGGCGCGAGCCTTCCCAAAACGCAGCTCAGGTCAGCACCGTGCCCCCCGGCCCACCGCGCGCCCCTCTGCCCCCAGGGGGAGCTTCTCCTCCTCCGTCGTTTTTTCCCGGTGCGTCACTCTGTCTCTGGAGGCTGGGTCCGAAGGCCAGTTTGGGTTCGCTAAGTGTCTGTTCTGTTGCCACGGCAATGGGGGGAAGAGCAAATGAGTAAGAGAGGCGAGAAGGGGAGCACGCTCCTGGATTCACGGTGCACCTCAGAGTAACCCCCCCCCTTTCAAACACACCACCCACCCCAGACCAAGCCCCACCTTCCAAAAGCAATCTGCAGCAGTCTTTTTGTCCACCTCTCCGATTAAATTATGTGTGCTGTGCTCCTTCCTCTCCATTGCTCTTTCTCATTCTCTCTCTTACACTCTATCCATTCTCCTTTTATCTCAATGATTTGATTGATGGAAACTCTATCAGAGCCCACTCACCCACACTCTTTTTTTTCCTGCTCCCCTGTATATCTGCTGTCCTGCTCTCTCTCCCTCTCTCTCTCTTTCTGTCTGTCTGTCTCTCTCCCTCTCTACATCTCTCTTCCGCTCTCCCTCTCTCTGTATGTCCGTGTTTCTCTCTCCCCTCTTGCTCTCTCTCTCTTTCTCCGTTTCGTTTCTGTCTGTCCATATGTCTCTCTCTCACCCTCTTTCTGTCTGTCTGTCTGTCTCTCTCCATTTCTCTCCCTCTTCCTCTCTGTCTGTCTGTCTGTCTGTCTCTCTCTCCAGGATTATGTGAACAGAATGAAAAAGAGAGAGAAGCAAGAATGAAAACACATGAATGCAGAGTTATCGCAAGGCTCTCCAGCTCACATGCAGCCTCTACCATAAATGCACACGCGTGCACTCTCTCTCCCCTTGAAGTGTAGGATTAGCGATCTGTTTACATTTAATGCTTGGTAAGTGACACTGTGCGGTGTATCCTGCAGTTAAAATTCCTGTATGTCTGCAATAGACACCTCAGATTTCAGGTCATGAAGTTCCTGTGTCCTCACACTGAGGCTCATTTTTAGCTTGTGCTTTTAGACCATTTAATTACATCTCTTATAATACCAGCAACTCCACCAGCAATGTTGCAGCAAATAAATTGATTCAGGCTGTAACTTATTTATTCAAGAAAATGTAAATGATCTTATACATGCATTCAAAATCTAGATCTTATTAATTTTTAGAGATATGCCCTGCTTGGCTTACGTAATAAAAACGGAATTGTGCTAAAACTGCAGCAAAATTCATAGGTTACATTTGTCTCCATAATATTGGGGCGGTTTTTGCAGCTCAGTGGGTCAGGGGTCAGTGCTTGTGCCCAGAAGGTTGTAGGTTTGAGTCGTATAGCTGGCAGTCTAGTCATATTACTGTAGGGACTTTGAGCAGGAGGCTTAATTGTCGCTGCCCGTGCAATGCTTTCTGACCCCAAACTTTCCTCACTTGTACATTGCTTTATATAAGTGTGCATGATATATGTAATGTAAACATTTTGCCACTATCAATCATATTTGAAATTGACTTGCAATAATAGCCATGACTTATGAAATTTGTGTAAATAACATGATTCTAAGGATTGAAAAGCATTTTGCAAGTAAGTCCTAAAACAACCAATCCACCTCAGCTTTTATCTCAGCTACAGAAAGGCAATTGATATAAGGAAACCCACTGCTTCCCGATTTTTTTATGCCTGAGAGATTTCAGTCAAAGAGTAAATATACAGAAATTTGTGCTGCATGCTACTTTAATCCTGTTGCTCATGTTATTTGAAATTATAGTAATTTATATGTCTGATATCATGTTTTCTTTTAACAAAACAATTATCACAGAAGTTATGAGGCAAGGCTGCCCAAATATACTTCTGTCTCTACCACCCCCAAGTGGTAGACACTGAAAAAAGGCATTTGAAAGTTTCCCAATTAATTTGAGGTGATAATGTACTTTTTTGTCGCAGACAAATAAAATATGAAACCTGAAAAGGGGGCAAAATTTAAGCAACTTATGGCTGCATGACTTTTAAACTCAGACTTTCCATGCATGCTGAGTGAAAAAGAAAGCTTTGAAATTTGGGATATAAAACAGGTCACGCAATTATCAATTATGGTATATGATATCTCTATATATAGCCATTTCCTTTGAAAAGCTGTTACGAAAGATGTATTTATCTCTCTTTTTCAGAATAGGCTTTTTTCTCTGTTTACTCTCAATTTTACTCAGAGGAACTAACCAGCATGATTGTTCAGAACGCTGAATCTGTGTTTGTTCCTAGTGTCCTGTTTATCTCATTCCACATGTGGAAAAGGCACGCATATCTAATGGCTCAGCGATAACGAAGCTTCAGCAGTCCCGCCCGCACCCGAGAGATCCACAAGAGAGAGAGTCCCACGCCCAGGAACTCCACAGTGTCTCCATTAGTAGCTGGAAATATGTTGGGGGGAGGGGGGTCTTAACTGCTTAGGAAAGCTACGTAAACAAAAACAAAATGCGACAGTAAACAGAGCAGAAATGCTTGTGCTGCTCCATTTGGAAGTTCACTCCCTCTGAGCCTGGCAGTGTTTATGCAGTACAAAGGGTTGGATGGTGGGGTGGGGTGGGGTCTAAAAAATAAGACTTACTAGCAGAGAAAAGTAGAGCTGGACATAATCAGGACACACATCAAAGCAAGCGAGATTCCAGCAGATGCATGAAGGATAGCTAATGGTCAGAAGTCAGCCATCTGCCTTAGCCTGCTGAACACAGTATGCATGACTACTACTTGATAAATGCAGAGCTGTTCCCATGTGCCATCTTGTGAGAGTTTTTATAAGTGTTCTGAATTCTAGCCCAGTATTCTGAGCCCTGCCATTGGTACAATGAGCTTGAGGAGGAGTTCGCAATGATACAGAGCCTGTCACTGTCACTGCCCTTCTTGCAGCCACTCCCATGACAAGAGGCTGCCGAGGGGGATGACATGGCGTTGACGAACTGTACTGAAGGTGATGTCAATGGGCATGGGCAGAGAAAAGCATGGCACGTCGAGCAAAGGGCAATGGGAAGGCACATATTAGAAGTGGAAGGCATAATGTTCGGCTCTGCTGACAATGTGAAATGGTACAGTGATCATGCTGGGACTGTACCAACAAAGAAAAGCATGGGGGGGGGGGCACTGTTTGTCTTTAGAGGAGGCAAGTGACATGAATTATTTGTATTAATTTCTTTCATCTGTCCTTGGCTTTGAGTAATTAATGCAATTTAGGATGCTCTGATTTCAGAGTATTTAGTTTTGCACCAGTCTCATAAATGTAGCAGCACATTATTATTATTGTTATTGTTATTATTATTATTATTATTATTATTATTATTATTGCATTTAAAAAAAAAATCCCCTCAGAAGTTGCATTGTTTTGTCCCTTCATCTTTTTTTCATTTTCCAGCCTGTGATTCAGCTTGTGAAATTTATAAACAAAACTACGGTCTGCCATTGAATGTCACAGGGTTTAATTTTCTGTCCAACCCAAAATTACCTCATCAGGTGCAAATATTTCAGTCCATGAAGTACAAAATACCTTATAGTGCCTTTGCAACAAGCAATCAGGCAATGTTCCCATTGGTCAGTAATTAATCTAAACTAATGAAAGATGATGACAGACAGACAGACAGATAGCAGAGTTTTCCCTTCAAGGATTGACAAGGATTTAATTTCCATTGACATGTTCATTTTTCTCCAAATTAATTAACATTCAAATATGTACGTACAATTGCAACATCCATATATCACATTCCATTGATGCTTCTGTTTCTGATATTTCTCAAAGCCAAAATACAGCGTTGGTACAGAAATCTTCTGCAGGTCACCAGTTGATGTGTGGCAGCAAACTTCTGTCTTTCCTGAAAGCTTGGTACGCTTGTTGAAGGTTCTTGAGATTTATATACATATGCTAACTGTGGCCACTCAGTTTGCTGATTTATTTTCATTTATTTATTTTTTTGCAGCTATTTTGAGGATTCACATCCTGTGTTTGCATGTAGGCTAGTCAGTGTCTGTATAGTGTATGTGCCCTGTAACGGATCAAGATCATGTGACCCTGACCAAAATAATATACATGATTGTTTGCATGTTGGAATATATTAGGAATTACCGTTTGGTTTTGGGGAGATGTTCCCAGATTTTAAGGAATAGAGAGCCTTTGGGACCTTTAAATGGCCACCCTGACGTGTTTCTAAACGTGTTTCATTTTGTGGCATCTGGAAATTACCTAGCCCTTTTGCCGTTCTTCATTCATACAATATTTACAGTGATTTGTTTAGTAGCTGATATCTAAATTTGTTCCGAAAGCTATTGTCCAATAACTGACTTCTGCCAACAAATGAACATTGAGAAATACATTGTTTTCTGGCCCATAATCTCACAGGCTGCTAAGTTTAGAGGAAGTCCTTAATAAGTATACAAGACTGCTGGTTAAAATCCCAGAAACACATCTGCTGTCATTATACCATTAAGCCAGTTATTCCGTTGCATTTGCAAATAGTATACCCTTAAATTCGGCAGTCATAAAAGCAAGAAACAGATCATGAAGCTTTTGTGTTTTTTACTTTCACTGTTAGGTACAGCTGGTAGTCTTTTTAACTTGCTCATGTCAAAAACACCTGCTGACAAGCGAATATTTCTCTCACCGAGAACTCACAGGGTAGCAAGAGTAGATGATCTATACTGTAGTTAACCTCTCAAAAGACATGGTATTGAAAGATCGATATACTGAGGGTGCATGGGCACCACAGAGGGTTAACAGGAAAGAGAGAAAAAATTGTAAGCTTAGAGTCCCAGAATACTATCACGCAGCACTACAATGGACTGTACACATTTACAGTGTAGGCTAAACCGATATTTCAGCATGTTAAATGTCATAAGAAGGTAATAATACGTTGTGCAAGTATTTTGAAATGAGTATTGTGCAAGAGGTGGCATACCTTTAAGGACTGTGAATGGACAAACCTTAAATGGCTGTTTTGAACAAGTCACTTTGCTTTTGGAAAATATGCAGCTTAATAAATAAATGCGTGAACCGTGGGGCAACCGAAGTTAAAACTGGAAGTGACAAATTTAAGTGCAATTTCACTGTTAGTGATTTGCACAGCAGTTCTCTGACACACATTATCCTCTAGATTGTACGTTTCTACTGTATTCTGAAAAAAATGGTGTCTTTGTATTATCCTCTGTGGTTATGAAGACAACTTCCTGCCAGCTCTTTATATCTTCTGTGACCAAATTTTGCCTTTGTCACTGTAGTGAACAACAGACTTCCACTCTAGCAAGTCATGTGCTTACACTAAGATGTTATAGCACATTTGGGCTAGCAGTAAAAATGAACCCCTTCATGATTTGCAAAGTTAATCTAACATAGTCTTTACGTTGATGGTCTTTGCACACAGATTCAGTCTATGTTCCAGTACTTGGTGTAAAACGTTTATCACAACCCCACACATCCACAATTCTACAAATGTCCATCTCTTAGTTTCAGAAACTTATGGAGTACAGCTAGTATAGGGTAAAGATGAATCAGTTGCCTTTGTACTAACTCTTCTTCTTGCAAAGAATGGCCTGCCTGCTGTTCTCTATTAGCTCACTTTTGGTATAGTTTAGTAGTCTTTTTAGGCTGTGCACATCTTTTCCTTGACGGTCCATTTTTTTTTTTTGTCTTTTTAATGCGATCTACAGGTGCTAAAAATATATAAATATATACACACGAGCAGTCGCAATGCATTATAATCGCCTTAAAATATCTAAAAAAAAAACAGCATGCAAAAAGAAACTGAAACCAAAATTTCCTCTTCATAACTTGCACGAATTTATTTAGAAACTGACATGCAACCTCACTTCCCTTGTTATTTTCTGATAATGTATGTGTGGTTAATTTTTTTGACTCTTCAGAAGCGGGCTGGAGCGCGTCTCGATGGGGGCACGGCCACAGGAGGGATCGGCTTCTGGGGCACTTCTCCACTTTTTAATAGCGACCCTAGCTCCACCCACGGGAGCACAAAGCAGCATCGTCCACTCCGGAATGAACGTCCCTGTTTAGCGACGCTGGGAAGCCATCGGTAGGGACCGTAAAAGCGCATTTTCGGCTTCTTTATACTCAGGCAAACGGGAAGAAAGACGGAGCGAGAGACAGAAGCAAAAAGCGTCAGGTAGACATGCTAAATAACAAGTAACAGGCAAAATGTCCCGCATCACCAAGTTAAAGAGTTTCTCGCTGAAGACACTCTTCGTGATATTTGTATTTTTAAAGGTAAGTATTCATCTTTTGATGAAGAACATGTGAACTTCTTTTTCTGTTGGGCGATGCACCTGTTGCCACAGGTAACTTCATTCTTTCTGATGTTACCCATTTTATAGCGAAGGCTTTTGCTATATTTACTTAGGATTATTACTATATGGAATACACATCAGGTTCAGTTTAACAGCTTTGCCTGCTGTCAGAATGACCTCTTTGCAGATATAAAATAAAATATCCTTGACGATCAATGGCAACAGAAAGGTAATTTTAGGATGGTGATTCTTTAGCTGCTATTATGTAGTAGTTTTTCGAGAACATTGGTGAAATTTATTGGAGCTGTGCCCAACAAATATTAACGTAATTTACTACCGATGGACCGGCATTCTGTCTAAGAAGCGCCTTACTGTTCTTATCGTGACCCTGGATAAGTATTTAAAGTGGAATGGAAGCTTTGGAGGCTAAGGAAACATAGAAGGAAAAATAATTAAGGGATTTCATACACTAATACACGGTAAAAGTGTATTTAGTCAATCAGTCCGTCTACAGTATCTGTTCATCTTCTACTTTAGTGCTGGGTCGGCCTAATGTAGTCAATTCAGCAGGAAACATTTGCTACAAAGACAAGTGCTTTTGAAAAGTTCTGATCATAATTGCAATATCGCATAGGCAGATCGTCGCAGTGCAACATCTATTGAAAGTTAACTGATAACCGCAGTTCTTTTTTGCATGCATTTAAAAGGCATTAGACAATGAATAACTAGTCAACTGACAATTGCTTGAAGAAGCCGATTATAGAAGCCACATTATTTTATATGCCTGTTTGTCTGGCCTGTGCTCAGCATATATAATCGTATCTCACATCAGTCCATGTGTTTTCCACTCTGAATGGACTATTATATATTAGATTTTATATCATTTATGCTGCTTGTCTCGATATTTGTTTTTTATCAGATAAAATTTTGAATTTCTATGAGGTATATCCAGCCAGCTAAAAGTTCTCTGTGTTATGTAAATGTGTAGAGGTGGTATTTAACTGCTTAGTGATGAAGAGAGAGAAAGAATGGTCATTGTAGATGAGTGATGGACAGTGACCGCAGCTGAAAGAATTTCTCTGGCTCAGTCTGAATGCTGAGGATTTTACAGATCACTGGTCATAAAACATGAAACCACAAAGCCTGTGTTTTTAGGAACTGTAATTCATAAAGGTTATTATGCTTAAAAATCATTCATAATATGCTATCTGGTAAGTAGCTTTGAACCTCGGTTCCGTGGGCTGGAACATGAAAGGAAGTATCTGAGATCTAGTTTGGACCGAGAAAGGTAGGTAAATTTGATACGTGACAAAGTGTTACCCTATACATCACATTGAGCAGGCTTGCAGGTCCTTGCTCAAGTGTGCTCTGTATGTCACTGCATTCCTACATTTGTAATCTGTGCATATCCTCACTTGAGCTGGACAGATATCCCTGGGATGAACAATATCATGCCTCATCATATAACTCCTAGTAGACATATAAATCCAATTTTTCCCATCTATGTTTAATATCGATACAAAGTACAATAAGCTTGCCCAGTCACCACTCCTAAGGGTAAATACCTTTTTTCCGAATGAAAAAAAACGATAATAATTGTGTATACACTCTGACTTTAGACTTTAACAAAATTCAGTATAGTATGTGATTTGTTTCCTATATTTAACAAGGTGTAATGCCTCTGTTGCTCTTGGCAAAACTTGTATAATAAATGCAAATGGTTTTGTACTAATGGCATGCACTATGTGTAATGAAGGGCAGAGTAACTTTCAAAGTAGGAGGATGACATAGGTGACTGTGCTGGCCGGTGTCATTTTTGATGAAAGTCAAATGGGTTCATAGTCCTGTTTCAAAGATAATGAATATGGCAGCTTTAGTGATTTTGATTTTTTCTACATAGATGATATGGTTATGGTCACCAGGTACCAGTTTACGCGTTTAATGTTCCATCTTATAAATGTCACATTGTCGTTGTTGTTTAGTCACGCAGTCGTGTCTGACTCTTCGCGACTCCATGGACCGCAGCACTTCAGGCCGCCCTGTCCTCCACTGCCTCTCAAAGCCTGCCCAAACTCATGTCCATTGCTTCCACTACACTGTCTATCCATCTCATCTTCTGCCATCCCCTCTTCCTTTTGCCTTCAACCTTTCCCAACA